>VCHN02000014.1:111186250-111651704 GCA_007115665.2 Sequoiadendron giganteum | reverse complement strand
ACTCTCCTCCCCCTCTCTCCCTCCTCTCTATCTCCCTCTCCCCTCTCTCCCTCCCACTCTATCTCCCACTCTCTCCCTCTCTCTTTCTCCCACTCTCCCCTTCTCCCTCCCTCTCTATCTTCCACTCTCCCCCTCTCTCCCTCCCACTCTCTCAGAAACTCCTATACTATCAAAAATACACTAAGAAAACCTAATTTCACATAACGTGCTCGCGTTATAACGCATGCACGTTATAACGCGAGCGCGTTTTGTAGTCCACTAAAATGGTAAGAAAATCAATATACCCATGATTTGAAGGCCCACAGTTTGCATATTCCCCTAGTTCTGCGTGTGCTCCGACAAAAAATATATTTTTGATGATGTTGTGAAGTGTGCAAGCATCTTTTTCACTTTCCATCACCTTTTCCATGATATTTTTACCACCTTTGCATGAAATAGCAGAGTTTCGACGGTGAAAGACATATAATATCAATTGAAGTTTGAATTCCATTGAAAACTGATATACAATTGAAGTGTGGAAGGGAACAAGCTTTTGAACAAGTCAAATTGTTGTGGAGTTTGAAGAAAGAAGAAGCTAAGGCTACATAATTGGGTTGAATTCCTCCATTTGAAAGTCTGGTTTTTAAGGTATGTGAAGTCTTTACAAATTTTATTTCATTCTATTATGGCTTGCTTTCATTTTTGTTTGTCATTATAACCTTAGGTTGTCAATGCACATTTTAAATTACCAAATTATATACACTATTATTTACACTTGCCAATTACCATTTTACACTTGCCAATTATAGAAATTCAGAACCATTCACCAAAATTCATCCTTTAAGACCATTCCCAGACCATTCCAAAGCATCAAACATCTTCAAAATACCCTGCACAAGGTCAAAAGTTCATTACATAGACCAGTCCTTCAACAATTTATGGGGAGTCTTATCTTTCAAGAGCAATCTTGCTCTTCCCAAGACCTATTCTCTGGTCTTCCTAGGGTATTCCTCTCTACCCTACTCGGGGATCCCTCCTAAAGCCCTCTCACCTCATAAGACTCTCCACCAATTTCAAATTCTTCACCATTGCTCTCAATTCACCACTAAGCTTCCCTGGGCTCCACACTGACCCAAAGTGTCCTAACCACTCGAGGGGATACGAAAGGGTATTCTCACTACCCCCTTATTGATTTGACTCCTCACTAATCCATCTCATAGGATTCTTTCACCTTGTACCCATCGCTTTCTTGAAAAACCCAATTTTAGGCCTTGTAGCCTTTTGCCCAATTAAGCCTCCTAGAACCCATTTTCTTGCCTTTTCTCAAAATTGGTCTTAACAACCCCCAAATATTTTTATAGATTATTTCTAGTGGTACCATAGAATTCAATATTTACCAGGTCTTTAGTCCCTTTGGCATCCGTACATAGGATTGTCCTCATACCCCCTATTTTCGAGGGTTTCTAGGGTTCTGGCTCCTTTTTCCAACTTTGAGGGCTTCAATGACCTCCTCAACTCTCCTCCTTGCACACACATGTCTGGAATACATGTTCCCACACTCTCTTGCTCTTGATTGGCACAAACTAGTCCATTTAGCAACTTTGTTTGCTGCTATCCTCTCCAAGCCACTAGCCAAAATGCACTTGCACTCGCCTAGTTCTTGATGAATTCACCATCTCCCCTGCAAACCAAGACACCACACACCATATGTACACTATAAAAAAATTCCCCTACTTGATTCCAAGTTTCCATGGTAGCCTTTCCATGGGAATTCAAGTGGGGATCATTATTTCCAAAAACCGGCCTGAACCGGCTATGAGACCAAAAACTCTAAAAACTTGCAAAACATAAAGCAATTGAACTAAATGGCTAATATAATGCGTCACACAGTAATTAAGTGACACAATTGAAAGACTCAAAGCATTAGAAAGGTCCTTTCAATCCATTATTGATTGGATGAAGGCACAAAAACAGAAATTCAATGAAATTTGCACTCTTCCAACTCACAAATTCCCCTTCCAAAACTCGAAATCGTACAATAGCTTTCGCACATGCTCAATTAGAGTTTTTATGACCTTATATACCTTTCTCCCATGTGCTAGGACCCTTGGCTCGGGCTTAGAGCATCATTAATGCCCTTTTCCCACTTTTAGGACAAATTGCCAAGTCTACATGGACTAATTTGCCTAATTTCATCATTCAGGCTTCTCCAAACTTCAAGGCTCTAGACTACCCTAAGTTGGCCTTAACTCACACATCAAAAACACTATTGGGACTTTACATCATAGTCCTTATTCCCTTGGTGGTTGGCTAGAACCATCAACAATAAAAGACTACTTTTGTACAAGATGATTGTAAGTATTATTTAAATGAAGCCTTCAGTGACATATTTTTCAATTATCTTGAATGGATAATTTTTTTAGGAACTAATATTCATCTCATTCCCATGGTATAGATAAAATTATCTGCCATGTTGAAGAAAAAGACAAAGAGGAAACTAATAGACGAAGAGAACGAAACCTTGAAAGAAAAGGAGAGAGTTCGGGTGGCGGCATATCGTGAAAAGAAGAAATTGGAAACGATTGATGAAAACAACCCGATTGTAGAGGAACCTCAACTGTCAAAAAGAGAACAAGAATTGGCAGCACAAAAGGCACGAATGCGAAAGCATCGTCGTAAGACAGACTCAAATACCGTAGTTGGAGACACACCCTCTACGACAAGTGAATATGAAGGGACACCATTAAGCACAAGCGAATATGGAGGGACACCATCTAGCACAAGTGAATATGGATGGACACCATCTACTGCAAGTGAATATGGAGGGACACCATTTACCGCAAGTGAATATTGTTGGAGACCATCCAACACATCTCAAGTTGAGAGTACATCATCACTCGAAATTGACGAAGAAGGTATGCCATCATTCCCATGTGAACCTCAAGGTATGTCTTCTTCTCCACCCTCGATCAAAGGTATGCAATCTAGCCCACCTCAATTAAATATTGATGAAATTCATAATGTTGAGATGTATGTACCTAGGAGAACACCACCAAGAATTTTGCGTAGAAAATCGAAGTATTTGATTAATATTGATGATGAGATTTTGCAGCACATGGAAGGTAAGATTTCAACATGCACTTGTAGAAGATATGCTAATAAGATTTGGGAATGATTCTTTGAAAGGATAAATGAGACTGCAAGATGTCAGCTATTTGTTGAAATGATGCGGGGTGTAAAGTATAGGAACATCATGAAAACTCTTGGGTTGAGAACATCGAATGCATCGAGTGAAGACACTATTGTGAAGAATCTAATGGATGCTTATGAGAGTGTGGTTAAGACCTCATGCTCAAAGGATAGTAATGTCACTCGACGTGTCATTACATCAACTTTGGTAAGTTGTCAAACAAAGAGAGCTCGCCTAATTAGAAAGACTAGTGAAAAAACAAGAATTAGTAGAAAAACTTTAACAAGAGCCATTCAAAGGCGGCAAAGAATTGAGGGAAATGATACAAATGAATTATGGGCATTCTTGGGGAGACTGTCACGAAAAGATAAAGAAGTTGTTGAAGCCTTGAGAACACTAATTGAAGAGTATTGGAAGAATAACACAAGGCCATCTCCAAATCAAAGGGATGTGGTAAGAAGGAGAATCGGTAGTCGGAATCGTGAGCCACATCCAAAGCATTTTTTGGATATGACTCAAACCTAATTTTTTCAGAAATTTGAAAATGAATCCTCAAATTAGTATTTCTCAAAGATATTTTGAACTGCTTAAACCTTTTTATGTCAAGATAAATCACACACGCACTACTTGTTGTTGTAGACTACATATTGAATTTTCTAACCATTATGATGTTTATCGTTCTATATGTTTAGATTTGCATACTAACGATGTTTTGCAAGATTGTGGAATAGAAGCCCCACCAAAATCTTCAAGAGAGTTCTTATCAAAATTTTTATGTCAAATAGAGGATGGCCAGATATTCTATAGGACAACATGCTTGGATGGTTCATGCGAGCGTTGCAGTGGCTTCCAACGTATGCCAGTATGTCAACATATGGAAAGCACAGATGATGTGGGACAAAAACTAGTAGAGTTCGAGAAGTATAAAATAGTGCAATATGCTACAAAAGATGGGTCTCAAGCAAAAAGGTGTGATTTGGTTATTGAGAAGATTCCAGTGTACAAATTTATGACCACATTTCGTAACAGTATACTGTCTAAGTATGCAATGCATACCCATAGAGCCCGATGGTTGGACATGCAGTTCAAGCTATGCAAGGACACCTTTCTAGTTGGAAGCATAGTATCCGTGGTTGACTTTGCAAAGAACTACACTCTACAACCACAACATGAGGTGCAGTCACAATATTACAACTCTACACAAGTTTCGATATTTGTGCACATAACATTCATTCATGCATCTGATAGTACAGATGAGCAAAGGAAGGTATTGGGGGAGTACCACTTTTACATTAGTGATGATCGCACACATTCTCTAGAGTTCATGCAAGGTTGCTTCTAGATGTTCTACAGTGGTTTGGCTCAGAGGGGCATAGAATACGATCAACATATAATATGGTCTGATAATTGTGCAGCACAGTTCAAGAACTCGCGCATGTTCTATTGGTTGTGCAGGATGCATGTCATTACAGGTGTTCAACATATGTGGAACTTTTGTGAGGCTGTGGAAAGGGGGAGCATGATGGTGCAGGAGCATGCATGAAAAGAGCATTAGCACAAGAAGAGTTAAAGTATAAAGACAGTGCAAAGTTGATAGATGCAAAATCAATCGTCGAGTGGTGTAATGCTTTGATGGGTCCAGGTAATGAAGGTACATCTTCAGTTCATAGATTTTTTTTGTTGATGGATGATACTAACATTGAACCATATGAAGATTTTTGTACACTAATAGGATCGAGTGAGGTACACTCTTTCCTTAGCTCAAATACAGGTTCATGGAGTATCGATACACGAAAGATGGCATGCTTTTGTTCTTCATGTACAATGCAAGACTAGAATGATTGTGAGTCAGGGGAGTGGGTTGACAAATGGTTCACAAGTTATCTTAGCCCACTTCACACGTATCACCCTCCGATGGCATTGGAACTGACACAAATAGAATCATCGGTCGATTTTGACCACATATCAGATCTAGTTCAACAAGGTGATATATCTACTTTCTTAGTTGTTGAAATTCCATATCATTAGATCTTACTTGGTACTGTATTCATAATGTTGACAAATTTCAAGAGATTTTTTGCACATATCAATGCAGGGCATGTTTATATAGTTATTGCAGATGAAGACAGTGAAGAGGGAACAGACTATTACTTGTGTCATTGTGTTGAGATCAAAAAGAAATTGGAGGCCCCAGTTATAGATGGAGAAAAAATTGAATACCCTACAGTCTCAGTTGTGGTTACTGGAACATGGCTTAGAAGGTACCCACATTCAAGTGTTAAACATTGGCTATTCTAGGACTTTGACATGCATTGTAAGATTCTTCATTACTCGACCCTTGTCGTGGCATCCAATGTTCATTTGACCAAATATGGGGGTAGACCTTTGAACAAGACGTTATGGAAGGTCCGTGAGTCTGACCATGAGGCAATACTTGACACAATAAAGAGTAGAGTAGACTCGGATAGTTCGTGTGATTAATTTGTAAGTATATGCACACTGGTTCTTATTAATTTATACTTGTATGCACATTAATTTGTTTGATGCCAATGCTATCATCTTCTTTTACAGTGATTGGTGTCCCCTTGCAAAAAATGCTGATATATGAGCCATCGAAGAGAATGTCAACCAGAAAAGCAATGCAACATCCTTATTTTGATGCCTGCATGCAACATCTGTAAGTGCCTTCCATCTATTTTTATTTCATTTCCATTTTGGATGCTCTTTATTTTTCTCTTTTACTTTGCGTATTTGTAAGTAAACTACTAAGGGTTGATTGATCTTTCATTGTAGAAAATGCTGATTTAAGAGCCATTATCAAAAATCTCAGCCAAAAAAACAATGCAACATACTTATTTTGATGATTTTGACAAATCTCAATTTTGATTTCAAGCCATTATAAGAGATCATGTGAAGCTTAGCGAGGGAATCTCAAGTTACTCATTTGAAGTTAACCTCATGATGAGCACCTATGATGTAGACATTTAAAAAGAATCTTGAATGTATGAGTGACATTGTAAAAGATCTGAGAGAACGAAGTGCCAGAGGCATTGTAATAAGATTTAATTACATAATGAGATATACTCAAATATTGTAAGGTTGAAGTTCATGTTTGGTGTAGTAGCACCTTGTTCTGTAAATGCCTTGAGTAGGAAAATTTGCAAACTTTGAATTTTGAAATGTAAACAATGTGAAAAAGGTCATATAAAGGTCATGTAAACAATTTGTACACATTTTTTTGCAACTCGTGTGAGCAAGCAGATTGTTCCAACACATCCTAATAGGTATGTTTATGGTAGGCATGGTCCTCTTTCACACCGAAACATGTGGAATCGCTCTGAGCTATGTTCCACCGGATCGATCCCTTAAAGGTCCAAAGTGCAAAATAGCTGCAAACTTCAGCATGCTATTACTTGGATACCATGACACTTAGAATCTTCTCGTCTGATCCTATAGAAAGGCGTTGGACCCCTCTAGAAAAACCTCTCTCGATTTTGGCTATCTTGGGGTGGTTTTCTCGTGGCGGCGGATTTTCACTTGATGGAAAACGTGTCAAATTGAAGCTGTGCAAAGTTGCAAAGTGGTGCAACTTTCGCTCTACAACTCATGTGAGCAAGCAGACTATTCCAACACATCCAAATAGGTATTTTTACAATAGGCATGGTCCTCTTTTGCACTGAAACACGTGGAATCGCTTTGAGTTATGTTCCACCGGATTGATCCCTTAAGGGTCCAAAGTGCAAAATAGCTATAGACTTCAGCATGCTATTACTTGGATACCGTGATGCTTAGAAACTTCTTGTTTGATCCTATAGAAAGGCATTGGACCCCTCTAGAAAAAAATCTTGATTTTGGCTATCTTGGAGTGGTTTTCTTGTGGCGGCGGATTTTCCCTTGATGGAAAACGTGTCAAATTCAAGCTATGCAAAGTTGCAAAGTGGTGCAACTTTCGCTCTGCAACTCGTGTGAGCAAGCAGACTATTCCAACACATCTGAATAGGTATGTTTACGGTAGGAATGGTTCTCTTTCACATCGAAACACGTGGAATCGCTCCGAGCTATGTTCCACTAGATCGATCCCTTAAGGGTCCAAAGTGCAAAATAGCTGCAAACTTCAGCATGCAAACTTGGATACCGTGATGCTTAGAAACTTCTCGTTTGATCCTATAGGATTGCATTGAGCCTTTCTACAAAAACCTCTCTCGGTTTTGGCTATCTCGGAGTGGTTTTCCAGTGGTGGCGGATTTTCACTTGATGGAAAAAGCATCAAATGCAAGCAGTGCAAAGTTGCAGAGTGGTGCAACTTTCATTCTGCAACTTGTGTGACCAAGCGGACTATTCCAACACGACCAAAGTATGTTTACGCTAGGCATGGTCCTCTTTTGCACCGAAACATGTGGAATCGCTCTAAGCTATGTTCCACCGGATCGATCCCTTAGGTTGGAGGAGTCTTAAGTTGCAAATTTGTAAGTTGTTTAAAGAAACAAATTTGAAATGATATTGAATGGCCCACTTAGCAATCATTGCATCTAAGTGATGCTCATAGAGGTGAGGCACTAGGCCTTCCCAGGAGGTCACCCATTCCAGTATACTCTAGCTCAAGTGCTTAACCATGAAGTTTTTTCCCCAAAAAGGATAGTGGAAAAGGCAGAATCCAGTGCACTTTTGATGAGTGGAAAGGAATTCCTAAGAGACATGAAGGAGGAAGAAGGAGTTATCTATGCAATCATGTTGAAGCCAAAGGAGGAGGAGTCACCTAGTCGGCTACCTATGATAGCAGAGGTGAAGCAACTGTTGGATCAGTTCAAGGATATCATTTGTGAAGGCACACCAGCTACACTACCACCTAAGAGGGCAATCAGTCATCAAATTGACTTTGTACCAAGAGCAACATTGTCTAACAAGGCTGCATACAAAATGACACCGGAGCAAAACAAGGAGATAGCAAGGCAGGTTCAAGAACTTTTGGACCAAGGGTTGATCAGGAAAAGCATAAGCCCATGTGTTGTTCCAGTGGTGTTGGCACCTAAGAAGGGAGATAAGTGGAGAATGTGTACTGATTCTAGGGCCATAAATAGGATAACCATTAGATATAGGTTTCCTATTCCTAGGATAGAAGACTTAATGGACTGTTTAGGGGGGTGCTAGGTACTTCTCCAAGATTGATTTGAAAAGTGGCTACTATCAGATTAGGATGAAAGAGGGAATAAGGAATATGATATAAAGTCCCAAGATTATTTTTGATGAGTGAATTGGAAATAGGTTTGTTAGGGGCTTGTGGTTTGGGTAAGTCTTGGACACTATGAGCATTTTGAGCAATGTTGCCTTGGCTATTTGTCCTAAAAGTTGGAAAATGACATTAATGATGCTCTAAGCTCGACCGAAGGGTCCTAGAACGTGGGAGAAAGGTATATAAGTTCAGAAAAACCCTAATACCTGGGTTGGATTATTGTTTTCACGAATTGAGACTTGGAGAGTACATTTTTGTGATTGGAAGAGAGCAAGTTTTCATTGAATTTTTGTGTTTGAGCCTTCATCTAGTCAAGAATGGATTGAAAGGACTTATCTAATGCTTTGAGTCTTCCATTTGTGTCACTTACTTACCTTGTGTAGCATTAGATTAGTCATCTAGACCAACTGGTTATCTTTTTGCAAGTTTTTGGTTTTCTTGGTCTCATTGCCAGTTCAGGCCAGTTTTGTGAATAATGAGTCCCATTTGACTTCCCGTGGCTTTCCTCTCATGGCCACTTGGAATCAAGTTGGGGACTATGTAAATAGTGTACATATAGGTTTTGGGGTCTTTTTTTGTAGGGAAGGTGATGAAATCATCAAGCACTAGGCGAGTGCAAGTGCATTCTGGCTAGTAGCTTGGAGAGGACAGTAGCAAGGAGAGTTTCTAAATGGATTGGTTTGTGCCAATAAAGAGTATCGAAGTGTAGGTACATGTATCTCAGTCATGTGTGTTCCAGGAGGAGAGCTGAGGAGGTCGTTGAAGCCCTCAAAGAAGGAAAAAGAGCCAAAAACCATAGGAACCCTTGAAAATAGGGGGTTTGAGGACAATCATATGTATGAAAACTTGTAGGACCTAAGGCCTGGTAAATATTGGAGCCTTGATGATCAAAAGAAAGAATTTACAAAAACATTTGGGGGTTGTTAAGACTAATTGTGAGAAAAGTCAAGAAAACGGGTTCTAGGAGGCCAAATTGGGGCAGAAGGCTACAAGGCCTAAAATTGAGTTTTTCAAGAAAGCGATGGGTAAAAGGTGAAAGAATCCAATAAGATGGATTAGTGAGGAGATAAATCAACAAAGGGACAACTAGGATACTGGTGCGGGGACACCTCGACTCTTGAAATTTATGACAAGCTTCATAATTTTGTAATGTTTTAGTCATTTAGAATTTCGTGGGACCATGTTAAGAAATGGTTAAGTGTTTAAAATTGCAATGATATATTCATCAAAAGGATTAAATGATAGTTGTAACCGAATGGGAATATTGGGTAGATGAACAATTTGTCTAACTACCCTAGAATCTCTATAAAGAGACAACATGTAACCGAATACGGGGAGATAGAGGAAATAGAGAGTGCAACTACGGGAAAACAAAAAAGAGAGTAAACAAGAGGGAGAAGAAATCGGGCTCTCTGGCCTTCAGGCCAAAGAGCCATTTAAAGCATGTATGTTTTTGAAGTGTTAATATCTAGAATTCATTAAAGAGGAGTTTCCATTTCCCGTCGTGTCGTTCTCTCTATCTTTCCTGGTTTATTGTTTTGCAAATTGTGAATGCAGATTAGTTTTGAAGGATTCGCTATTGTTTTGAATGTCATGGATGTCTTGTTTTCGGGTTTCTTTATGACAGTCCCGAATGGAATGGGAAAAATGGTTTCAGTTGACAGGGAATATACGTAATATAACCGAGTGTGAAATTCTTGTATGGTTTTAAATGTATAACAGTTTTCAAAGAAACCATTACATTGCTCGACCATTGTGTTTGAGCAATGTGTGACTCGGGCTTTGAACAATGGAAAGGTGGCAGATAGAGTTAGAGGCTTAAGAACATGTCTTGATCAGTAGTGATCAGTAGGTTAAGGAGTGAGAAGGGTGGATGAGCCATTGTCTTGTGTTGTTTCCTCTGCATCAGAATGGTATCAGAGGCAGAAGGTTCTGAGCGTGTAGAAGGCAATCTACACCAGGAAGTAGCGTGGGTTCTTGGTTGCAAGTTGATCCATCCAAGCTGCAGGAAGGACGCAGTTGTTCTTGCATGTGTGAAGATCTCAAGTTGGGGTCTTCGTATTGTCTACACCAAGATGAAGCTAGGTAGAAGGTGCAATGAGAGCAACCACTAAGAGAAGGGTGGGAAGCATCTTCCAGAATCTTGTGTGGGTAAGATGGCAGTATTCAAGATTCAATGGCAGTATTTAGATATATAAATATTGTGATATTGCTATCAGGATTCAATCGTGTAGTTTTACAAGTCAAACTCATTGACCCATGATTCATCAGTAGTGGTTCACAAGAACCCATCTCTCATGATAATGAATGGTTCATAAGGAGGAAGATAAATCTTCATACATTTCTTCTATCACAAATGAGATAAGTGCTTGGTTTCATGAAGGTCATGAGACAACCATTAATGGGGAGTGGATACATGAAGAACTAATGGAGAATGATAATGGCTTCAGACCTGCTATAAAGGAATTTTTTTTTCATTTCAATGATGCAAGAGGTTTTTGGTTTCACTACCAAAATGAGCCTATGAAGAATGCATGTGAAACTCCTTTTGACCTTGAGGGTGTACTTACTCCATCTCAAGGATCATGCATTGAGGATGACATAGATCAATGCTACGGCTAACCAATTAATAATTATACACGTGAATAAGTCAAACATGTACATGTCAATAAGGGAACTACAAGTACTCATAAACACGTAAGCCTCAAAAAGTATACACACGAATACATAGTATACACAAATTAAAACAAAGTATATGCACGAATACAAGGTATATGCATGAAAACATGTAAGCCACAAAGTATACACTCGAATGCACGTAAGTCACAAAGTATACACGTAAGTTGTAAAGTATACACTTGAATATACGTAACTCATATCTATTGAACCATCAATTTAGAATGCAAATATGGACAGGCATCGAAAAAAGATATTTGTATTAACCAAATAGCCATGTAGGCATACATAAATATATGTCGATATAAGTATGAAATATATGTACAAAATAGCCATATAGGCTTACGAGAATGCCATCTAGGCATACAATGTCAAATATGTCCAATAAAAAATATGTACAAAACTGCCATGCAGGCATACAATAAAAGACTATGGAATCAAAAGTCATTGCTCTCCATGCCCAGGAAATAAAATCTTTCCCTTTCCTTTTCGCTCGGATGGCGATAGGTCTGTCACTCATTTTTGCTGCGCTCGTGGAGTGCTCCTACTACTCCTCCTAGGGTTTAGTTCATGGTGAAGTTTTAACTGTTACAATAAGAAGTAAAGACATGAATATATAGAAATTACATTATAAAAAATGATATATTTGACAAAATAATCACTTACAGCCATCTCACGATCTCTCTCCATGAGGGAAATATCCTCACGCCCATGCTCAGGCATGCTCAAGCCCTATATAAACCATACAAATAGACAAAAACTACGTGAATCAATAATGGTTTGATTTCTGACTAACTAACATCTATAACAACAAATGTAAATTAAAATTTACTAATTTGCCTCATACCTCTTCTGTCAGAGCCATCGAGGATTGTATAGCAGATGTCACACCAATATCCATTGCCCTCATCACATTCGGAGGTGTATCGTCTCGCAACAACTGAAAATAAAACAACAAATTATTCAACGTAATCAACGATGTGCATGTATAAACTACACAAATCTATTAAGTACTTGATTCATTAGTTAAACTCTTTATTCTATTACCTGCGTGAAGGTTTGAGTAAATCCACTGCCACTGGGAAGTGTTCCATCAAAACCTCCAATATTAGTCTGTTCAACATCCAAAATTGCATATTAAATTACCATTTGTAAAACAATTCCATTAATATGCAATAAACTTATAATTGTTTACTAGTTACATACCCTAGCGATAGGTGTACTGCAAAAATAGGTTGGTGGGGGGCCGGTGTATCCAGTCTCAACACTATGACCCTGCAATTTTATTAAAATCATAAAACATTTTTAGTTAATCTTGCATTTCAAAATCAAAATTTTATAAATTAAATTCAATGAACACACAATAACTTTTACCTGACTATCAATGCCATATGCCTCATGCAAAATGTCAATTTCCCTCTCCATCTCCATAGCTGTAGACGGATCCTGCGTACCAGTCTCTTGAGGGTCGGTGGGGTCATGTGAACAAGTAGCCCCGCAAGATTAACACACATGTGTTTGAAGACCACCACTAGAAGACTCCCCTGGATGGCGCTGTAGAATAGGGCTAGTATGATGGATGACACTCTGGGTCAAAGTGTTGATTGCCTGCAATGTCTCTACGTCAGCACTTTCCTTCACGACGGAAGGCATAACAATGTGCTCATGAGGTGGCCTAGCGAGAGCTCGTCTACCTTGCCACATAGGATCCGGCTGTGCACCAGGTCTATCCTGAGCTGACCCCCCACCTCTCCCCTAGAAATCCCTCATATCAAAATAATTTGGGATTTTGTTCAATATGAACTCACTGTATAGTTTCCTAAGGAAATATTGCGGGACCTCGCAATTGTTGCATGGTGGGTAATCGAAGACCGTGTACCACCTATCATAAAATCGCTCCTTCATTTGTTGGTGGTGGAACCAATGGATAGGAAACCTCTTTGCATTAAGGGTAAGATTTTGATTTGTGTGTGGGTCAGTGAATAATGAGCACAAATCACCTTTTGTTATTTTTAAATCTTTCACATCCTTGTATGATAGTTTATTTGTATAATACTCCCTAGCTGCCTGCCTCCTATCTTCCCATCCAGTTATTTGTTTGCTAATTGAATCTACGTTTGTTAACATATCTTTCAAGGAATTTGCTAGGGTCATTCTTTCTGTGGTTGGACCATTTGGATCACTCAACCTATTGATCAAATCCTCAATTTGTTTTTTGTTGTTCTCAATTTCACTCATTAAATTTTGTTGAGTGCCAGGAGGGGGTTGAGTGATTGGTGGAGGAGGTTGATTTTGTGGTTGATTTTGATCTTGAGGATTTGGTTGGTCCTCCTGTTGAGGATTTTGAGGGTTTGTAGGTTGATTTGCATCTCCTAAAATTTCAAACAAATAGATATCAAATTCAACCTAAAACTAACAAATTCAAAATAAAAAGCATAGAATCCTTACCTCTTACAGCTCCTCATCGTCATGGCGCCATCATTGTGAAGAAATTTGGATGCTTGGTGAAGAAATTCCTCTCCTCGAACGCGAGCACGCTATTTTGGTGTTTTTGGCTGCGGGTGCACAAAAAAACCAGTCGAAATGCAAATGAGAGATTTGCATTTCTTTTTTTTGCTTTTAACAGTCAATCATGCGCTCGCGTTATTGCTTTGCAGTTTTTTATCCGCCGAGACCTTGCCTAGGTTTAACCGACGATATAACGCGAGTGTGTTATAACGTGCTCACGTTATGTCCAAAAACTCTTTTTTTTTAAGGGTGTCCACGGAATGGCTACCCATTTCCATGCACCCACCCATTGGTGGCATCGGAGGATGGAGGAATTTCCATCATCTCAAGTTAGTTTCTCACTTTGAGATGATGCTTTGCATGAGAAGCATTTTTGGTTTTAGTTTTTATCTTTTCCTTGTTGTTGCTGACAGATATAAAGAATACATATATTGTGAATTTTGATTTTTGGAGACAAGTAATTTTTTTGGTGTAGAGCTCAATATGGATGGTTGTCCAGCGAGCACTCAAGGCTGTGATCAGAATTATACCCTTTTGAGGGTCATCAGACAACTTAATGGAGCCATGTGTTTGGAGAGCTCAATATGGATGGTTGTCCAACGAGCACTCAAGGTTGTGATTAGAATTATACCCTTTTGAGGGTCATCAGACAACTTAATGGAGTCATGTGTTTGGAGAGCTCAATATGGATTGTTGTTGAATAATTTGAGAATCTGTGATTCGAGAGTTCATGGGAGGAAGAAGGCAAGAATTTAGTTAGGGGCTACACCTTTACGAGGGTTAAGAGATAGCTTGATGGAGCTCCACCTGATTTAGGATTTGTTTCTTCAAGGAAGATCTTCTAAAGATGTATAATTTTTTGGTAATCAGTAAGTTTTGTTATGTAAACCTTAAGGGGGGGTCTTTTAAAAGATGAATTGTAAGGTTTTAGGGATATACTTATAGGAACAATGTACAATAAGGGGGGGAATGTTAGTATATTAGATTGTTTAACTGGCAATATAGTTGTAGCGGGTGTATGCAAAATTAATAAATTGTTAACTATTTCAACTGTCGCTTCCACCTTCTTCCACCTTCCTTTATATAATTGTATCTCATGATTATCAAATCATATTGTATATTCTTTGAATATGGATCAATAATAAAACAATATTTTATGCATTTTTCATAATAAATATAAAATAATCAAAGAAAGAAAGAAAATAATTAGATATTGTTTCAACATTTCCACTAGATAATATGCTTCACATTCATATTATAAAGGTCAAAAAACAAAACAAAAAACTAACCACTCCCTATGGTGAGTCATGTGGAAAGAAGCACTAGAGTTAATCATCAATGCATCTTGGTAGTAGGAGACATGAGTAAATATAAACTCCATGTATATCACAAAGGGTATGTACTAAGTAAATGTAATCCCAAATTATATCACAAAGGGTTTGTGAAACTTTACAAGAGAGTTTCAAATCCTATAAAGATGCATAAGAAGGTTGTGTGATATTGCACACTACAATAAAGACTTTGTGGTATGATCTATGAGAATTAGACATTGAGCAAGAATATACAAGAGGTTGCATTACCATTTGGATTGTTTCTAGACCAATATATGGGTCATATAACCCTTAAATAATCTTAAACACACCTTAACATTCCTAAATAAGCTATAATAAAAATAAATATCATAAAGAGAAAATTGAATTCATGGGAGGCAAATAATTAAGAGCATTTATGAAATGTTATAAGGAAAAGGAAAGATGAAAAGACATTAAGAGGCTATATAAGGAAGGAAAAAAGAGAAATAATATCATAAGAGGCATGGATGAGTAAGAGTAAGATATATGAGATATATGGGAGCATAAGGAGAGTATATGTGTGTGTGTGTGTGTGTGTGTGTGGTGTATAGATATATGTAAATTTTTTTAATATTTTCTATAGTCTACAACATTGATCTACAATCCACCACATAGGTGTTGAATCTCTTCCTTATTCATGGCACTGGGGTAAAATATAAACTCACATGGAAATAGCTTAGATATTCAAGCTCTAATTTATTTTCGACACATCCTCACACACATGTGATAAGAGATACAACAAGTACATCTGATTAATATTGACAAGCTCTAAAATATGAATCATTACTTAACTCATTCTTTTTGAAATATTCTTATCCTTGTATTCCTCCATGATGTGTCTTTTCTTAATACTTTTTTCCAACATTTTACCTTGGATTTATTAAGAGACTTAGATCTACTCTTGTCTTTTTCATTAACCTTCTTCTTACCTTTTTCTTTTGACTATACACAAACAACCAATGATATATTGATGGATTTTCAAATCTTTGACTACATCTCCTCTAAGATAAGAGAAATCACTACATCATAAAGCACAAAATTTGAAGTGGTACTTTTATTATCCATCACCATATTGTCCCATGAGTATAACAAGGGGAATAACAAGATTGTGCATTGATCTTCTTCTTCTATTTTCCCACTAATATACTATTACTAGCTTACAATGGCATTAAATATATTTAGGTGTTCAACAACTAAGTCCCAATCACCCATCTTAAAATTATACAACTGAACTTCAATTGAAAAATCTTATTCACTAGTGATTTAAATCCTAGTACAACTTTCCTAACTTTCCAAAAACTTTTATTAGTGGGTTCTTCCAAAACACTCAAGAGCATTGAATCTACCAAATAAATCTAAATTAGGCTTCTAGCTTTCCAATCTAACACATCCTAGTCTTCATCCATCATGTAAGTAGCTCTACTTCAGGAGATTGTTGATCATAAATCTTTGTCTATTAATGAATCCTCCATCTTGAGTTTCCATAGTTCTCCTAGGCACTAATATATATAGAAGATACAAATCCAAAAATCATAGATAGTAAATAATTAGCCATGGGAGAATACCACTCCCACAAATGGCACTCAAGCATCATTCAAGAATTCCAATGCCCCTTTCATAATGAGTCAAAATGCTAATCTTAGATTTTTTTTATGTTGGCATAATTTGTCACCTAAAACTCACCAACTTGGGCACTCCATTTTGGTTCCATTATCCTCATTCAAATGTTCCTTATGATGTGTCATAACATGCATCATAGAGTTGGTCAAAATTCAACTCTTTTATGTAACTCCCTATAATCATGTTTTTACATGCATCATAGAATCTAGCATAAGGAATCCCCACATTTTACAATGCTATAATTACATTAGATTCTCTTATTGCAGACATTACAATATATATTACATGTTCATAAAAGTGTCACCTCAAAGTGAGATGCCCTATTTTCCATGCAAGAATAAGATAATAAATACATACAACAAATAATTAAATATGGAATATTAGGATGCAAGGTTGAGACACATTTCCCAACAATTAAAATTCTTAGGTAGTCCCCTCATTAAGTCAAATGAACAAATAGGTGGAAAAGTTTTGATCAATCAAAGCTAAAAAAATTGAAACACAATGTCCAAGGGATCTTGAAACTTAGTAAATTTTCTAAAAGCATTGAGGCTTAAAGGATGACAAATTGAATGTGTTAGCCACCTGATGAGTATTGTCCTTTTTTTCGCTTAGAATCATTGCCCTTTAAAAAGTATTAGACTTTTGAAACTAGAAAGGGTAAGAAGGTGTAAAAGAACATGAGAATATATGAATCACTTAATGACATTGGAGGTAAGAAATTTTATTTCACAAGCATACATAGCCATAAAAGAAGCAAAGTTATTCAATATACTTTGTCTCAAAGAGGTGGAAACGATCCCTAAATTAAAATAGTTTGTAGGGACCATCATTATGACCTTGATTGTGTAACTTATAGTGTAAGGGTTGGAATAATAACATAGTCATGTATTATCTCATTAGGTCCTTAGCTACACTCAAATAAATAAACAATAGTAGTCCTTAGGATCATATTAACTTTGAGGTGTTTGAGGAATGCATTGGCTAATTTGGAAAAATAATTGATAGATGCATAAGGTAAAGAGAAGAACCACTCAATAGCATAATCTCTTAAAGTGTATGGGAATAACCTAGATAAAAAATATCTTCATACACATAATCTAAACCTGCAATAGTGAAAGGTCTAAACTATGTATTAGGACCACTTTTTCCATTTTATATTTTAAATTGAGGTGACACAAACCCACTAGTTAAGAATAAGTAACAATCTCAAATGCAAGTGGCATATTTTGTGCTTCCATGTATTCATCTTTACCATGTCGCTTAGGCATGGTATCAAATTTACACTATATCTATGTTTGTAACAAGTGCATCTAAGGTAGAAGAAGGAATGGTGGTGGCAATCTAGTGCGAGACACAAAAAGGAGGTATAAAAATATTGATAAGAAAGAGAATGATTAGGTATAGACATGTCCATAGTAGGGGAAGTGGAATATTATATGGAGTTAGATACATAAGAAGGTATGGAATGATATGTCAACTAGGAATAGGACAATATATACAACGAGGGATGATAATGGTGAAAGTACATATGACACTAGAAGGGTGGGAAGAAGAGGCAACACTAGTGAGAGAAGTGGAGATTATAGAAGAAAAATTAGGACCATGTGTAGTCATAGCATTATTAGGGATAACATAAAAAGAATGATTGAATGTTTATAATTATAACAATATAGCACACATATCAACATACATTTGTGATAGTTCAACTCACAACAATTAGTCAGAGGGAGTTAGTAAGATTTAATTTAAATTTAAATTTTAAAAGCATGAGGTTTATTTTCTGCACTTACAAGTCTAATCTAAGATGACAAAGACAATATCTATGTATCAATATCAATTTTTAAAAATAAATAATAAAGAAATTAAGATAAAATAATAGAATGATTTGAATTCATGCAAAATTATATCACATCCAAATTCGTTATTAAATAAAACAATATTTAAATAATAATAAATGATAGGCAAAAACAAAAACATACTATTTTCATTATTTAATATCTTAAATATATTTGTATAAAAAAAGTTATGAAATATCAATATAAAAAGTCCAATATACAAATGTAATTGCAATAGAAATCAGTCAAAATTGTATTTATTGATTTTCTCAATTATGAGCTAATCCCTCATAATTACATAAGCCACTGAAACATTAAAAAAATACATAAATCAATTAACATCAAGAAGTCACCCTAACTTCACGCTTCTCAAAATCCTATGTGGAAATTTCAAAAAATTCTCAAATTTTTACAACAACTTGATTGGCAACGCCCCTGCTTATAACTAAGGGGCCACATCATCAAATATAATGCCACACCAACATGCTTTTTGTAGAGGTGTCCAAAAACGTCCAAAAAAAAAGTGAGAGATACTTGTGCACTAAATCATATTTTATTGATGCTTTGATGTGGCATCACATGAGTTATTGCCAACTATTGATTCAATATTGTCGAAAATATTAGACATTAAATCAACAAATGGCATAACAACTATTGGAACGTGCTCTTTTCCCTTACCTACCAAAAGAGAATTCAACTCTCTAAGGTAGATGTCATATTTTATTGGTGCTTTAATGTGGCATCACATGATTTATTGCCAACTATTGATTCAATATTGACAAAAATATTAGACATTAAATCAATAAATGATATAACAACTATTGAAACGTGCTTCTTTCCCTTACGTACCAAAGAAAATTCAACTCTTTGCAGTAGATGTTTTTTTTTTAATGCTCTGTGAACCAATCACGGTTGACTGTTGAATAAATAGTAAAATATATTGAAGATAACCATTGAACAGTTCGGATATTGTTCCCTAAAACGCTATAAAACCCTCGTTAATGCAAAGAAATAGACCAAATTGAACCGGAAGACCGGCTCCTTTGCTTTCTCATCAATGGCGTCGTTCTCTGTGCTGAAGGAGCTGGATGACCTGAACAGCCTGGAGAAGCAGGTAAACGAGGCTCTGCTAAAAGCTTCACAAGGAAAGCTAATTCCGAAGCCCATAACCCTGGCTTCTCTTCCTCTTCCTCAAACGGCTTTGGCCGAAAAGGCCACAGCCTACGCCAAATCCACCCTAAATTTAGAGGTTTTCCACCACAGCATGCGCTCCTACTATTTTGGCACAGCTATTGCTTCGCAGCATTTCCCCCATTTTAACTGGGATCCGCACACAGCTTACCTGGCAGCCATGTTGCATGACGTGGGGCTAACGTCGGAGGCGTTCGCGCTGACTCGGATGTCGTTCGAGTTCCACGGTGGCATCTTGGCCCGGGAGTTCCTATTGAAGGAAGGCGCGTCGCCACGTGTGAGTGACACGGTGGCAGAGGCCATCTTCAGGCATAAAGACCAGATACCCATGGACGGTGGTGGCACGTGTGGGCATTCGCCTGAGGGTGTTTTGCTTATCTTAGGGACCCATTTGGATGTCTACGGGGAATTTGCACCTCTTGTACACGTTGACACTCTTGATGACGTGGTTACTAGGTTTCCTAGAGTTGCTTTTGGTGATGTATTTGCTGATTTACTGGAGGAAGAGGTGAAGATGAAGGGCTTTTGTACCGCCGCTAAGGTAGTGCAAAGTGGTGGTCTAGATAAATTTAGAAACAATCCAGTGTTTGCAAAATATGATTGTTAATGGATGGTGGATTGTGGTTGAAATAAAAAAATATCAGGTTAAAGATTTGGATTTGAACTTCTTTTAAGTGTGCATAAATGTATTGTTATTGTGAATTAATTTGTGAGTTTGTTAGAGAGATAATATTATATGGATTAAATTGGAGTTGATTTTTTGATAATTTTATTTATAAAAAAATTGGTATGTATTTTAATGAAAATGGAAATGAGATTCTTGTATATTAGTGAGGTAAGTTTTGGGTCTATAAATGGTTTAAAGTATATGTGAGACTAACCTCTTCTTCCAAAGGTACATACATATCTTGAACTTTTGTAAGATTTGAACTTTTGACCTCTTTTTGAAGAGTATAAGCGACCTCTCTTTGAAGAGTACAAATTCTCCACCACTAGACCAATTCAACATTAAATTTGTGGATCTTCTTTAAATTTATATTTGTAGTTAAAATATCTTGTTTAATGAAATGTTCTAAACATATAACTTCTTTTTTTAAATGTAGTATAGATTCTAGTGATAGATAGAATAATTCATTATCTTGTATATATATAATTTGATTTTTTTTAATCTTGTAGAATATTATTACTTTGTTAAGATGGATCAAAATAATAAATGAGAATTAATAGAATATTATTGCTTTGTCAAGATAGATCAAAATAATAAATTAAAATTAAAATGTTTTTAGTAATATATATATATATATATATATATTTAATATTATTAAGAAAAGCACAAGCCCTCTTTTTCTTTTCTTTTTTAATTTTACATTTTAATTGTATAATAAATTTATTGTATATTTAAGTATATATTATTTTCTTTGAGAGAAAAAGATGGTGAAGTTTTATTGAGAAACTTTGTAAATGAACACCAAAATTACAAATCTATGTTTTTTCTCCTTTTTAATAGAATTAGTGGCTTGAATGTCTTTCTTAGATGTAGTAGACTACCAACTCTATATGAAGTAGGTTTAACTTTTTCACTAATTTGATTTATATTGAATACACAAATATTATAATAGATACATAATTGTTAGTTCATGTCAAGGAAACTATAGGCACCACCTGTGCTTTAACTAGTGATTAAATGTTTTGCTTGTACCCAATCAAATTTCATTATTTTATTTTTTATATAGTATATTTTTATTTTAATACATTATATTTGAAGTTTCTTAAAGTTAAATGCACGATTTTTAACTTTTCAAATTCCAAAAATTATTTTTCTTCAATTTGATTGGCTAAAAACTTTTGAGTGATAAGGCAGGTTTTCAGGAATGCTAACTATAAATATTTTTATTGCAGCATTTTTCTGCCACAAAACTATAATAAAAGAAAATATTTAACTAATTTTTCAAAAAAAATTGAACTTTTAAAAAGTTGTTTTGTGAGAACATTTTCACAAATGTTTTTTGAGCATTTTTTTTTAGGCAACTTTGTTGCCATGATCATTTATTAAGTGTGTATAAGATAGGTGTGTAGTTATTTTTCCACCTATTTGAAGAATAAGAACCACGCCTAAAAAATTAAAATCTTAAAATTTGTGAAGATTTTGTTGGTTAAGTTACTCAAAATTACAGTTCATTTAGTGTAATCAAGTCTTCAAGTGAATATTTTATAGAACATATTTATTTTTAGATCTTTAAATATAAATTTTTAAAAAATAAAATAGAAAGATTAAATAAATAAAAATAAATAAAAAACAATATTTCTACAAGTTATGAAAATAAGCTGTAATAAAAACTTATATATCATTTTTTTCAATAATGAAATAGGGAGTATGATTTATATATATTTTTAACTCAAATAACATAAATGATAAATTGAAGTGGAAAAATTTAAAATATTATTTTTATATTTTGAAGATCAAGATTTATAGTGAGATTCATCTAATATTTATATAAAAAATTAATATAAAAATATAGTTAAAAAATAGACTTAATGAAATAGGGAGTATGATTTATATATATTTTAAACTCAAATAACATAAATGATAAATTGAAGTGGGAAAATTTTAAATATTATTTTTATATTTTGAAGATCAAGATTTATAGTGTGAGATTCATCTAATATTTATAGAAAAAATTAATATAAAAATATAGTAAAAAAATAGACATAATGAATGGGGAAGTATAGGTATATGTGCACACATGAATAAGATAAGATCTAATAATAAAAAAAAGGGGTATCTATTCCACCAAAATCAACCCGGGGCAGATCCCTTATAAATTTAAATATATTAAATAATTATTTTAAAATGTTTTAAAAATCATGATTATATATTAAGGTTAGAGTTATAATTAATAATTTTAGAGATATAATTGAAATAATTAATATTATAACCTTAATTTTATAACTATTAATAATATTATAATTTTAACCCTAATTCTTCTTACTATAATTCAAGAATCGTTAGAATTATGATTAGAGTCAAGGTTATGGTTAAGGTTAAGGTTATAATTAGAATTATGGTAAGAAGTAGAGCTAGAATTACAATTATAACTATAATTAGTGTTAGGGGTAAAGTTAAGTCTACAATTTAATTAGGGTAAAGTTGTTATGTGAGCATTATTTTCACTAACGTTTTTTAGCATTTTTTTTAGGAAACTTTGTTGCCATGATCCATTTATTAAGTGTGTATAAGATTGTTGTGTAGTTATTTTCCCACCTATTAGCGCTAGTCCCGGTGATCAACCTAGTATGGCCAGATCTTTACTTTTTTTACCATTCCCAACATCTTTTGAAATCTTTCTTCTTTATGAGTTCTTTGGAGTCTTGGACATTAATTGGAATTATTTTGTTTTCTACTAAGTGAAGTTCCTAATTACAATAACTTTGGCAGCTATAATAACATTGGCTGCTATGGTAGAGCATTCCAGTAGTATATGGGAAGCACTAGGGAAGTTTTAGTTTGTGTAAGAAAATTTGACATGGTAGGAGAGGTCTTATGTACAAAAATGTGGCTTTGTTGCCATACTTTTAAAATGGAATATGATGAAAAAAATTGTAGAACCTGAGATCTTCTACTTCTAAGAATACAACTTATAAGTTCTTTATCTTAAAAATGCAATAAGTGCATGCTATACACTGGAAACAGAGTAAATTTCATGTTACTTATCATTTGTGATATTGCTTGCTAGAATTGAAACATAATTCCTTGAGTTTGAACAATGCACAAATAATTTTTTTTAGATCAATTATTATTGTTTTTTGCTTTGAACAAACTAAAAAAGAAATTGCATGACATATAAAAGGATTTATAACTATAACTATTATTTATTTATTTGTTTTATCAACATTGTTGCTAAAGCTTATCAAATACAACTAATTAAAACATAACTATTCTATAACTTTTTGGCATTGCTGCCCTGCAACTCTTGTTTATATTGAAAAAGAAAAAAGAAAGTAAATTTAGGAGTGAACATTATTAAAACAATTGCTTTGAACATCTATTTTAAATTTGAAATAGATTATTAAAAAAATTAAGCAAGTCACAATATAAAACATTTTTTATTTTTTTTTAAATAATTTTTTTTTTTGTAAAATACATGTTTTAAATTTTTTATTTAAAAATTTTATTCTAAATATTAGAATATATTTTTGTTAAAATTTAAATTTATATATTTAAATGTTGAATGAAAATGTTTATTCGAGTTTAAAAATAAATAAATTTATGACTTAAATTTGCATATACTTGTTTTTAGAGGTGTAGCATCCTTTCTTAATGCATATAGCATAATGAGCAATAAGATATGTAAATCTAAACAATAGAATAAATATCCATGTGTAGGTTTACTAAAGTAATTTGAGGAATAATTATATCCATGTGTAAGTATATGAAAGTAATTTGAGGAATGATGTTGAGTTGTGTGATCATGGTTACATTGTATTCAATTGAAAGCTAAAGGAGGATTTAACCTGTTGGATCCCATAACACAAGGGGTATGTTTGTCAATAAAATGGATAATTATAGTTGTTATAGGAGAAGAGCATGTAAAGATTTTTATGAATAAGGTGTCTCAACCTTTGATAATTCTTAGCATGCTTATTTATTTATTTTCTTGTGTAATTATTTATGTGCATTGATGATGTCATTTGGTGGGCCCCATTTGTTGAAGTTACTCAAGCCACTAATAGAGTTAGAAATAGAAAGCCACTATGACAAGAGTGATTTTTAAATCTGTAGGTGCTTTGCATTTTCACTTTTAAAATATTGCATGCAAGGAGGTGTTATGCACGTAGTGTGGCGTTTTGCATGCACACAGTGTTTGAGATTATGTCATGTGGCGTTTTTAGGCATCCACTTTAGAAGCTTCCTTATTTTTATTTGTAAACTTTATAAATACATGTGTTAGAACTGGAGTTGCATTATGATATTATTTGCAGATATTGTTTTTGAAAAGATAAGCAACATTTACAGGGTGTTGTACACATTACACAAAAAGCCAAAAATGCCAAAGGAAAGCATAGTTCAAAAAAAAAACTTGAACTAGAAGTACAAATAGAAACAGCTGACCAACAGTTGTAGAAAAACAAAAATTAGACAACTCCCGAAAAAGAAGGGTCTAAACTGACTCCCCGAACTTGAGGCCTAGAAGAGACAACAAATTTGGGGAGACCCTTCTTCTTCCGCAGCACAACCAACCAGGAAGGCTTAGACTCGAGAACCAACGAGAAAGGCAAGGGGAGCTGATCTACAATAGCCACCTCAGAAGAGGAGCCACCATGCAGTGAGGGAGCCGATAGCGAAACAGCGGAGACAGGAGCTAACAAAGGTCCAGAAACATCAAATAATGAAGGATTGGAAGGTTCAGGCTGAGCATCGATAGTAGAAGGTTCCGAAGACACATAGACACCAACAGGCATAGACAATACAACATCTGCAAAAACCATCAGTGGTGCCATGGGAGGGACCACCAAAAGAAGAGCAGGGGTAAGTTCCTGAGAAGAAACGATAGGGTCAACCTCCACAGAAGAAACTCCCGATGGAGGGGAACCCACCATGAGATTATCCGAGAGAGCATCCTTCCACCAAGTTGCAGTGCCTTTGCGATGTGCCAGAGGGCAAGCATAGGCCAAGTGTCCCACCAAGAAGCATTTCCTACACCGAAAGGGGAGACCCTCATAGTCCAAGAGCTGCTTCCAAGGTCTGTCCTCCACCAATAAGATTACATCACCATAAAGAGGTTTCAATATGTCCAAATCCACCAACAACAGAGCCACCATAGTATGCCCCAACTCCCTAGTTGCAGAATCAACCATTAAGAAGCGTCCAATGGTATTGCCAATAGCTTCATAGCAAGATTCCTCCCAAAATTGGAGAGGGAGATTTGACAGATGGACCTAGACTAGTCTGGTGTTCAATGGATCTGTAAGGGGATTGAAATCATGAGACCAAGGCCTGATGGACAAAGAATGAATACCCCATATCCACCCCCTATCCAACACATAGTTTCACTCTGCGATTGAGGCAAAGGTAACAATTAAAAAACCCCTAGCACTAGGGTAGAGCTCGATCTCCCCAGAGACCAATGGCTTCCACGAGATAGACACCCAATTATGGAGATTGGGGAGGGGAGGCCACATGACATTGAACCTATAGACCACTCCCTACTTCAAATAAAAATCTTCGTTTTCAAGTACCTCAGAACCACAAACCACAATAGGGGAATCCCTGGCACAAGGCAAAGGCCGATGAGCCTGAACAGGAGGTTGACCCACCTTAGCAGATATTTTTATGCTACCAAAATTATTCCATAATTCAACACTTGTGTACTCTTAGAAGAAACTTGCTCTGTAAGTGTATGTAATAGGATTTTTTGTTGAAATACATTGAGCATGCTTGTGGACTGTGGGTTTTTTTATGTCAAAAAAGATTTCCCCACGTACATATTGTGTTGTGTGCATTTATTTGTGGTGATGTTTTTATATTTCTTGTGACGTGCATCTTCTTTACAATAATTATTTAAGGATTTTAAAAATTTACACAATCTTTCCTTAATATATTCATGTAGGAAGTTGTGTTTGCACACCTTGCTTCCTTTTAGTTGGTATCAAATCCTAGCCAATTTTGGTCCCATTGTTGGGTAGAGGGTTTTTTGTACTAATCTCTTTAAGTGGGAGCTTATTGCAAATTATTGTTTGACCTTATTACGGGAAGGAGATGATGAGCACATGATGCAGGAGCATTCGGGTGCACAGACAATCCTGCAAACCCATAAACATTTTAAATTTTAATGTTTGTATTGTGTTTTGATTTTTTCTTGCAAGCACAAATTGTTAAAATCCTCAAATCCTCCATCACTAAGGTTTGATGTTGGAGTTGTGAAAAAATAATTGATTAATTGATTCACCTGTTAATTGTTTTAAAAATGTAAAATGTTAACTTTCTAAAGAAGCAAGATCCCACACCTAGGCCTATGAGTGGGCATTTAATAAAAAATATTCCATTCTAGAATTTTATAATTTTATTTGTTGAGGAAATGGAAGGCAGGGTGTTGAGGGAGTGGAGAGAGTGGGTTGAGAGGTGGGAAATAAAATTTTGAATTTCAATTAAAGGAACATACCTAGAAGAGGAAATCCCATGCCCAAGAAGGAATAATGAGGATTTTGGAATTTTGACTAGCAGGAGAAGAGAAGGCCATGACCATGTTGCTAGAGGATTTTTTATAGGAAAATAAATGAAGAAAATGTGAGAAAATTGAGATTGTATGTAAAGGGGGAAGGATTTGATGTCATTTGATGTGTGTTGCAAAAGCTAGAGGAGTTTTGATAGGAAAATAAATGAAGAAAATGTGAGAAAATTGAGATTGTATGTAAAGGAGGAAGGATTTGATGTCATTTGATGTATGTTGCAAAATTGAATTTTCTACAACAATTGACAATCTTGTGGATTCTCAATTGTTGAGTTGCACCATTTGGTATCAGAGCGGGTTGAGGGATAAAAAAAGAATCCATGGCATATAGAGGATGCGAAAGAGGGAGAGCACCATGAGGAGAATACAATACCATTGTTATGGAGATGTTGAGAGGAATAACAATACACTTGGAGGCCATGAAGCCTCACAACGGAGAGGGATTCATATAGTGGATGTTAGTGAAGAAGAAGAATCACCAAAAGTTGCAAAGGTAGGAGGAGAAGATGCACAAGAGGATAGATTTCTGCAAGTGTTGTCAAAGCATATAAGTAAGCCAAGGATGGATCCACTGAGCTACAATGGGAGTTTGAATCCAAAAGAGCTCATTGAATGGATTACATAAATGAATAAGTATTTTGACTTAGAATCTATTGAAGACAAAAAGAAGGTGAAGTATTCTTGCACAAGGTTCAAGGGACATGCGTCCCTGAGGTGGGATCAGACACAAATTGAAAGACAGAGAAAGGGAAAATAGAAGAAGATCATGGGATAAGATGGCCACAAAGTTGAAGGTAAGAATTTTGCCTATGGACTATCATATCAGTTTGTTTAAGAGGCTACAAAATTTGAAACAAAATAATTCGAGTTTCATGGAGTATAGATAAGAATTCTACAACTTGGGCATTCATGTTGGGCATGTTGAAGATGAAGAAGAATAGGTTGCAAGGTATATGAACGGATTACAATTGTTATCCAAGATGAAATTAGTATGGTTATGATAAGAACAATGGAGGCATCCTACCAATATGCTCTCAAGGTAGAGGAAAAGTTGGCAAGAAGGCAACAAAGTGATTCCAAAGGTAGAGGAGAAACTTTAAGAGGTAGAGAACTATAGACACTTAAAAATGCCCTAAATGATATTATGCACTTGAATCAGGTATACTTGCATCTATTAACCTTACTTGACTTCATGTGCAAGTTAACTCAAAACTTCTTGTGCAAGTTAACTTGTGACCTCTTGTACAGGTCAAAAGTGTGTTTGTTTGAAAGCATATTAACCCTTGATTAAAATCTCATCTTTCATTCTCATCCATTAATGAGAATCCATGATCCATGCCTCCAAATTCTTTTATCCTTGACCATTGATTAACCTTTTTGATCTCAACCCTCCATTTCTCATTTATTCTCATATAAATAGGTCACTATTTGGAGACAAATGAATCCATATTTTAACATCAAACTTATGCTATTAAAATAACTTGCTTTTGCAATCACCTTTTTCATCATTTTAGCTTAATTACTTTCACAATATCGTAGCTTCCATTAATGGCTTCCATGATCACATAATGCATCCATTTATCTTATTTTTTAATTAGGGTTTGAATCTTTTAGTTAAGAATCCATTTAGATTAGCTTTTTTATTTGCATAGCTAGATCATTTTAGCATAAATCATGTTAAATTATCTTGCATCATGCTCATTTAGATTAGAATCATGTTTTCATACACATCTCACAATGGTTTCACCAATTTTATTCAATAAAACTGACTGGAACAAGCTCACTTATCCACAGGATTGGGAAAGGGTTGTCTTTCCACATCAACGTGACACCACTCCCCCAACAAGATAAGTTTCAATGGATTAGAGTAGGAATTTTTAAATCTTTTTTAGTTTAGTATGATTGGTTTTAATGGATGCTTAGTTTAATTTTTATTTGATTGATCTTGTTAAGATTGATGTTAGTGGATTAATTATGCTTCAATTCTTCATGGATCAAGCATAATCGGACCATACTAATCTGTCGGTCATATTATGGCGCTAGAAAGAGGGCATAATAGATCAAATTTAATCAATTTTTATCTCAAATTCTATTTTTTTCGATTCCTATAGGATACAATGACACTTAAGGAAATTTAGCAATGCCTTTTATGGGTGTCACCATACAGAGACGTTATCGTCATAAAAAAAACAACATGCCTAATTAATATCCTGGAGCTGATTAAAATAAATGACACTGAATACTTTTAGAGGTATCAAGAATTTGCAAATCATGACACTCCAAAATAGTGACACTATTGTTGTCACTAGATTAATGCAGAGTGATGCCCAAATTCACCAAAGAAATGCTCATTTCCTTTATGGTGATGCTATCATGAACCACGACTAGGTTTTACAGGTTGAAAAATAAAAGTTGAAGTGAAGAAGCATTCTTGTCTTTAAATCTTATAATTGTAACAAGTGTTTCGACACTTTTGGGGTAATTATAACCTAGTTATCATGCTTTTCATTTTATGCTTTAGGACCACACTAGCTTTCAATTGGGTTTTAAAAAGAATGCTCAAACATGACTAAAATTGAACCCTCATTTCATCATTTTACATTGGGTTTAAAATTGAACAAAACAACTTAACACTTTGTTTGGTGCTTAAAATAAAATCATCTTTTCTTTGAGGGTTAAAATTAACGAGTGTTTACTACATTTTGTGATTTACATTTTTGTCATTGAATGCGCATACACTTCTCTCACGCCATTCAACGATCTTGAGAATCAGAAACATTCCTTGAAATTTTGTATAATCACCCATATCTTTCAATTTGGATTAAAAATGAACCCCATGCATGTGTAGGAAAAAGGTGTTGTGTCTGCTCTCTCCTTGCTTCATGCAATCGGAGAGATTGAACTACAAACGCACTTCCTTGCTTTTATTTATTTTTAGAGGGCCTGCCTCCCCGCTTTGAAAGGAGGGAATGACCCAAGCAGTAATGAGCTAAAGCCAAGCTCTTTCAAATCACTATATAAAAATGTGTTTGTGATGAAATTCATAAACAATAGGTGCAAATGTGTCATACCCACAAGAGTCACCCTTACTATCCATGTGATATGTTAAAATCTCTTCTTAGGAAGAGACTGGGAGGCCTCTTGATTGAAATAATCTTGAGCTAATCTTGCCACGTGTATGGCCACCTTGAATGAAAGCCCTTACTAAGAACCATTGTTTAGAAGCCAAAAAACTTTATGCTTGCTGGTGCAGGAACGGTCGTTCTAAAGCCACCCCACATTTTACTATTTGATTGTTGAAACAAAAATATGCTTAGGATCTTTGGATCTTCAAGATTTGAGATTTGGTGGTCCCGAGAAGTGTGTGCCATGGAGAGGAGCCAGTGTTTCCAAATCTCTATTTGTTTGCATTTTCTTAGTGTCTGGAGAAATCCAAGTGGGGATTTAGCAAGTAGTATCTTTTGAACCTAGGATGGTAAATTCTTGTGAGTCAGCTTAATACTTTGCTTGGTTTCAAAACATTGTAAACAAACATCAACAAAGTCTTTTCAAAATTTCAAACCCTTTGGTCTAAATATTAATACCTTTTGAAATAGCCTTGATATTAATGCTTGTCCTAAGGATTTATATCCTTAGGGATTTCTAAGTATCTTGACTTATATCTCAATCCATACTTTTCAAAGTTAACATAGGCAACTGTGGCTTGAATTTCATCCTTTTGACAAAATGGACCTTGTGAAATTTATGATGTTTTTGACATAGACATTTAGTTTGAAACTTAATCGAGATAAGTGTTTGTGGTAAAAGAAACTCACTTAAGCAAGATAAATTGACAAATTGAACCCCACTTGACCATTTGGAGACCGACTGCTCCTGTTGAACAACCTAACCTTACACCTGCTATCATTTAGCCAAACTTTAAACTCATTGAAGGAGAACAAACCGATATAATTAGTAGTTTGAGAAGCTTCACTTTTGAAACAAAAGAAACACCAAATCAGTGGAGAAACACAACAAACATCTTAGATGAAGAAGAGGAAAAAACTGATATTGAGGCTGGAAGTCCCATATTACCACCACCCGCATGGTAATAAATATTCTCCTTTTCATAATCTTAACAAGTCTCTAAACAATCTTACACAAAATCAGAATCCCCAAGAGATGGTCTACAGGTTGTCATTTCAAACTTAGGCATCTTAGTATAAAAGCTCTCAAAAAACACCTTTTATCACTTCACCAAAAATAGAACCAGTTGGTATACAACTTCTACAAACATGTTTTCAGGAACAACCCAGACTTGTATATGTTCTATTTTGGTCAAAACTCTAGACTTTTTCATGATCTTGAACCTATCTAATATATTGGGTCTTTAGGATTTGAAAACTTTAGAGGTCTAGCATTTTTCTCACTACCTTGGTCTTATCAAACAAAGGTTCACTCTAGGTCAAAATTGGGTCAAACATTTCATTCACCCCTTCATCAAAATTCATCCTTCACTTCACCAAACTTTACAAAAATTTCAAATACACCAACACTTTTTGACTTAAACATCTATCAAACCAACCCCTAACTTAGCTACATTGTATGTGAAATGAATCATTTTCCATGCACTTAGTTAATTTAGTTATCATCTTTGAAGTAGTTTATCTTGAAGGTCACAAGTCTACCCTAAAGATTTCCAAGTTCATAAACATCCTTTATCCAAACATCAAAACATCAAACCTAAGTCAAAAGTTTTATCCCAAAATGTTTGCAAAGATCACTCTTCACATCATTCACCTTTTCATATCCCATTATCATCATTGCTCCCAAAATACTTAGAGCATCCCTTCTACCTAAATTTGAGTCAACTAGAGAGTTCAAACACTATAAATCTCAACACAACTCTCCCATAGGTGACCCAAAATTTATGGTAAAGACAAGATCACAACACAAGAGAATCATGGAGAAAACCAAAGTCACATTTACCTTAAGTGATCCCAATCCTTTAGAATTTGATCCAATAAGTCAAGTTACCCCATCACAACAACCCTCTTCTCCATCAAGACTATATGAGATAAAAGGCGTCATGAACAACCCATTTGGAATTACTAAGGAAGAAATCATGGATTAAAAATAAGAACATCAAACCTTAGAAAACATTGCTTTGATTTCCCCATCTTTTAATGTGTAATCATGGCACAATGCTTGACATCATCTACCTTATACACAAATCCATTGCTAAATCAAACATCCATTCCTAGTATTGCAGCTAGTCTTGCTAAAGACTTTGGTCTAACTCTCCCATTCGAAAGCAACACACTTGTGGGTACTCTCAACACCAATCCATCCACCACTTAGACACCAAAATTTGGTGCTTCTACCATTCTCGAACACCCCTTACATCAACATAAACCACTTACACTTCATGAGTCCATGACAACATCAACATATCAAGGGTACCCATCTTCATCCATCCCCACAAGTATCACAAGTGTGCCCAACATCCCACAAGGAAGTATAGGCCAAGTGTCTCAAATTGATCAACAAGGCAATGCCAACACCCAAATGCAAAGCCAACCTTTAACGCAAATAGGGACATCTCTATCCAATCCCCCAACTGGTTCATACACACCATCGGTTTAACAAAACACATCCATCATCAACCTATATCAAAATGATCCCTTGATCACGAATCCCATTAACTCAGGTAATACCTTGTCCACATCTCTAGCATAAGGAAATCCTCAAGACATCAGTCAAGGGAACCTTTTTAATCAATGGACTTAAGGTCCTAATATGTCATTACCATCACAAAATCTAATGGCACCATCCTCCTCATTTTCCACGGTCTCTTTTACCATGCAAAATCAAATGAGACCTCAAACTTACATTCCTCCATCTCAATCCACCATCTTCAAAGGAATTTTAAACCAAGGGAACCCCCAATCTCTCATCAACAATCCACTACCAACTCAAAACATCAACACACAAAATCCATCATAAATGTCCTGTTGATGGTGTTTTTAAGCACTTCACAACATAGGTAATACATAGGTGTATTACCTCTCTTGAAAGACAATCTTCCACAATCAAATTGTAGAACACTATCCCAAGGTCTCTCAGATGTTAGGTCATGACGATGCTTGGGATAAATCAGTTGTTTGATGTGATTTTTCTGGAATCACAAGGCGGTCTTACGTGGTCAAAGCTGTAGGAGAATTGGGTCGATCAATGGAGTTTTGTGGATATGGAATTACTATACTTTACATCAAGTTTAGGCAGCAGTCCTGGACTCCATTGTTTCGTCAGATTTGGCTTTACAATGTGCAATGAACCTTGGCACAAGTTGTTTCTAAAAGAAAGGAAAAAAGAGCGAGGAAGGAGGAAGGCTCTTGGACCTGCAACTACCAATGAACAGTGATCATGGAGGTTCCTGCTGTGGACAATTTCCTTAAATAGAATTTCACTAAATCTGAATTCTCATAATATCATGAAATCTATGCTATCTTCTAGGGACTATAGATATTCATCATTCATTCTCCATGGAAATGTGAATAAACATAAAGTTTAATGAGCAGCAATGAAATTAAAGTCTAGGATAACTTTACACAGTCATCTACCAACAACAAATGGCCAAAAGTATGGACAAGGAAAGCATACACACAGCAATAATCTTCACAACCAAAGACATCATACTAAATCTGCCACAACTAAACTAAGAAACTGAAACAAAAAACTAACTTGAAGCAAAGTTTTAACTAAAGGGAGAAGAATCATGAAACATGTAGAGAAACCCAAAATACACCAGGAAATGACTGTATTTTCTATTATAATTTCTGCAGCATGCCTTTACAACAACTCAACTCTCTTAAAATGAGAGGAGGAGAGCCCTATTTATAATTTTCAGAAAGCAAAATGAGTGGCCAAGATTTGACTCTATTGTGTGGCCACGATTCACTTTACATTAGGGTTTCACCTACCCCCAAATACATTTCATTTATAAGACCTATTTTTGTCTTTTCCCTATTTCGTCATCTAGTGACAACATTGTAGCAATTTCATCTTGTAGCTGTTTTCCCTCTGTTGTAGCTATTCTTTAAGGAATTCTTCGTCGATGAATGGGTTGCCTTCACACTTCTTTGATGCTACATACTCTATAAATCTCAAAATCAAGGGTTCGAACTTTTCCAACTCCATGATGTCGGATTGCAAAATTTGAAAGCTCCATTCTTGGGAGTTGTTGACAAGTTTCTTCCAGTTGTCTTCACACTTGGCTGCATTGTCTTTCAGAAGATCTGACTGTGCGAAGGCCTGGGCGATGAAGCTCATGAAGTCGGTGGTGACTTCAGCTGACATCCCATCTTCCATGATCTTTAGGAAGTGGGGCTTTATATTCTCGGGATTGATCACGGCCATAGGCAGCTCGTACCCCATCATTAACTCGAGGTACCGAGCGCATTCCTCTCTTGTCTCCCTGGCCCATTCAATGTCTGGAACTATGTGCTCTAGGATCTTCTCTAGCTTCCTCTTCCTGTGATCGAAGTCACGCCTCCATGTATGCACTAGCCAGTGATCATCATCCTTGAAAGCAAGGTCCTTTTCCCAGACCTCGCTCGGCAAAGCAAGTATGGCCTCAATCTTTGGGTAGGACATCTCATATTTTCTTGGGAATTCCTCACAGATCTATTTTGTGCCCTCGAGAGTTCTTTGAACTTCCAAGAACTTATTTGTTGTTCAGACAGCCAAGTTGATACCTGTATTCCCTATGTCCAAGACCTGTTGGAACCAGTTTTTCGTAGTCTTGTCCAAGTTCCTTCTTTTTTCCAACTTCCTGATCTATTCATGGGACAAAAGCTGAGGTGGGGCCGATGACATCGTGGGCTACTCGTCCGGGGATGACCATTACTGAATATAGGCTGTCAGATCAACCACCTGTAATTTGAGTTCTTCCTTTGAGATCTTATCTTGCTGGATAAGGTGCACCACCATGGCAACCAACTCTTGGAGGTGATCATCCCTCGTGGCTACTCCCAAGTCGATGGTGGAGATGTTATATATTATACCTTGTTCTTCAACCACCGATGTTTCTATCTGTACTGCCCTCGATCCTGAGGCATCCATGGTCACCTTTGATCTAATATTTGGTTTCTTCTCTTTCCTGGTGCTTATTTGGGCTCTGGCCAGTATGGCCTCCATCCTTACCTTAGGATCCTTGGCGGTGGGAGTTTTCTGTTTCACCTACCTTTCTAGCCAGTCAGGCATTTGAGGCTCTTCCCTAGGTGGTTCACTTTGATCCCTATTGTCCTCTCTCTCAGGTTCAATGGCTCAAATGAAAAGAGCCTTCTCCTTGGTTTCTATATCTCCCTTCTCCTCATCGGAGTCTTGTTCAAGTGATATATGCTTCTGTGGAGATTCGGTGCATAGCTGCTCATCAGAGGGATCCTTCCTTTCAGTATCTCCTTCTTCTTCATCCTGACCCTGTTCGCATACCTTGGGGTTCCCTTCTAGTTTATCTTCATGGGGGGATGCTAGCTTATCATGTTCCAGGGTTTGGCCATTCCCTTCAGTTGGAGACTTACTACCTTCAGTCTCTGGAGCAGTAGTTTCCTTTTCATTGGCAATCTGATCCTCGGCCTCTTTATCTTCAATTTCCTTGAGCTGCTTACTCCACTCTGCATTAAGCTCGGGGTCATTTGATTCCCTGATAAATTCAGCATCTAGCTCTTCACTACTCTCGCTAGAGGACTCATAGGCTACCTTGTCAATTTCCAGGCGTTCGAACAGTGGGTGTTCGTGGTAAAACTCTTAGTCCTCTAGCCTAGTTGCAACCTCTAGCTACTGTTGCTCAAGCTCTTCAGAAATTTTGCATGGTTGCCTCCATTCTAGGTGGTTCAGTCAGGGGAGGGAGAGCTGGAGCATTAGCCATAGCTTGGACTATTGCAGACTGTACTAGCGGACTTGTGAACATCCCTGAAATCTCATACGAGACATTCTGCATGTATTTCATGAAGGATTCTGGGAGGCTGAGGGCAGGCATTGGAGCAATGAAAATGGAAGGAAGGGAAGGGGACATAGAGGAAGAGGCGGTCGGTGAGGTAGTGGTAGAAGATGAATCCACTGATACAACCTGCAAGATTGGGGAAGTGGAAGCAAGGTGGACAGAAATGTCCACCACAGGCAGAGAGGAGGCAGAAACTGCAAGCGAAGCATGCGGGACGATGGTGATAGTGGCAAAAGCTACAACTGACGGGGACCTTGGTAGGTCAGTCCCTTCCTCTCTTCCCTTGAGGAGTAGGTCCTCGACTATGATTGGCTTCTCAGTACCCCTAGTTGTTTTCCTTTTCTTACTAGATGGCTTGCCTTCCGAAGCTTTTCGGGCGTAGACCTTTGGGATTGATCCTCCCCTACCAACTTCCTTTATTTTCTTGGTTTTAAACGACGATGGGGATCTAGAGGTTACCCCAGTTTTTGCAGTAGGTACCCCACCATTAGAGCCACTAGGCTCACTCTCGAGTCCCTTAAATGTTAAGGTGACTCCTTGTTGTTTCAGTTCTGCCACCTTCTGATTGACCCATGCCCTTGTTTGAACCTCTATGGGTTGGGTGAGTACATCGAGGTCATCAACCTCCTATTCATCCCAATAAATTGAGGGAAATGGTAGATTGGCAATGACCTCATATCCGGGATCCACTATCAAGCTTTTATCCTCTTCCAGCTGATCTGTAACTGGGCACAAGTTCACCCTTCGTATATAGAAGGCAATCATGCGCATGTAGTGCCACAATCGTACCTCGAGATCATCTTTGTAGTTGGCCCAAAAGTCCTCGATGTTGTGGAGGTGGGCGTATCCACATCCCAACACCTTTCTGATGTGACCATAAGGGTCCATTTGTGGCCGCGTCGTGTATTGCTTGAAGTTATATCCGACCAGCTCCTTCTCTGAATATCCTGCACACTAGGAGGTGTGGATCTTATACATCCCTTAACCAAGGTTAATGGGATAGGATGGGCCCTCCAAATGCTTATCGCTCAGAATGCTATGAATATGTCATAGCTACTGGGTCAGCTCCAATAGAATGATCCGGTCATTTGGGTACCGGGGCAGCTTGTTTGGCTTCTCTGTGAATCCTTGAGCACGCATGTAGGTGAACTTGGGGAATTGAATATACAAAAAGGCATACTGCCTGAGGAGAGCCCTGGCACTGTGGGATATCCTCTTATGAAAATCTCCTCCAAGTAGTCAGATAATATATGCAATGAAGGCATCGTTCACCCTGTAGTAGTCCCTTTTGAAGTTTCGAAACTGCAATTGAGGGTACTTATCATATGGTTTAAGTTCCACCCCCGAGGCCTCACTAGGTACTATGGTTAATCCCTAATAGTGCCATCGATTGGTGAGGGAATACACCAAGTAGGAGGTCTTGAAGAACTTGGTGGTCTTCTTCACACTTGTAAATTGCTCGTGGAAGCGATCACTGATTATCTTTCCCCAGTCAAAGGCAGTGTCTCCACAGAGGATTTTCTCTATGAAGTAGAACATCCACTCCTAGAAGAAGGCAGCAGCAGGAAGGCCCATAACCTGACTTAGTAGGGTCATGAGGTCTGGGTAGTCTTCAAAGAAATCACTGCAAAAAAGCTCCTAAGGGAGCTTGCCGGCACTACCCCGCTTGTCTTTTAACCAATACTGATTGATGAGCTTTTTAAATTTCAACGGGTCCTGTTCCCATAACTCCTTGCATTCTTCCATGGTGGGGATTTCCATGCTCTCAAAGGTAGGAATATGGAAGGCTATTGTTATACCTGTCGGGGACATATCTGCAAGGACATTCCCATCCCGGTCCACTATAGTGCGGGTCTCATGTTGATATGCTTCCACAAATGCCATTACTAATTCAGGGGCCACCAAGGCCGGCGGGAAGCCTGCAACTTTAGCGATTCCACTACTCCTTATTAATCTTGCGTTCTCTATCTTTGGATTTATCCTGACTCTTCGTATAAATTCATTAACGTCTACCTGACCGATGTCTGTATCTGTAACATCCCTCCACAGAGTGGTGATCCTGGATTGTAAGGGGACACCTTAAAATTTGTACCTCATTAGATCTTTGTTCTCCTTGCCTCGAGGTGTCTTGGCTATTCCCTTCCCTTTCTCCTTGGAGGCACCAAAATTTTCTTTGCTGAATTCCATATATCCTGCACAGAAGACTTGAATCAGTAACATTTAAACATGAAAAGCAGTCCCGGACGAGTCCTTACATATCAAAGTTAGCCCTGCAATCTTTATTCATATTCAATAATCGCATAACATTTGATAAAAACATCATCAGAAAGCCAGGCAGGTAAATCGGGTTCCTAGGGCCGAAACTCCCTTGGAAAAATGCCGTTTGGAAGGGAAACTTGGGCATGGAACTCCCTAAGGCATTTCCCGGGGTTGGATTTGAGTATTTGAAGGTTGATATGAAGGAAGACCTAATTTTAGCAAGTGGGTTGAAATCCATTTTGGATTTGGAGGTCATTTGATCCTTTATTTGGGAGTTCAAGCATTAGCTGCAGGGTAGCCGTTGGGAACGACCCAGAGGACAAGGAACTCTGAGATCCGGGATCCGGATCTCGGATAGCCGTGGCTGGGAAGCTGTTTCAGGTCAGCCGTTGGAAATGATGGAATGCAAGCGGCAATTCGGGAGTCGAGATCCGGATAGAGTTGGGCCAGAGGGAGGTTTCGTTGAGATTTTTGCAAGGCAAAATGGGGACCAGGGCTCGGGACTCGGAAAGATGTCCCGGGACGGCCGTGTAAAATGGCCAAAGCTAAATGTGATTTTGGTTGCTCTGAAAATTTTGGGTTGGATTTCAAAGTATCGGAGTCTGGGGTCCGGAAAGCTTCTCGAGATAGGCCGTTGGAAACGGCGAAACCAAGACAGAATTCTGGGGATGAAATTCCGAGGATGGGATCCTGAGGACAATTTTATGTTCGCCGATTTTCGATGTTTTCTGAGTTTTGACGTGGACTTCATGCGGTCGGGGTCCGAGGTCTGGGAAGTTGGTCTAAACAGGCCGTTGGAAATGGCGGGGGTGCAATGGAAACCCGAGAGGGGAAATTCGGAGGCCGGGGTCCAATGTGGGTTTTGTCGCATGAGTTTGAGCAGACGGCCACGGGAGAGCGCATGCCCAGGAGATGTCGGCGACTGTTCCGAAGAACAGCCACGATGTGGTCCAACTCTGGATTAAAATTTGGCCACTTAAACGATTGATTTTTTACATTTTTAAAATGTGGGTTTTAATGGGAAGGCCTTCACCTACCGGATTTTAACATGGTTTTACATTTTACTTCATTTAAGGCTTGAAAATTGACAAAATTAAGAACAAGGGCGCGGACAACGGGCATACCTCAAAATCTCAAAGAAATTTCTGATGGTCATGCAAAAAATGTCAGAAAATGGAGCTTGGATTCAGAGGCTGGAAATGCCGAATGCATTGGAGCTCTTTGAAATTCTATCACTCGGCCAGATGAAAATGATAGGCAAAAAATCTGATTTTATAGCCAAACCTGCCATTAATTGCTGTAATTAATTCCTTCGTACAACAACAAAAGGTTGGTGAGTTTAAATCTCATCGGCGGTGGGTTGCTCGGGGTCCGGCGGCCGAGAAGACGTCTTGCCACGACCACGAGAAACGACAAAGCGTAAGAGGAAATCCGGAGGGGGAAACCCGGCATTCGGGGTCCAGGGTCCAGAAAGACATCGGATGCTGGAAATAGCAAACCCGAAACGGAAACTCGGAAGGGGAATCCTGGGGGTTCGGGCCCGAAAGGAGCCATAGACGTCAGAAAAGGCATTCTGACAAGAAAAACCCGAATTGACCCCTGATTTAGCATTTTTTAAAAGGGGTGACTTTGGTCAAGCTTAAAATATGACTTTAGGGAACGTGCCAATGCCTTAGGACACAAAATTGGGCATGCAAAATGAGGTGAACCAAAAAAGGCCTGACAAATCAAAAGAGGGAAGAGAGGGTCCCCTTTCCGAATGGGGCGTGTGTGCAAAAGGCACAACATGTCCCAACAACCAACCGATCCTACATTGGAAGTGCATGCCTTATCTTTACAACAAGCACACCAGGATTATTAGAAAGTCATCCAATAACAACAAAAATAGAAAGAAGCCTTAGTGACACAATAAGCAGCCCTAGTAGCACAACAACAATAAGCAGCCTTAGCAACACAACAACAGTAGCAACAACAACAAACAACCTTAGCACGACAACAAAATCAAGCCCGTCAAGCAACCTTAGTGGCACAGAAACAACATCAAGCCCAACAACAAGCCCTCGTGGTGCAACAACAACAACAACAAGCCCAACAAGTGTCCCTCATGCCTCACCAACAATAATAAGCCTTAATAGCTCAACAGTATGCCCAACAACAACAACAACAAAGTTTCTACTATAATCCTCAACAAAACATCATCAATACAAACGCGTTAGGAACATATACATCAACACCGCTTTAGCACAGGGAAAATTCATGGGTTAGCAATACAAGCATAAATCAAACTAAACCTATGCTAATAATTGAAAATAATGAAAAACAATGCATAAATGAAACTATTTTACCAAACATCAATGAAATTCCATGAATAACCTCCATTACACTTCTCCATTTTGTTGTAGTATGATACTTGCCCTGAGATTTTTTATTAAATATGAAAGTGTGACCTTATGATAAATGATATTAGAAAAAAATTGAAGATTCTAAAATTTTCTTCCAAAAACTCATAAGATTTCGAGAGGAGTAATAATGATGAAGGTCAAGCCAATTTATAGAAATTTGGTTTTCAAACGACAAGCTCAGATTAAAAGATAAATCGACGATTGAGATCAAAGATATGACATGCGACGAAGATTGGTGTCAGTAATAATGCGAGTTAGAAGATAGAGATTAAATTAAATAATAATTTAATCTTTAGTTGAGACTCTTCGAAACTCAGAAGAATAATGATTGCATGTGAAGGATAAATATTGAAATAGAGGACATGGTCTGTTTGAACGCACAAATGAGTTAATTAAATAAAACAAGGTTATTTAAATAATAAAAGTTTGCACACAGAAGAATAAGACTGACTGATAAACCCAAAAAGTCTGTTTGTTAGGAACAATCAGATATTAAATCAGGAGATAACTGATTAGTTTAATTAAATCTCGACTTAAGTGGTGATGATTAATTAGATAACTAAGTGATTATCTAATTATAGAAGAATATGCCAGGAATAATTCTTTTTATGAATTAAATTATTATTTAATTCAACATTCGAAATTTGGAGATTAAATTAAATAAATAAAGATTTATTTAATTAATTGGAGAAAAGGTTAAAAAATAATTAAATAATTTTAGATGATTATTTAATTATAGTCAAAAATGTGATGAGGGTAAATTAAATAACAATTTATTTAATTTTAGAAAGGGGATATATTTAATTAGAGACACAATTAAATAAATAATATTTCGTTAATTAATCAAGATTGAATAAAGGTAAGATGAATTAATTAAATAATTAAAGTTATTTAATTAATAGAAGATAGATGAGTTTAGACATGTAATTAAATAATTAAGATTATTTAATTCTGACAATGAAGGTACAAATTATGAAGAAAATGAAGTCGTAGGCCTAAACCAATTTTCGGTGTCTATAACCGCAATCACCTTCACAAAATCTCACACCACCATACACCCCATAAAACACCTTATCATATCAAAATTCTGCCTACAACCCATCCGTCATCCCAACATATGTTCCTCCACCAAACCCGTAAGATGATCTAGCTTCACAACTTAAGGCGGTATCCCAAGAAATGAAGGATCTTCGGATGGGCAAGACAAAGAATCCTCATACACATAATCAATGTCCCTATCCATTTGATCAGAACATCGCAATGGTACCATTCCCTCCTGGCTTTGAAATCCCCAAATTTGATAAATACAAAGAGAGAGGAAGTCTTGTGGACCATGTCAAAGTTTAGCATCATGTCTATGGATGGCCTATAATGACTCTTATTTAATGCACCTCTTCCCTCAAAGTTTAACAGGTCCTGCCATGGATTGATTTTCTCATCTGCCTCCCAATATCAAAAATTTTCAAGAAATCACAAATAAATTCATAGATCACTTCTCCTTCAACCTTGACATGGACGTAAGTCTAGAATAGTTTTACACTCTCAGACAAAACAAGGGGAAATATTTTTCCAATTTCTTCCAATGGTGGAGACAAAGAGCTAGTAAGAGCAATGGCCCCTTCCCGATGAAAAGCAAGTGGGGATCATCATAGAAAATCTAGATCCAAATTTATCCTTCCACTAAAAATGCAGTGCATCACATCTTATGATGAGCTTTTCCATAGAGCCCTTAACATCGAGAGATCTCTAATCTCGCAGGGAAATACTCAAGCTTACAAAGACAATCGCTTATCAACTAGTTCGAATGAAAACCCTCGTGTATGGGCTAAAAAAAAAACATGAAAAATGATGGTGTGGTAGATGCTAAGGTAGTCCTAAGTGCTCCTAGACCAAACAACAATCAAGTTGCTAACATTTAGCCAACTCTGTAGCAAACAACACCTCCTCAAAACAATTAGATCAATAACATCGAAATGCAACAAAAGTGAACCCCTAACAAGAACAACTATCCAAAATGCAAGTACATAGAGTTATATGAACCTATCAAAACCATCATGAAAAAATTGGTAGAGTCAAACCTGATAATGCTTCCCAACTTTGAAAACTACCAAGAACGACTGGAGAAGCCATCCTTATACAATGAGAACGATCTTTGTGACTTTCATAAAATCAAAGGACACAAAATGACAAACTGCATGAGGCTCAAAAATATTATCCAAGACCTTATAGAGAACGACACCATATCTGTTGAAGTACTCATCAGTAACTAGGATCTTAAGATATATAAGAACCCCATGCCAGATCATAGCAAAGGGAACAACAATGGAAAAGCTAAGGATTACACAAATGTGCAACATACCTATTCAAATGTGGTCACTTCCTGTGACAGTGTTATCACCATTGTCGCCATCAAAGGACCTAGTGCAGAGTGTGGAGTCACCACATGACGTGGAAAAGTCACCATCCATGGAGTCTCATCTCAATCTAGGGCACAACCTACTTTTCCAACATCAAATCCTAGCAAGTACAATCTCCTAGACCATCTTAAAAAATCACACTCAGATATCAACCTTAGAACTATTGAGGCTATCCCCCGCATATAAGGAAATCTTAGAGAATGCTTTGTCAGAGTCATTTGTCCCCGAGGATATTGATACATAATAGATTCAAGCTATGGTGGGGCATATCACTAATCATTTACTCACCTTCTCGGAACAAGACCTACCATCACAACCATCTCATAACCGTGCTTTACACCTTGAGTTCGTTACTCATAAGAACAAGATCAAAAGAGTCTTAGCAGATGGAGGTGATGGTCTGAAAATTTTTACCCTTTAGGTGATCAAGAACCTAGGCTATTCAGAGGATAATATTGAGAAAGAAAAGAGTACCACCATTACAGAATATGATGACTGTAAGAAAGGGGAACCAACCACATCAAGGCTCTAGGTCATGAGATCCGAGAGTGAAGGGCTTCCCTAACTTACCTCAATCTAAAGGGTGTTTTAGGAAGAGGGTCAAGAATGAAGAGCACTATGTAGTACTTTTGTCCCTCTATAGATCTGAGTTTCATATTTGGGCTAGGCAAACTAGTTTTTGGATTTGGTACTATGCCTCAGACAACTTTGTGTATGAGGATGAAAATGCGATTCTAGGATGACAACATGATGTGTTGGAATCTCTTTGGCACATTGGCATTCGTATGGCCAGAAAACACCAAGTACAATGAAAACTACCAAAAGACCTACTAAGAACCTAGCTAGTTGATTGAGATGGGAGAAACAAAATGATAAAGTACATAAAGTAAAGACGAGGATGATAAAGTAAATAAATAAGAGCTAGGGTGATGAAGATAATCTCACGAAGACGTCAGTTTGCCAGCTAGCTCTATGCATACATACACCTACACACAAACAATAAGGGGGAAATTGTTGGGGATGTATAAGGGTCTGCCTCAGTTAGACCCTGGTTTTGGTCCATGAATAGCCAGATAGCAACAGGGTAGAATATGTGATAAAAAAATTAGAAAGTAAAGATTGCAATGAATGCTACAAAACAATACTATACTACTCAGTCAAATCAAAAAGGAGATGAGTGAAGCATTACCACCTCCACCCAAAATCTCACTAGCCAATGGAAGGACAATGCAAGGAATGGACTTGGCAAAGTAACCACAACCATGATGGTGATGAAGAGAGGTCTCACAAGACTCCAAGTCCACACCTCTATGGCTTGATTCACACTTGCAATGTGGAGTTTATGGAGCTTCAAATCTGCTGAAATGCAAGGAATGGACTTGGCAAAGTAACCACAACCATGATGGTGATGAAGAGAGGTCTCAAAAGACTCCAAGCCCACACCTCTATGGCTTGATTCACACTTGCAATGTGGAGTTTATGGAGCTTCAAATCTGCTGAAATGCTCACAATAGAGTGTTGGAATGTTGCTTGAGAATGAAGAAAATGGAGCGACTGAATGTGTAGATGATCCAAAAGCCTCCAAACAAATGAATAGAGGATTTTTTTGAAGATGGAATGAGAAGAATAGGCCATTTTTAGATCGGTTGGTCAAAGAGGGACATTACAATTCAACCCCAATCGGGTGTGTAACGCCTCTACCAACTTTTGACGCAAGAACCCGTCAGGGATGACATTGTGCTACATAGATGTATGCACGTCACGCTTGCGTCCCCGAAAAATATTCTCATCGACACACAAGACAAATACTAAGTGGATCGAAGGAAGGTGGGTGATGTGGAATTTTTCCTTCGTACTTGGTTTTATAAGGTGAGGGTATCTGAAAGGGGAATTTGTCTAAGGGGTGCAAATTCACTCCTATACATTTTTCCCCCACTTTAGCGAGCACGAGTATTAATGAGTGCTCAATAAATTAGATTCAAGAGATAAAAGAGATATAAATTTATACTTGAACCGTCAAGGAAGAAAACCTTGATCTAGCAAACTCGAAAGCGTAGGATAGGCAAAGGACTTTATAGGTACTCTCTCTAAGAAGTTTCAAACAAAATGACTCCATAGCCCTATAGAACTATAAATTTGTACAAAGTACACCGAAGGCCTTGGACCAATAATGGACAAATCCAACAGGATGTAAGCATCTCATAGGCCCACAAACTTGTAAGAAGTCAACCCCCAAGTTCTCTCTCATGAAGGAAGCCCAGTGAAGTAAGCGTCTTGTAGTCCCACAGACCTACAAGGAGGCATCCCCCAGGTTCTCTCTCATGAAGGAAAACTATTGAAAAGGGGACTTCACAGAGTAGGATTGGAAATCACCTTCATAGGCACACCTACAAAGCAACATGTTAATCCACAAATAAAACATGCCAAAGAACACAAAGCAACCACAAAAGTAAATAGATAGACAGTCACACAAATAGTCAAGAATTCAAAAGGCTTTCAAAGGGCTCCCTTGGGAACCCTTCAAAAGAAGAGGGGTCCAATCAAGGTACTCATTGATTGAAAGTGTAAGAATGATTTTCGCAAATCGATTCAACATCAAGGGATCCTTTTGAAAGATCTTCTTTTCATTACGAAATTCTAAAGGAAGAAAATGCCCCCCCACAAGGGGAAGGTCAAGGCTTCTCCTATAGGAAAAGTTTCTCACTCCTTGGAGGAAAGTTCCCAAGCTATTTCTTGGAAAACTCGTGATGAAGGAAACATGTTTCGTGGAGAATCCAAGTTGAGAATTTGATTTTTGAAAGATTTTATAAAGATTTTTGAGAAAATATTCATTGGCAACGAATTCATTTTTTGAAAATTTGAGGTTGACATGATAGCCCCACTTAGGGTGGTGGTACTAAACATAGAGGCATGCAACAACCTAAGGAGAGAAAAAGAAAACATAAAAAAGAAAAAGGTGATGTTGTGGCCCGTGGGACGTAGTAAGATGTCACTGTGGTGATGTTGTCGCACACATTAGGGACAACACATAAGCACCACAACATCACAACCCAAGGAAAGAAGAGAGAAAGAAAAACCACAAGAGATATGGGGATTTGGTTTCTTGGGGTTAGATCTGCTCATTCTTATGTAAATGATAGGTAATTGCGGTGCAAGGTGAAATATCATCAATCCCCACCAGATCAAGAGGAGTGCATGAAAAACAAAAAATTGGGTCAACATGGAATGGAAGCCTAAATGCCCCCAACACTTTGCATCACCCCCAATTTGCTGAAAATCAAGATACAAACGATGGAAGAATGATGATATAGATAGAAGAAGGTTTACGACACAAAATCACTCCTATATCCAAGCACCTACAAGGGTGACAAGAGTCATCCAGAGACATAACGGAAGTATGGGGGAATACATCACAACAAACAAGCATCTAATCTAAAGATAAAGATTCCTTCCCCTAACACTCATCGAACAAGAATTCATTCACTTCCCAATCTAGATCATTGTAAAGGGAAGGTAGATGAGCCTATAGGGGTGGAATATTAAGGGGAGGAGCTTCTGACCCTCTTGCAACAAGGGCTAAGGAAGAAGGCCCCGCAAGGTATTTTCCGCTAGGATCTTATGGAGCTATGGTTAGCGATTTCATGAATATCGCCGACAAGGTTGAGACCTCATCTAGAGAATTGAACATGCACTTCATGGGAGTGCCATGTGTTACCTCAAAGGATGGGGAGGGCGGTGCCTGAGATTCACTGCTTGGTTCGTCAAGCAACTCAAGAGCGGTGAAAAACTCAAGGGATGCCAAGGCTGGCTACATCACTAGAATGGAACAAGCCAATGTAGTATCAGCTTTTGGAGAAGGTGGACTCCTCTTATGCCCTCTATTAGTGGAAGGGCCAACCTCCACCTTCTGCCTCATCGGGGGATGTGAACGCCCCATAGACAAGGCAAGAGGTGCAGAGGATGATGAGGAGAAAATCATGGTGGACACCACTAAGGTATTCGACATGTCCACAGGTTTAGGGAAAGGTGGGACATCTAGAAGGAACATCAAAAGGGGTGGCTCGACTGAAGGAGTAATAAACACCTAGACCTTTTAAGGGTTAGATGCACTCACTCACAATAGCAGCCAAAATCAAATATGAACCCGATTGAATAGAAGCAGAGGGGAGGAGAGAGGAGGAAAAAACAAGAGTCTCCAAAGTAGGGACATTCATCTCCTCTTCCTTCTTCTGTGAAGTGGCCTGTTCAGATGCCATAGCCTTTTATCGACATTTGTGCTCACGTGCAAGGAAATTTCTATGACTCTTCAAGCTAGAGGTTGGGAGCTGTGAAGGGACAAAAGGCTCCTACTCAACCATAGGGGTGTCCATCACACCCGCTTCTAGTAGAGGGGAAGAATCCTAAACGAGAGTAAGAGGAAGAGATTGGGAGACAGTGGGGGGAGTCGGCTCTAACACCTCAACGGCGGGACTCTTCCCATTCACTGCTTTAGGACCATGAGCGGTGGGGGGCAGGGAGACCAAGACATAGAGGATTCCCCTAGAGGACCCTTCCTTCTACCATATAGGTAGGGCTTGATAGAACATCTAAAATCACTACAAATCTTGGCTAGTTCTGTGAGAATTTTTGTCAAGCTATTACCCTTGTGCTTAGGGGTCAAATGTTAAGGTTTAGGGGTTTATTGCCCTTGTTTAAAATCTTCACATCTTTTGAACCCTTGTGTTATTTTTTCATGGTGACCTATTGCTCAAGGTAGTTGATTACTTAAGTCATAAATTGAGCCTTTTATGTCGTACATGTATTGGCCCCCTTTACCTGACTGGTCGGTCTTGTTGTGTTGGGTTTTAATTTTAATCCCCAAGCGTGTGTCAGGTTTTCTTCTAAGCTATCAGATTGATGGATTTCATCCTGGTTGTTCCTTGCGAGCTTTGTAATGAATTTTGATGATGTCACTAACATATGACGAGGTGTGCATGCTGTTTCCACATGTCGCTTGTAGTTTTGGGGCCCAGTCTGAATTTTCCAACAGTATTAATAAGGGCTTTCTGATCAACGATTGTCATGTGATGATGAAGATTGATCATGGTCATTCTTTGTAGACCTAGCACGATTAAAATAATAGTTTTAAAATTTTTGTGAGGTGTGCAAATGGGTGACACATGGATTGTTTGGTGGCACAAGGTGGCTAGTTCGGGCCCGCAAGTGACATGCGTGTATTTTGACTAGGGTGCGTATCATTGGCCGATGGGCCTACCATGTGACAACATGGAATTTTCAGAGGTGTTTGACTCGATCTGAGTTGTTCAACATGCCAACTCGCCGATACATCGACGACCCAAATTCAAAACATCGAACCAGCCATGTGATGGTTGTTTGATCTCTATAAATGGAAAATATTAATGGCGCAAGCTTTTCGATGGATGTCAACTTGATTTCCATGCATACGAGGGGTTATCTCTTGGTAATCTTGATGAATAGTATGTCAATTTCCATGAACTTGGAAACTAACAATGGTGAAATTGACGTCAGCGAGTAATCATTCACTCACTCGTGTTGCAGCTGGAGCATTGATGATCACTGCATCAATTTTCTTGATAAATTCTTGTTGGTTATTCATTTACATCATAGCAATTAAGAGTCTGAATTACTCTATGTTTCTACATTGGGTAATTGTTGGATCTGCAAAGGAATTGGGTTCGAGTGCGAGATGAGCAAGCCAATTGCTTCTAGTTTTCCGCTACACAGGACTCCAAGAATGGATACACGAAGATCTCAGGAGGAGGTGAAATAGTATGAAAAGATAACACTTCTAGGTGCTCTTGACTCTAGGGAAGAAAACATGAGGTCCCTCCCAAGTTTTACTAGATGCAGTTCGCGGCTTAAGGGTCGAGTTGCACGAGCACAGGTGATGAGCTGTGAAAATGAAAAGAGGTTTGTAGAGCATGGTGAAGGATCGAGTGACAAGCCAAGGTTCAGTCGAGGCTCTCTAGGGTAGAAAATTTTTCCCATTGATGTCTCCAATATCTTGGGTACCGATGGTTCTGAGATTGATTTTGATTATCGTAGCTACCTCGTGGCTCTGATTGAATTGGATGATGAAGATGAAGAGGTCCTCACGATATCTCCAATTATCATGGTGTCATCGTGTGTTGTTCCTGGTTTTGGTCTTGAGGAGGGTTTTGGTGAAGATAAAGTGGTGTTTTTGCCTCCCATTGAGGCAAAAAATGTGAAGTGGTCGTCTGTATCACGGTTGTGGTGCTACTCTGGGTTCTAGTTGACATGGTTTTCAGGGTTCAATAAATTTTTTGTGGTGTTGATATTGTTTCCTTTTGGGTCTGACGTGGACAAAGGCAATTAGGCCTTGGTGGAATTTTCCTGCAGTTATGATGGTACCGACTAGTTACAGAGGTTGTCACTATTTTGATTCCCCTGTTCACCAAATGATTACATCCAATTGTGTGGGAATTTCAAAATGTAGATGAAATTGCAATTTGAAATGATTGTTTGCTGAAATGTAATGGCAATGGGCTTAAATCTTGTCGCTCTCCTCTTCTATAAAGGAGATCACAAAGCTCATTGCAAGGTCGAATTTTTGAATCCTAAAGGTCTTGGTGGTATATACTGAATGGATATAATGTAGAATTTAGGATGAGTTAGCTGGTAAATTGTCTTGGGTAGGCTATGTATATGAGATAGTCTTAATGGGTCTTATGTAATTACTGATATCGAAAGAAATCTAAAAAATTCAATTTAATTGCTCTCCTGTGTGTGTTGTGACAGGCTATGAATGAAATTATCAAGGGTATTTTTATTTGTCTTCAATAGTTCATTTGAATGTATGGTTCTATTTCTTGCCTTAACTTAATGAGCTAATCAAATGCTTGAGAAAGGATTGTAACCCTGTGACAATATTCTAAGGATCTGATAAGGAGTGTTGCTTTGAATACTGTGAAGTCTTATGATGTAATGCATTGTGAGAGTCATTCACTGATGTCAAGGTTAAATTTTATGTATGACTGAATATTTTATATGTGACTCCTGCCCTATTTGATGAGGCACTGGATAGTTCATTTAAGATTCTTTTAAATAATTAAAATCATAAAGCCCCTACATGTGGATTCAAGGTTAGAAAATTATATAATTCAAATTCTATCTATTATGAGATGCAAATCTCACATAATACCTTTATTCCTAGAAAATATGCGGTCATTTATGTAAAGGTCAGCCAAACCTTTGATAAATCATGTATGTCTGCAAGTAGTGAGAATTTATCTGTGTGAAGTATTCTTGCAGCAATAGGTATCAGATGAACACAAATAGGAACACCCGCTTTGGCCTCACACAGCCTAAAGAATAGGGATGAATCTCTGAGAAACTTTATATGTCAGTTGGCCACTAGATTTTGTGATTCTTGAACATAGAGATTGGCTATCTCTTAGAGAATTTCAAAGCCTAGATGGAGAAAAACACCAACAAAATAGTGACTCTACTGGGGAGAAATTTTGAGAAATTTAAATAAAAAGGAATCCCAGGCATAGATGGTAGTATCACAGAGTCAAGTATTTGGTGAATTTGAACATTTGGTTTAGATGTTGAAAGTTTTTGGACCTTGAAGTGGTGTTGTTGCAGTATTATCAGTGGCTCCGTTGTTGGAGAAGACCTAGAACGAGATTTACTCTTGAATGAACTTAATGTTTCTTTGAAGTTTAGTCCTCTGTAAAGGAGGTGGAAAATCTATCTAAAGAACCAATCAAATTGTGAAGAAGACTTCTAGATTTGAAGAATTTGTAGTCAGGAAGAAAGGTTAATAGCTACTACAAAGTTTCCAGGTATTCTCATAAATCTAAAAAAGGGCATTATTCTATTTTGCAAGAAGTATATGAGAAATTTTAAAGATAAACAGTTCCCTATTAGATGAAATTGCATTAAGATAGGGAATAATAGTAGTTCTTCTCATACTTCTAATGTGTAATGATTGTAATGATCTGAGAAGTATGCTTATTTTTGAATTATGCCTCTGAGAAAGCTTTAAGGCATAATGATTCAATCCATGCTCTAGAATCATGGTTGAATTAGTAAATGATGCAATTGAAAACCATGAATCAAGTTGATAATGATTGAATATGGATATAGGAGGGTTATCCTGTGAAATATTAAGTAAAAGTATGCATGGAAAACAATATTCACCAAGCCCTCAAAGGGCTTTTATGATTGAAAGGTATATACCATTGGTTTTCAGTGGTATTAAAGGTTTCCCGAACCTGATTCCTAAAAATGCTAGGTAATATTTTCCCAAATTCATAGGACAAAGTTCAGAATCAGCCTCAAAACATTTTCAAACATTCATGGATGTAATGGGGGATTATGAGGTAAATCATGAGGATATTGTCATCAATTTTTTTGTTCAATCTTTGAAGGATGGTGGCAGGGATTGGTTCTCACATTTACCAAAAATTTCTATAGATTCATGGAATTAGTTTATGACAACCTTTGTTGAACAATTTGGTGAAAGGGTAAATCCAAGTGTGGTAAGAAAATTTTTATGGCAATCCATAAAATTCAAGATGAGTTGGTCCCTATTTTCAATCTTCGATTTGCAAAGGCAATAAGGGAAATTCCAAAAATTATGAGACCAAATGATGTTGAATGTTTTGTCGTATACTTAGGTGCATTTGATGAAAAGATGAGATATCTATTAAGGGATAAAGAGCCCGCAACATTACATTAGGCATATCAAACTCTCATGGACATTGAGAACAATTTGAAATACTCAATGATGAAAGGGTATTTGGCTGCAAGTGTTGGTTACTCGAGCACACCATATACAAACAGAGTTCAAGGATCAGATAACAGAAATGATTGTCAGGATGAAAATGCTTTTGTTGTCATGATTTCTCCATCATCAAAGTACGAAGATCATAGTGAGTTCCAAGTTGAGCATCAACAAAATTTGAGCAATGTTGATCAAAATTCTTGTGTGCAAGAAGTGTGTGAAATGAAGAGACACCAGGGGGAATCACCACATAAACTATTTTTGAGATTTTTTGATGCTTTGATAGAAATCCCCAAAGATTTCAGACCGGAGGATTCTGTGTGCATTGATTTGTTTTCTGAGATTTATAAATCTGGATTGAGTACCTTGCCAAAAGAATTGAAACCCTATAGTTTTGACCAAGTACCTAAGTGGATAAAGATTGTTGAATTAGCCAAATGTGGTTATGCAAAAGATGTGGATTCCCAAAAGAGAGACATCAATTTTCCTCTTGAAAATAATCAAATAACAATGCAAACAAGTGAAAAAAATATGTCAGAAGATGAGCATTGTATTCAACTCACAAACAATGCACATACTGAACAAAACAATAGTGATGAAGAAAAGGATACATGGGATGATAAAAAAGTAAGTATGCAAGAATGCTTTTATTATGATATCTCAGATAATGGAGAAGTGAATGAGATACAAAATTCTATTCCATGTCATGTTGTGATCAGCAATTATATTTCATGTATTGCTGATATTTCATTACAATACAGTGATTATGACCTTGAAAATACAACCTCAAGTATTCATTCTGAAGACTTTGAACATGGTTTGTGTAGTCATGATTTTTCTTGTGATGAAATTCACAATGAGGATGATATTTCTAATTGCTTTTTTGAGGATGATACAAAAGCATATTCCTCACTTGAAGAATGCAATAGTATAGATGCTCATGACATCACGTGTCCGCAAGTGAAGAAACAAATTGCATGTGGTGAATATTGGGAATGCATCTCAAGTTTTCCATCAATGGAGCATGATGATTGTGTCAGTGATGAGGAATTGGAAGATAAGAATAGGTACGTTCAATATGTTGATCTCCAACACAATGCTAAATATGATAAACATGTTGATGCCCCTACTACTCATGATTGTCTACGTGAGGCAAAGGTGAAATTTTTGTGATACATGAAGAGGATGGTGGTGTATATGATGATGAAATAGGGGGTTCATTTTGGAATGATCAAGTGGTGCATTGTGAAAAATGTATGGCTCTTGAGTCAACATTATTACCCAATGATAACATTGAAGGGTTGGTTGATTCATATGACAGTAAAGCTTTAGATTGTGTTGATACTACAAAAATTCTTGATCCATATGTAGGGCAGCCAAGAAATGCAAAATAATGATGAACCTCATGTTGGTGAGTATGAATCTGAGTATAATTGCTTCTTGTGTGATGTTCCTTGTGTGAAAATTAACATGTTTTCATCCTTTGAGAAAAAAATCATGTGAAAGAAAATGAAAATTCTAGTTCTATTGCTGATGATAGGCTTTTAGCTAGCAATCAGTCATTCACTTTTAGGTCTGCACACATAGCTGAGCGTCTTCTTGCTGCATTTGTTGATGTAGGGATGTTTGAACCTACCCTTGAGGTATTTTCTATTGAGATGAATGATGATATGAAGAATGCGTAAAAACATGTTAATGAAACAAAGATGAATGCATTTACTCATTTCCTAGATGTTAATGGCGCATATGATCCCCATTTCTATGATACCAAGTTGTGTTCTGATATACTTGAACCAAAATGTCAAAATATATGCCCATGTTGTAGTGATCAATATAAGGATTCTTTAGAACATGCATCTTTTGTCTTTGACATATTCGAAGATGATTTGCATGACACCCAACAAGTTGTTTATGGTAGCTTTTAATTTGATGTCAAAGTTTGTGATGTCAAAGATCAAATGGACTATGAAGGCTTCTATTTTTAAGCTCATGTGACTGAGCATCTAATGGAACATGAAAGTGAGCTGGCCAAAGTGAAATGTCATAATGATTATGAATTTTAGTTAGTGTCTAATTGCATATTGCAGATTGACAGAATTAGTGGTGACATTGGAAAGCACGGTGATATAATGGGACATGTCAGTGACCGAGCTAGCTTGTGGGAAGTTCATGACAGTGTTTGTAGACTTGGTGTACTACAAACAACAAAGATTTTTTTTTTTGACAAGGGTAAATATTGGTATTTCTTTGTTGGGGGCCTGGGGCCACCAAATGAACTTTGAAAATGAATTCTAATGCAGTATAATAGAGTAGTTTTTAGGGCACCCATTTGACTCAGTGTTTGGTCTACTCTCTAGAGATCTAGATTCTCGCCATACCCACCAGGGGTACGCATCCCCGAGCTAGAGCGACTGATAGAGCTTCTAAAATTGCTACAAATCTTGGTTGGTTCTATGAGAAGTCCGGTCAGGTTATTACCATTGTGCTTAGGGGTAAAATGTTAGGGTTTAGGGGTTTATTTCCCTTTTTCAAAATCTTCACATCTTTTTAACCCTTGCGTTAGTTTTTCATGTTGACCTATTGCTCTGGGTAGCCAGTTACTCAAGTCATCAATTGAGCCTTTTATGTCATGCATGTACCGGCCCCCTTTACCTGACCGATCGGTCTTGTTGTGTTGGGTTTTAATTTTAATCACCATGCGTGTGTCGGGTTGTCTTCTGAGCTGATAGATTGATGGATTTGATCCTAGGTGTTCCCTACGAGCTTCACAATGACTTTGGATAATGTCACTAACATATGGCAAGGTGTGCGAGATGTTGCCACATGTCACTTGCAGTAGTGGGGCTGAGTCTGAATTTTCCAGTAGTATTAATAAGGGCTTTCTGATCAACGACTGTCATGTGATGATAAAGATTAATTGTGGTCATCCTTCACAGACCTCACACAGTTAAAATAAAGGTTCTAAAAATTTTGTGAGGTGTGCAAATGAGTGACACGTGGATTCGTTTGGCAGCACAAGGTGGTTGGTTGGGGCTCGTAGGTGACGTGCGTGTATTCTAACTGGGGTGTGTATTATTGGCCGATGGGCCTTTCATGTGACAACATGGAATTTTCAAAGGTGTTTGACTCAATTCGAGTTTCAACATACATGCCAACTCGTTGGCGCATCGATGACCCAAATTCAAAACATCGAACCAACCATGTGATGGATGTTTGAGCTTTGTAAATGGAAAATATTAATGGTGCAAGCTTTTTGATGGATGTCAACCTTATTTCCATGCATGTGAGGGGTTATCTCCTGGTAATTATGATGAATAGTATGTCGATTTCCATGAACCTGGAAACTAACAATGGTGAAATTGACGCCAGTGAGTAATCATTCGCTCACTCGCGCTACATTTGGAGCATCGATGACCACTGCATCAATTTTCTCGATAAATGCTTGTTAGTTATTAATTTACATAATAGAAATTAAGAGTCTGAATTCCTCTGTATTTCTGCATTGGGTGATTGTTGGATCTGCAAAGGCGTTGGGTTCGAGTGTGAGATGAGCAAGCCAATTGCCTCTAGTTTGCCGCTACGCAGGTCTCCAAGAATGGATACACGAAGATCTCCGGAGGAGGCAAAATAGTATGAATAGAGCACACTTCCAAGCTCTCTTGACTCTAGGGAAAAAAACATGAGGTCCCTCTCGAGTGTTAATAGATGCAGTTCTCGGCTTAAGGGTCGAGTTGCATGAGCAAAGGTGATAAGCTGTAAAAAGGAAAAGAGGTTTGTAGAGTGTGGTGAAGGATCGAGGGACAAGCCAAGGTTTAGTCAAGGCTCTCTAGGGAAGAAAAATTCACCCATTGATGTCTCCAATAGATATGGTAGTGATGGTTTTGAGATTGACTCTTATTATCGCAGCTACCTCGTGGCTCTGACTGAATTGGTTGATGAAGATGAAGAGGTCCTCGTGGTATCTCCAATTATTGTGGTGTTGCCATGTGTTGTTCCTAGTTCTAGTGTTGAGGGTGTTGGTTAAGATAAAGTGGTGTTTTCACCTCTCACCGAGGCAAAAATGTAAAGCAGTTGTTTGTATCACAGTTGTGGTGCTACTCGGGTTCTAGTTGATATGGTTTTTTGGGTTCTACAATTTTTTTCTAGTGCTAATGCTATTTCCTTTTGGGTTTGACGTGGACAAAGGCAATAAGGCCTTGGTGGCATTTTTCTACGGTTATGGTGGTACCAACTAGTTACAGAGGTAGTAACTATTTTGATTCCCCTATTCATTGAATGATTACATCTAATTGTGTTGGAATTTCAAAATGTAGATGAAATTCCATTTTGAAATGATTTTTTTTTGAAATGTAAAGGCAATAGGTCTGAAGCTTGTCGCTCTCCTGTTCTATAAGGGGATCTCGAGGCTCATTGCAGGGGTCATCTTTTTGAATCCTAAAGGTCTAGGTGGTATAAACTAAATGCATATAATGTATAATTTAGGATGAGTTAGCTGGTAAATTGTCTTGGGTAGGGTATGTATATGAGATAGTCTTAATGGGTCTTATGTAATTACTGATATTGAATGAAATCTAAAAAAATCAAGGTAATTTATCTCCTGTGTGTTGTGACAAGCTATAAATGAAATTATCAAGGGTATTTTTATTTGTCTTCAATAGTTCATTTGAATGTATGGTTATATTTCTTGCCTTAACTTAATGAGTTAATCAAATGCTTGAGAAAGGATTGTAAGCCTGTGATAATGTGCTAAGGATCTGATAAGGAGTGTTGCTTTGAATACTGTGAAGTCTTATGATGTAATGCATTGTGAGAGTCGTTCACTGATGTCAGGGTTAAATTTTATGTATGACTAAATATTTTATATGTGACTCCTGCCCAATTTAATGAGGCACTGACTAGTTCATTTAAGATTCTTTTAAATAATTAAAATCAAAAAGCCCCTACATGTGGATTCAAGGTCAGAACATTAGATAATTCAAATTCTATCTATTACGAAATGCAAATCTCACATACTACCTGTATTCCTAGAAAATATGTGTTCATTTGTGTAAAGGCCAACCAAACCTTTAATAAATCTTGTATGTATGCAAGTAGTAGGAATTTATTTGTGTGTGAAGTGTTCTTGTGGCAATAGGTATCAGATGAAAACAAATAGGAACACCCTCCTTGGCCTCACACAACCTAAAGAGTAGGGATAAAGCTTTGAGAATCTTTATCTGTCAGTTGGCCACTAGCTTTTGTGATTCTTGAACATAGATATTGGCTATCTCTTAAAGAATTTCAAAGCCTAGCTGGAGAAAAAAACCAACAAAATGACGACTCTGCTGGGGAAAACTTTTGAGAAATTTAAATATAAAGGAATCCCGAGTGTAGATGGTAGTATCAAAGAGTCAAGTATTTGGTGAATCTGAACATTTGGTTTAGATGTTGAAAACTTTTGGACCTGGAAGTGGTGTTGTTGTAGTATTATCAGTGACTCTGTTGTTGGAGAAGACCTAGAATGAGATTTACTCTTGAAAGAAATTCATGTTTCTTTGAAGTTTAGTCCTTTGTAAAGGAGGTGGCGACTCTGTGTAAGAACCAGTGGAATTGTGAAGAAGACTTCCAGATTTGTAGAATTTCTAGTCAGGAAGAAAGGTTAATAACTACTACAAAGTTTCTAGGTATTCTCGTAAATCTAAAAAAGGGCATTATTGTATTTTGCAAGAAGTTTATGAGAAATTTTAAAGATAAATGGTTCCCTATTAGATGCAATTGCATTAAGATAGGGAGTAATAGTAGTTATTTTCATACTTCTAATGTGTAATGATTGTAACAATATGAGAAGTATGCTTATTTTTGAATTATGCCTCTGAGAAAGCTTTAAGGCACAATGATTCAATCCATGTTCTAGAATCATGGTTGAATTAGTAAATGATGCAATTGAAAACCATGTATGAAGTTGATAATGATTGAATATGCATATAAGAGGGCTATCGTATGAAATATTAAGTAAAAGTATGTAGGGAAAACAATATTCACCAAGCCCTCAAAGGTATTTTATGATTGGAAGATATATACCATTGGTTTTCAGTGGTATTAAAGGTTTTCTGAACTTGATTCCTAAAAATGTTAGGAAATATTTGCCCAAATTCACAGGACAAAGTTCAAAATCATCCTCAAAACATTTGCAAACATTCATGGATGTAATGGGGGATTATGAGGTAAATCATGAGGATGTTGTCATGAAATATTTTGTTCAATCTTTGAAGGATGATGCTAGGGATTGGTTCTTATATTTACTGGCAAGTTCTATAGCTTCATGGAATTAGTTTATGACAGCCTTTGTCGAACAATTTGGTGAAAGGGTAAATCCAAGTGTGGTAAGAAAAGACTTTATGGAAATCCATAGTAGTCAAGATGAGTTGGTTCTTGTTTTCAATCTTCGATTTGCAAAGGTAATAAGAGAAATTCCATAAAGTATGAGACCAAATTATGTTGAATGTTTGGTTGTATACTTAGGTGCATTTGATCAAAAGATGAGCTATCTATTAAGGGATAAAGAGCCCGCAACATTACATCAGGCAAACTACCATGGACATTGAGAACAATTTGAAATACTCAATGATGAAATGGTATTTGGCTACAAGTGTTGGTTACCCGAGCACAACATATACAAATAAGGTTCAAGGATCAAATAATGGAAATTATTTATAGGATGACAATGCTTCTGCTGTTATGATTTCTCCTTTGTCAAAGTATGAAGATCATAGTGAGTTCCAAGTTGAGCATCAACAAAATTTGAGCAATGTTGATCAAAAGTATTGTGTGCAAGAAGTGTATGAAATGAAGAGACACTAGGGGGAATCACCACATAAAATATTTTTGAGATTTTTGGATGCTTTGATAGAAATCCCCAAAGATTTCAGACCAAAGGATTCTATGTGCATTGATTTTTTTTTTGAGATTTATGAATCTGGGCTGAGTACCTTGCCAAAAGAATTGAAACCCCATAGTTTTGACCAAGTACCTAATTGGATCAAGATTGTAGAATCAACCAAATGTGGTTATGCACAAGATGTGTTCCCAAAAGAGAGACATCAATTTTCCTCTTGAAAAAAATCAAATAACAATGCAAACAAGTGAAAATAATATGTTAGAAGATGAGCATTGTATTCGACTCACAAACAACACACATACTGAACAAAACAACAGTGATGAAGAAAAGGATACATGAGATGATAACAAAGTAAGTATGCAAGAATTATTTTCTTGTGATATCTCAGATAATGGAGAAGTGAATGAGATACAAAATGCTATTCCATGTCATATTGTGATCAGAATTTACAATGCATGTATTTTTGATATTTCATTACAAACCAATGATTATGATCTTGAAAGTACAACCTCAAGTATTCATTCTGAAGACTTTGAACATGGTTTGTGTAGTGATGATTTTTCTTGTGATGAAAATCACAATGAGGATGATATTTCTGATTTCTTTTCTAAGGATGATACAAAATCATATTCCTCACTTGAAGAATGCAATAGTATAGATGCTCATGATGTCACGTGTCCACAAGTGAAGCAATAAATTGTATGTGGTGAATACCAGGAATGTAGTTCAGGTTTGCCATCAATGGAGCATGATGATTGTGCCAATGATGAGGAATTTGAAGATAAGAATATGTACATTGAATATGTTGATCTTGAGAATAATGCTAAATATGATAAACATGTTGATGAATGTGTTGATGCCCCTATTACTCAGGATTGTCTACGTGAGGCAAAGGTGGAAATGTTTGTGATACATGAAGAGGATGGTGTTGTATATGATGATGAAATAGGGGGTTGATTTTAGAATGATCAAGAAGTGGATTGTGAAAAACGTATGGATCTGAAGTCAACATTGTTACCTAGTGATAACACTAAAGGGTCGGTTGATTCATATGACATTCAAGCTTTAGATTGTGTTGATACTACAAAAATTCTTGATCCATGTGTAGGGCAGCCAATAAATACAAATAATGATGAATCTCATGTTTGTAAGTATGAATCTGAGTATAATTTCTTCTTGTGTGATGTTCCTTGTGTGAACATTGACATGTTTTCATCTTTTGAGAAAAACATTCATGTGAAAGAAAATGAAAATTCAATTTCTATTGCTGATGAGAGGTTTTTAGCTAGCAATGAGTCTTTCACTTTTAGGTCAGCACACATATCAACTGATATTACACACGAGTGTCTTCCTGTTGCATTTGTTGATGTAGGATTGTTTGAACCTACCCTTGAGGTATTTTGTGTTGAGATGAATGAGGATATGAAGAATGAGTCAAAACATGTTAATGAACCTAAGATGAAAGCACTTACTCATTTCCTGGATGTTAATGGTGCATATGATCCCCATTTCTATGATACCAAGGTGTGTTCTGATATACTTGATCCAAAATGTCAAAAAATATGCCCATGTTGTAGTGATCAATATAAGGATGCTCCAATATATGCATCTTTTGTCTTTGACATATTCGAAGATGATTTGCATGACACCCAACAAGTTGTTTATGGTAGCTTTCAATTTGATGTCAAAGTCTATGATGTCAAAGATCAAATGGACTGTAAAGACTTCTATTTTTAAGCTCATGTGACTAAGCATATAATGGAACATGAAAGTGAGCTGGCCAAAGTGAAATTTCATAATGATTATGACTTTCAGTTAGTGTCTAATTGTAGATCACAAATTGATAGAATTAGTGGTGACATTGGAAACAACAGTGATATAATGGGACATGTCAGTGACCGAGCTAGCTTGTGGGTAGTTCATGACAATTCTTGCAGACATGGCATACTGCAAACAATAGAGAATTTTGTTTTTGACAGGCGTAAATATTGGTATTTCTTTGTTGGGGGCGTGGGGCCACCAAATGAACTTTGAAAATAAGTTCTAATGCAGCATAATAGAGCAATTTTTAGAGCACCCATCTGACTCAGTGTTTGGTCTACTCTCTAGAGATCTAGATTCTCGCCATACCCACTAGGGGTATGTGTCCTTGAGCTAGAGCCACTAATAGAGCTTCTAAAATTGCTACAAATCTTGGTTGGTTCTATGAGAAGTCCTGTTAGGCTATTACCCTTATGCTTAGGGGTCAAATGTTAGTGTTTAGGGTTTTATTGCACTTGTTTAAAATCTTCACATCTTTTGAACCCTTGTGTTATTTTTTCATGTTGACCTATTGCTCTAGGTAGCTGATTACTTAAGTCATCAATTGAGCCTTTTATGTCATGCATGTACCAGCCCCCTTTACTTGACCGGTCAGTCTTATTGTGTTGGGTTTTAATTTTAATCCCCATTTGTGTGTCGGGTTGTCTTTTGAGCCATCAGATTGATGGATTTGATCTTGGTCGTTCCCCGCGGGCCTCACAATGACTTTGGATGACATCACTAACATATGGCAAGGTGTGCGAGATGTTACCTAATGTTGTTTGTAGTAGTTGGGCCCAGTCTGAATTTTCTAGTAGTATTAATAAGGGCTTTCTAATCAATGAATGTCATGTGATGATGAAGATTAATCGTGGTCATCCTTAAGAGACCTCACACATTTAAAATAATGGTTTTAAAAATGTTGCGAGGTGTGCGAACGGGTGACATGTGGATTCGTTTGGCGGCACAAGGTGGCTGGTTCAGGCCCACAGGTGACGTGTGTGTATTCTTATTGGGGTGTGTATCATTGGCCGATGGGCTTGCCATGTGACAAAATTGAATTTTCAAAGGTGTTTGACTTGATCTAAGTTGTTCAACATGCCAACTCGTCGGTGCATCGATGACCAAAATTCAAAACATCGAACCAGCCATGTGATGGTTGTTTGAGCTCTACAAATGGAAAATAATAATGGCACAAGCTTTTAGATGGATGTCAATGTTGGAAAAAGTGCCTCAATTTACTGGCTTGGACCTCTAACAGAGGCTTGATGAATTTAAGCCCTTATCACTTTAACACGATGTTCTCTTTTGGTCAGCTTGACCCTTTGGTCACTGAGACTTAGTCTGATTGGACAGACTCTAAGGGTTGCCACAACGATGGGCCGATGGGCATAGGGTTCGTAGATTGTTTGTTGGCCTTGGATTTACTAGTAGAGAATTCATCTATCGGCGGAAGGAAATGCTAAGTCTCGTCAATGTGTCAATGTCTTGCATCAACGGCTGCTATCGGCTTCATCTGACGGTACTGGCTTATTTTCGCAACACCCGAAGGCAAGTACAACCGAAAACCTTTTCATCAAGCAGAATTTCCTATGCCCATGATTCATGGCAACTTGTCAAAGAGGTGAGTGCAGCGAAGAGAAGGTGGGCCTTGAGCTACTTTATGCGAAGGGTTGTCTAGCCATGGACACTTGTCTGTGCCTCGGGAGTTCCCTAGGGAATCTAGCGAATTCCGCTAGAGATTCCCTGAAGGAGCTCCAACGACTTCCACATAAGCCAAGCGGAGAGCACGAGCGGTGAGCACGTGGAAGCTTCGGAAGCTCATTCTAGGAGGGCTCATGGGAATCTTGGCGATTCCCTCCTAGATGCCCCGGAACCCCCTAAGCGGTGGACCTGTGGCTTGTGGGACCTGATAGAGCTAGCGGTTGATGTTTTGGCGACAACAGATTATTGTTGGCTTGGAATGTGATGAAAGAGTTAGCGATGGTGAAGGGTTTTCGGAGCCCGATGATAGTTGACCGATCACTACTCAGTCAAGCAGTGTAACAATAGCAGTGTGACACGTGGTGATCTCTCATTGGTTTTTTTTGCACCATTGTTGCAAAATAACATTAATTTTTGGAAGTTGGATTGGTGAAAAGCGATTTTATTATGCAGTTATATGAGATCGGAGTTTGGCGGTTGGCAGAGCCTGAATTTAGTATTTTCTTTGCAACAAATTTATTGCAGGGGTGGCTCGATGTAGGGTTGCAGGTGGATCTGATCCGAGATCAATTTGGCCTATCAGTGAAGAACTGAAATGAATGCATCGTAATTGTTGGTTGTATGGAGACTTGTAATAGTCGATCTTGACTAGAAGTCGAAGAGATGAGAAATAGCAGGATACTAAAAAAGAGTTAGTATTCACTATATGCCAAAAATAACATAGTAACAATGATTGTATGAAAACTCAAATGCTTTGGTGAGCTAACTATCAGAGAGTGACGACTGTAACTTTGGATGTAATATTTTGCTTACTATAATACAAAGTGTCTTTCTCTTGGTGTGGTGGGTTTTTTCCCAAAAGGGTTTTCCCACGTAAATATGGTGTTATCTCTTAAATCATTTTATTTTTGTTACTCTTGTTACCCTACATGTGTTCATCTTAAGTGTTTTAATGTTTTAAAACTAGATTTTCACATCTCCTTTGTGGTTTTAGTGTTAGGAAAGTGTTTATGCACCTTTTCTTTTCCTTTCAAAGTGGTATCAGAGCCTGGCCAGTTGTTTTATCCTTGTTAGTAGGGCTATTTTTTTGTGCTAATATTATTCTAGTGGGAGTCTTGCAAAGTTATAACTTAGTTCTGTCTAAGATGGTGAGTACATCGGGAAGAGTTGATATTGAGAAATTCAATGGTGGCAAATTTGAGTTGTGGAAACTCAAAGTGGAAGACCTATTAGTGGATAGAGACCGCTGGGTAGCAGTGTCTGGAACTATGCCACAAAGTATGAAACAAGAAGATTGGGAGAAAAGGGAGAGGTTTGATAAGACTTTCTCCCATCAATTAAGTACTCCTGAACGTCCATGAGAAAAAGTCTGCAACTTCATTATGGAAGAAGCTTGGCGATATTTATCAAGGAAAGTCTCTGGTAAATAAGTTATTCCTGAGGAAGAAGTTGTACTCCTTGAAGATGGAAGAAGGTGAATCTGTTGTAGACCATCTGAACTTGTTTAATATGAGTGTTTCTCAGTTGGAGTCTATGGGTGTAAATATTGAGGAGGATCATTGCATGCTCTTGTTATTTTCGTTACCTGACACTTGGGATCATCTGGTGATGGCTATTGGAAATACAACTGCTACTTTCAAGATGGAAGATGTTGTTGCTTCACTGTTGTCTGAAGAGATGTGGAGGAAGTCTTCTAAGATGGCCAAAGAGGCCCTTGTTGTTCAAGGTAGATCGAAGGAGAAAGGTAAGTATAAGGACAAGAAGTCCAAATCTAAATATGTAGGGAGATCAAAGTCTCCTGGTAAAAAGTCCAAGGTAAAATGCTAGAATTGTGGGCAGCCTGGTCATATCCGAAAGGATTGTAAGGAGAAGAAGAAGAAGAAGAGTAACTCTTCAGACTATGACTCTTCTCATAGTGATGTAGATGCCTTCAATGCAACCGTGGAAACTCAAGTATCGGATGATGTCTAGCTGGTTGACTCAGGTGCATCCTTTCACATGACATCTCATAGAGAATGGTTCACTAAGTATGAAAAGTATGATGGTGGAAAAGTGTACCTGGCGAGTGATTCAACATTGGAGATTTTTGGCCGAGGTAGAGTCAAGATATAGTCCCCTAACAATAGAATCAAAGGGATTGGTGGTGTATTGCACATACCAGGTCTGGCCCATAACTTACTTTCTGTCAGTAAGCTGAATGATGTTCATGTAGAAGTTTCTTTCTCGAGTAAAGGATGTAAGATGGCTAGAGGTGCAATGGTGCTAGCTAAGGGTGTACGTATTGGAACTCTGTACAAGTTGGATGCACGTCTTGTTCAATGTAACAACGTCTCTATAAAGTTAAGAAAAGTTGCTCCTATAGAGAAGGATGAAGATGCTTCTTTGGCTGCAAATGTGATGGAGGTGAAACTCCCAGCAGAGAAGACCATGTTGTGGAATCATAGACTCAGTCACATAGGTGAGAAAGGTTTAAAAACCTTGAAAAATAAAAATCTTGTTGAAGGGCTTATAGATTGTAATCTTGAGTTCAATTTTTGCAAACACTACATTTATGGAAACCAACAACGATTTTATTTTTCCTCGAATTCTCATAAATCTTCTGGTGTATTGGACTATGTTCATTCTGATGTGTTTGCTCCAGTTAATATTCCTTCATTATCGAAGTCTAGATATTATGTTTATTTTATTGATGAATACTCGAGAAGAGAACTTATATACTTTCTTAAAAGTAAATCAGAAGTGTTCAATCATTTTAAAAAGTTTAAAAACTTGGTAGAGAATAAGAATTTAAGGAAAATAAAATGTTTGATGATGGATAATGGTGGTGAGTTTTGTTCTGCAGATTTTGATAGATACTGTAAATACCATGGGATTAAAAGGCATAAAAATACACCTTATACTCCACAATAGAATGGAGTTTCTGAAAGGTTGAACAGGACCTTGATGGAAAAGGCAAGGAGTATGTTGAGTAGTGCTAGTCTAGAGCAGAAGTTCTGGGTTGAGGCCGTGGCTACAACATGTTTCCTGGTAAATCATTCTCCTTTCTCTGCTCTTGTTGATAAGACACCTTTAGAAGCATGGTCTGGTAAGAAGCTCTATCTGAGACATGTTCGTGTCTTTGGCTGTGAGGCATATGCATATGTGCCAAATGAGAAAAGATCTAAGTTGGAGAACAAGGCTGTTAAATGTATCTTCATCGGCTATGGCGTTGGTGTGAAGGGATACAAGCTTTGGAACCCTATCACTGAGAAGGTTTTGTACAATAGAAGTGTAATATTTCGTGAGCTGAAACCTTCAACAACTGATCCACAACTAGAAATAGATCAAAGAGAAAAGAAGAATGATGTAGTTGAGATTCCCCAAACTCCAGAAAGGAGAGAACTGCATGGTGTACTTGAAACTGAGGAGAGATCTAGTAGTTCTGAGAGTTTTGACGATGAAGAACCATAACCTCAACTAGTGAGAAGGTCCACATGTCAAAAACAACAACCTGATAGGTATGGTTTCTCCATTTTGGATTCAAACTGTGCCTATGCTTTAATTACTAGCACTGAGGAGCCTAAGACTGTTAAAGAGGATATTAATATGCCTGATGAAAATTCTTGGTTGGAAGCCATGAATGAAGAAATGGAATCATTGGAAAAGAATGAAACCTAGGATTTTGTACCTTTTCCTGAAGGAAGAAAGTTTGTTGGCTGTAAATGGGTATTTAAGAAGAAGACTAGTCTTGAAGGCAGTGCTAAGAAGTATAAAGCAAGGTTGGTTGCAAAGGGGTATTCCCAGGTAGAGGGAATTGATTATGGAGAATTATTTTCCCTTGTAGCTAAGCTGGCATCTATTAGATTTATGTTGTCACTTGCAGTAGTGTATGACTTAGAGATCAAATAGATGGATGTGAAAACAACATTTCTCCATGGAGAGTTGGAAGAAGAAATTTACATGTCCTAGCCTGAGCACTTCATTGAAAAAGATAAAGAAAACCTGCTCTACAAATTAAAGAAATATTTGTATGGTTTGAAGCAGTCTCCTAGAATGTGGTACCAGAAGCTTGACACTTTTGTGTTGTCTATGGGATTTGTGAGATCAAAATTTGATCATTGTGTGTATTATAAAACTAAAAATGATCATGTGCTTATTATTACCTTGTACGTGGATGATATTTTGTTCATAAGAAACAATAAGTATATGATTTTCGATCTTAAATCTTAGTTGTTTGCAAAGTTTGAAATGAAAGATCTAGTTGCAACAAGGTATATTCTGGTGATGGAGATAACTAAGGATAGAAAGGGCAGAAAGATTTGGGTCAACCAGACTAAGTACATCAACATTGTTCTGGAGAGATTTGATATGAGTTATTGCAAGCAGCTAGTTGTTCTAGTCTTGTAGGGAACGAAGCTATCTATTGAAGATTGTCCAAAATTTTCTACTGAGATAGAGTACATGACTAGAGTGCCTTATGCAAGTGTTGTCAGTATTTTAATGTATGTGATTGTCTGTATAAGGCCAAACATTTCCCAAGCAGTGGGAGTACTCAGCTGATTTATGGAAAATCCAAGAAGGACGCATTGGGATGTTGTAAAGAGAGTGTTTAGATATCTAAGAGGTACCTCAGAATGTGCTTTGTGTTACAATGGAAATTTGGTTGCATCAAAAAGAACTCTCAACATTCATGGATATGTGGACTCTAATTGGGTAGGGAACATTGACAACAAAAGATTCACCAGTGGATATGCTTTCATGTTAAAGGGTGGTGCAATTAGTTGGACGAGCAAGCAACAGGATGTAGTCGCTGTGTCCACGACGGAGGTAGAATAAATGGCAGTGACTCACACCTACAAATAATTTGTTTGGCTCAGCCGCTTATGTTCTGATATTGGTTTTAATGTAGGGCAGATCACTATTTTTTTGTGATAGTCAGAGTGTCACTTGTTTGGCAAAAAATCCAACTTTCCATGCCAGGATGAAGTATATCGATGTGCAGTATCACTTTGTGAGAGATACGATGGAGGATGGAAAGGTTTCTTTAGAGAAGGTGGATACTCTAAAGAATGTTGTTGATGCATTGACAAAGACAATGAGCATGGACAAGTTCAGATGGTGTGCAAGTTATATGGGCCTTGGGGCCTATGATCATCAATAAATTTGAAGTCTGGGGGAAGCCAGTAAGTCTTCATCAAGTGGGAGCTTGTTGGAAAAAGTGCCTGAATTTACTGGCTTGGACCTCTAATAGAGGCTTGACGAATTTATGCCCTTATTGCTTTAACGTGGTGTTCTCTTTTGGTTGGCTTGACCCTTTGGTCATTGAGACTTAGTCTGATCGGCAAGACTCTGAGGCTTGCCACAATGATGGGCCGACGGGCATAGGGTTGGTGGATTGTTTGCTAGCCTTGGCTTTATTGGTAGAGAAGTCATCTATTGGTGGAAGGAAATGCTAAGTCTAGTTGTTGTGCCAATATCTTGCATCAACGGCTACTATCAGCTTCATCCAATAGTGTTGGCTACTTTTCACAGCACCTGAAGGCAAGTATAGCCGAAAACCTTTTCACCAAGCGAAATTGCCTGTGTGTATGACGCATGGCAGCTTATCAAAGAGGTGAGTGCAGCGAAGAGAAGGTGGGCCCCGAGCTACTTTATGTGAAGGATTGTCCGACCATGGACACTTGTCTATGCCTTAGGAGTTCCCTGGGGAATCTAGCAGATGCCACTAGAGATTCCCCGAAGGAGCTCCAGTGGCTTCCACGTAAGGCAAGCAAAGAGCACGAGTGGAGAGCACATGGCAACTTCGGAAGCTCATTCTGGGAGGGCTCATGGGAATCTTGGCGATTCCCTCCTAGATGCCTTGGAACCTCCTAAGTGGCGGACACATGGCTTGTGGGACTCGATAGAGCTGGCAATCAGTGTTTTGGTGATAGCGGATTATTGTCGGCTTAGAATGTGATGAAAGAGTTAGTGATGGCGAAGGGTTTTCGGAGCCCGATGATAGTTGACCGATCACTGCTTGGTCAAGCGGCAGAACAAATAGCAGTGCGACATGTGATGATTTCTCATCAGTTGTTTTTGCACCGTTGTTGCAAAACAACATTAATTTCCAGAAGCTGGATTGGTGAAAAGAGATTTTATTATGCAGTCATATGAGATCGGAGTTTGGTGGTTGGTAGAGCCCGAATTTAGTATTTTCTCTGCAACGAATTTATTGCGGAGGTGGCTCAATGCAGGGTTCCAGGTGGATCCGATCTGAGATCGATTTGGCATTTCAGTGAAGAACTAAAATGAATGCACTCAAATTGGTGGTTGTATGGAGACTTGTAATAGTCGGTCTTGACTAGAAGTCGAAAAGATGAGAAATAGTAGGATATTGAAAAAGTGTTAGTATTCACTGTATGCCAAAAATAACATTGTAATAGTGAGTGCATGAAAACTCAAGTGTCGATGTGAGCTAACTATTAGAGAGTGAGGATTATAACTCTGTATGTAATATTTTTCTTACTGTAATACAAAGTGTCTTTCTCTTGGTGTGGTGGGTTTTTTCCCAAAAGGGTTTTTCCACGTAAATCTGGTGTTATCTCTTAAATCATTTTATTTATGTTACTCTTGTTACCCTACATGTGTTCATCTTAAGTGTTTTAATGTTTTAAAACTGGTTGTGCACATATCCTCTGTGGTTTTAGTGTTAGGAAAGTGTTTCCGCACCTTTTCTTTTCCTTTCAAAGTGGTATCAGAGCCTGGCCAATTGTGTTATCCTTGTTAGTAGGGCTAGTTTTTTATGCTAATATTGTTCCAGTGGGATTCTTGTAAAGTTAGAACTTAGTTCTATCTAAGATGCCGAGTACATCAGGAAGAGGTGATATTGAAAAATTCAATGGCGACAAATTTGAGTTATGGAAACTCAAAGTGGAAGACCTGTTAGTGGATAGAGACCTCTGGGTAGCAGTGTCTAGAACTATGCCACAAAGTATGAAACAAGAATATTGGGACCTCACAGATAGAAAAGTGAGAGGTCTGATAAGACTTTGTCTGGCCGATTCGGTACTCCTGAATTTCCATGAGAAGTTTGCATCTTCGTTATGGAAGAAGCTTGGCGATATTTATCAAGGAAAGTCTCTAGTAAATAAGTTATTCCTGAGGAAGAAGTTGTACTCCTTGAAGATGGAAGAGGGTGCATTTTTTGTAGACCATATGAACTCGTTTAATATGAGTGTTACTTAGTTGGTGTCTGTGGGTGTAAAGATTGAGGAGGAGGATCGTTGCATGCTCCTGTTACTTTTGTTACCTGACACTTGGGATCATTTGGTGATGGATATTGGAATTACGATTGCTACTTTCAAGATGGAAGATTTGGTTTCTTCGCTGTTGTCTGACGAGATGCGGAGGAAGTCTTCTGAGATGGCGAAAGAGGTCCTTGTTGTTCGAGGTAGATCGAAGGAGAAAGGCAAGAAGAAGGATAAGAATTCCAAATCTAAATCTGTAGGGAGATCAAAGTCTCTTGGTAAAAATTCCAAGGTGAAATGTTGGAATTGTGGGCAGCCTGGTCATATCCGAAAGGATTGTAAGGAGAAGAAGAAGAAGAGTAACTCTTTAGACTATGAATCTTCTTAGACTGATGTAGATGTCTTCATTATAGCCTTGGAAACTTGGGTATTGGATGATGTCTGGTGGTATCTTCAATTACTGTGGTTTCACCATCTGGTTTTCTTGGTTTTTTTTTTGAGGAGGGTGTTGGTGAAGATAAAGTGGTGTTTTCGCCTCCCACTAAGGAAAAAACACGAAGTAGTCATCTGTATCACGGTCGTGGTATTGCTCTGGGTTCTAGTTGATATGGTTTTCAGGGTTCTGCAATTTTGTTCTAGTAATAATGTTGTTTCCTTTTGGGTCTGATGTGGACCAAAGGCAACAAGGCTTTGGTGGAATTTTTTTGTGGTTATGGTGGTACCGACTAGTTATGGAGGTTGTAAATATTTTGATTCCCCTGTTCACTGAATGATTACATCCAATTGTATGGGAATTTTGAAATGCAAATGAAATTCCTTTTTGAAATGAAATTTGGCTGAAATGTAATGGCAATGGGCCCAAAGCTTGTCGCTCTCCTGTTCTATAAAGGATATCTCAAGGCTCATTGCAGGGGTCATATTTTTTAATATAAAGGTCTAGGTGGTATATACTGAATGCATATAATGAAAAATTTAGGATGAGTTAGTTGGTAAATTGTCTTGGGTAGGGTATGTATATGAGATAGTTTTAATGAGTCTTATGTAATTACTGATATCGAAAGAAATCTAAAAAATTCTAGTTAATTTCTCTCTTGTGTGTGTTGTGACAGGCTCTGAATAAAATTATCAAGGGTATTTTCATTTGTTTTTAATAGTTCATTTGAATGTATGGTTCTATTTCTTGCCTTAACTTAATGAGTTAATCAAATGCTTGAGAAATGATTGTAAGTCTGTGATAATGTGCTAAGGATCTGATAAGGAGTGTTGCTTTGAATACTATGAAGTATTATGATGTAATACATTGTGAGAGTCGTTCGCTGATGTCAAGGTTAAATTTTATGTATGACTGAATATTTTATATGTGACTCCTGCCTAATTTGATGAGGCACTAGCTAGTTCATTTAAGATTCTTTTAAATAATTAAAATTAGAAAGCCCCTACATGTGGATTCAAGGTCAGAACATTATATAATTCAAATTCTATCTGTTACGAGATGAAAATCTCATATAATACCTGTATTCCTAGAAAATATGCGGTCATTTGTGTAAAGGTCGGCCAAACCTTTAATAAATCTTGTATGTCTTCAAGTAGTAGGAATTTATCTGTGTGTGAAATGTTCTTGTTGCAATAGGTATCAGATGAACACAAATAGGAACACCCTCATTTTCCTCACATAGCCTAAAGAGTAGGGATAAAGCTCTGAGAAGCTTTATCTATCAGTTGGCCACTAGCTTTTGTGATTCTTGAGCGTAGAGATTGTCTATCTCTTAGAGAATTTCAAAGCCTAGCTAGAAAAACAACCAATAGGGCCAAGGTCTAGGAGGTGTAGTAGGAAGATAAAATATTTGAATCTTGGATTTGCAGCAAGCCAGTATCATCAGACTCATTAGGTAAAAGCTATGAGTATTCATCCAAAACTCTTCTTCAAAAAGAGGAGCGGAAGAGGCACCTTGAGGATGGGAAGGCCTCTGCTTTCCCTTTTGAGAAGAGGAGGCAACTTGTTGCTGCACTACTGGAAGGGTCGAATTCGGTTGTCCTTTGCCCCCAATCTTATACTTCACATAATTTTTGTAAAGTAGGTCCATTCTTGGGGGAGGCAAACCAACTGGGGCAAGCCAAAAATGATCCAATGAGTATCCCCCATGGGACACCAACGACTAGTATCTAGTGTCATGCACCACATGCACAACACCTTCACGGGAGAATTTCAAACACTTGTGAATGATGGAATTAATTATTTTCATGGAAGCTAGCCAAGGTATGCCTAACTTCGCTATGATCAAAAACGATTTTGGAATAACATCAAAAGAGAGAGGTCATCATGCGTACGAATGGTAGACTTTGTTTCTTCATACTCCTCCTTCTACAATGAATTTATCCACTATGTCTCCTCAGTGATGACATTCACTAGGATTGTAGGGTCAACTAAGACCCCTGTTATAATGTTCCCATTGATACGAGTGGTAATGTAGAGGGGAGAGGGCTTATTGTTCAAGGGTATATCCTACAAGATGAGTGTCATGTCTGACGAGCTGATCACAGGCTGAGTGGTAGGAGTAGTCATGACCATGTTAACGTATGCCTTGAGCTGAGTGGTATGTTGGTATGTGGTGAATGATCATTCTATACTATACAATCTTCATGTATCCTCCTTAGGTACCGAGGTTGGGCTGGGCAGGGGTTTGGGGGTGGTAGCCCCTGAGAATTTTTTTATTTTTTTTCGTATCTTCACCGAAAAAGAAAAAAGCCGACTTTGTAAACCCTAATTTCTAGAAGCTTCTAAAAGCTTGTTATAAGCAATTGGGATGGGGAGTTGTAGCATGGAATTATTTGAAATATTGTAATATGTTTTGCACTGGATAATAAAACCATTGGATGGTTGTGGTTTTGTGGATGTAGCCCAGATTGGGTGAACGATGTTAAATTCTCTGTGTTGTCTTGTTTCTGCTATAATTTTCTGTGTTTTTTATTTCCGTGTCTTTTATTTCTATGTTTTATTGTTAAAATATGCATTTAACTTGTTAGATATCTGCCTTCTAACTGTAACAAGTGGTATCAGAGCTAGGTTGTGTTCGGTTATCATCTGCAAGAAGGTCTCATGGTTGAGTGCGAGAAATGGCAGACAAGAGTAAGTTTAAGGTTGACAAGTTCAATAGGAAAAACTATTAGTTATGAAAGATGTAGATGGAGGACTACCTCTATCAGAAGGATTTATGGCAGCCATTGGAAGGTGAAACCAAGAAACCCTTAGCAATATCTGATGAGGAATGGGATATTTTGCATAGAAAGGCACTTGGAAGTATTCATTTATGCTTGTCACAATTGGTGGCATTCAATATTACAAAATCAAAGACAACTCAAGAGTTGATGGAAACCCTAGCAAAGTTATATTAAAAGCCTTCCGCTTCGAATAAGGTATTTATTATGAAGCGTTTATTTAATATGAAAATGGTAGAAGGTGGGTCAGTTTTTGATTATTTAAATGAGTTTAATATGGTTACCAGTCAATTAACTTCTGTAAATGTAAATTTTGATGAAGAAGTTAGGGCTCTTTTGGTTATGTGTTCTTTTCCTGAAATTTGGAATATCTTGGTAATGGTTGTTAGCAATTTTGTTTATAGATCGAATACATTGAAATTTGATAATGTTGTTGGTGTTATTTTGAGCGAGGAAATTTGTAGGAAAAGCTCAGGTGGAACATCCACATTAGGCAATGTTTTGAATGCAAAAAGGAGGGGCAAAATAGAGGAGAGAGGAAACAATTCTAGAAGTCATTGGAAGTCATGAGTAAAATCAAAGGACAAAAGGTCCCAATCTAGAGACAAGAGGGATTGTTGGTACTATAGTAAGTTGGGTCATTTAAAGAAATATTGTTGGTCTCAGAAAAATAAAGAGACAAAAAGGAAGGAAATAAAGAGGCAAATGTGGTAATTAATAAATCTAATGAGGATGCTTTGATTCTTTCCCTTGACAATGTTGACGATTCTTGGGTGTTAGATTCAGGGGCTTCATTTCATGCTATGCCCCATAGAAATTATCTTCTTGATTATGTCCAAGGGGATTTTGGGCTGGTTTATTTGGAAGATAACAAACCTTGTCAGATTGTTGGAAAGAGAATAATCAACATTAAGTTACAGAATGGGAATTATTAGCTACTACATGAGGCAAGGCACATTCCAAAGTTATGAAGAAATTTAATTTCAACAGAGCAGCTAGATGATGAAGGTTGTGTTGTTACATTTAGTGATAAAAATTGGAAGGTTACAAAAGGTTCCTTAGTGATAGAAAAAGGTGTGAAAGTAGGCACCTTATATCTTTGTACTAGTCATACTATTCCTTCTACTGTAGCTATTGCAGATAAAAATCAATGTTCAGGAACAATTGTTGTAGTTTAGCAGGCAAAAAATTAGATAGTTGCCGTGGATTTTGAATCAGCACTATGGCATAATAGACTTGGGCATATTATTGCAAAATGTATGAAATTACTTCATTCAAAGAATGTTTTACGAGGTCTAAAATGTGTTAATATGGATTTCTGTGAAAAGTGTGTATGGAAAACAAAAGAGAGTTAGTTTTCTCAAAGATGAGAAATTGGAGCTCGTGCATACAGATGTATGGGGACCAACTCAGGTATCTTCTCTTGGTGGCTCTCAATATTATGCTACATTCATTGATGATGCAACTAGGAAGGTATGGATTTATTTCCTTAGGCAAAAATTTGATGTATTTGAAACTTTAAAAAAATGGAGAAGCTTGGTTGAGAATGAGACGGGTAAAAAGTTAAAATGTCTCAGATTTGATAATGGTGGTGAGTATTGTAGCAAAGAGTTTGAAGATTATTTTTCCTCTAATGGTATTCGTAGGCAGAAAATGGTTCCAAGAACTCCATAGGAAAATGGAGTGGCTAAGCACATGAATAGAACAATAATGGAGCATGCACAGACTATGAGATTGCATGTTGGACTGCCTTTAAACATGTGGGCATAGGCTGTAAAAACTATTGTTTATTTAATTAATAGAGGTTTTTCTAATCCTTTGGGTTTTGGTATTCCATAGGAAGCATAGACAGGTAAGAAGGTGAGTTATTCTTTTCTCAAAACCTTCAGTTGTGAAGCATTTACACATGTAGATTATGAAAAGTAGAACCAAGCTTGATGCAAAATCAAAGAAATGCATATTTGTTGGATATGGCATTGATGAATTTCATTATAGGCTTTGGGATTTTAAAAATAAGAAAATTATGAGAAGCGGGGATGTCATATTCAATGAGAAAGTGTTGTACAAAGATCAACTGCAGTAGCATGAGAAGAAAGAAAATGATTATGCAGTGTTGGATGATACTCCAAACAATGATGTTCTTGTGATTCCTCAGGCTCTGCAACAACATAAACAACAAATACCACAAAATCCGGTGAATGTTAGACGATCTTCAAGGATAACTAGACCTTCAGAAATATTTTCTCCCTCTTTGTATTCTATTTTTTTAACTGACCATGAAGCTATGCAGGTGGATACCAAGGTTCAATGGGAGCATGGAATGGAAGAATAAATGGACTCCTTGCTGAAAAATCAGACTTTGGAATTATGCAAGTTGCTTGCAGGTAAAAAGTCTTTGCTAAACAAATGGGTTTATAGGCTAAAAGAGGAGGATGGAGGTAAGAAAATATTTAAAGATAGATTAGTTGTAAAGGGATTTGAACAGAAAAAGGGTATTGATTTTAATGAAATATTTTCTCAAGTTGTTAAAATGACTTCTATTCGTACTATTTTAAGTATTGTGGCTAGTGAAGATTTGTATTTAGAACAGCTTGATTTTAAAACAACTTTTCTCCATGGTGATTTGGAAGAGGAAATATATATGGAACAACCACTAGGATTTGACGTCAAAGGTAAGGAGAAACTAGTGTGCAGATTGAAGAAAAATTTATATGGCTTGAAGCAAGCACCTTGACAATGGTATATTAAATTTAATAGTTTTATGGCTGAGCAAGGCTACAATAGGTGTAATTCAGACCATTGTGTTTAATTTAAGAGGTTAGTTGAAGATCGCTACATTATTTTATATTTATATGTTGATGATATGCTTGTAGCAAGGTCTAACATGGATCACATAAAGGAGTTAAAACAACAATTAAAAAATTAATTTGATATGAAGGATTTGGGGCGGCAAAACAAATATTTGGTATGAAGATTACAAAAGATAGGAAAAAAAAATTTGTTTCTATCTTAGGTTGATTATGTTGAAAAGGTGTTGCAAAGATTTCATATGGAGAATGCAAAAGTTGTCAGCACACCTTGGCCCAGTCATGTCAAAATGACTAAGGATATGTGTCCAAAGACACAAGAGGAGGAAGAAAAAATGTATGAGGTACCATATGCTTCAGCTGTGGGTAGTTTATTGTACGCCATGGTATGCATGAGACCGAATATTGCACATGTCATAAGAGTTGTTAGCAGGTATATAAGTCATCCTGGAGTTGAGCATTGGAATGTGATAAAATGGATTCTCAGGTACTTGAGAGGTGCATCCAATAATTTTTTATTTTTTGGGGGCTCTAATATAGATTTAAAAGGCTATGTTGACTCAGATTTGCTAGGGGATATAGATACTAGGTGGAGTACCATTGGTTATGTATTTACAATTGGTGGGATAGTAGTGAGTTGGATTTATTAGTTGCAAAAGGTGGTTTCTTTATCCACCACGGAATTAGAGTATGTTTCTGCAATAGAGGCAGCAAAGGAGATTATATAGCTTCAATTTTTCATGGAAGAGTTGGGAAAACAACAGGCTGAAAATCACTTGTTTACAGACAACCAGAGTGTTATACATCTTGCAAAGAGTTTTTCCTTGCACTCTAAGACCAAACACATACAGCTGAGATATCATTTCATTCGGTCGATGTTGGAGGATGGATAGGTAAAGTTGGAAAAGATACATACATATGCTAATCCAAAAGATATGTTTACAAAGGTAGTGACAAGGGAGAAGTCGAGCTCCTCTTCAGCTTCGGTTGGTCTTCATGGTTAAAAGTATAACAAAGCAACAAGGTCCAAGGTGCTTATTTCTAGTGGGAGCTGTAAGTGTAGCGGTGTCATCTAGGACCAGTCTCCAAGTGGGAGATTGTGTTGGTGTGGAGCTTGATCAGTCTCCAAGTGGGAGATTGTTGGTATGTGGTGACTAATCATGCTATAATGTACACTCTTTAGTACTGTACACTCTTCATGTATCCTCATCAGGGTCTAGGGTCGGGCTGGGCCTTGGGCGGGGGTTTAGGGGTGGTAGCCCCTGAAAAAGTGGGGATTCAAGGGCACAACTCCCGAGAATGTTTTTTGTTTTCACCTTTTTTTTTGCTTCGTCACCAAAAAATGAAAAAGCCGACTTTGTAAACCCTAATTTTGTGAAGCTTCTAAAAGCTTGTTATAAGTGGTTGGGATGGGGAATTGTAGCATGGCATTATTTGCAATATTGTAATATGTTTTTCATTAGATAATAAAATCATTAGATGGTTGCGGTTTTGTGGATGTAGCCTAGATTGGGTGAACCACATTAAATTCTCTGTGTTGTCTTGTTTCTGCTATAATTTTTTGTGTGTCTTATTTCTCTATTTTATTGTTCAAATTTGCTTTTAACTTTTTAGATATTTACCTTCTAACCCTAACATGGTAGATTCAGAGGGATCAACAATTAAGTTGGTAGAATGCGACGGAAATAGGTCCATGTATATCTGTAACTCGCTATTTTCTTTTTCCACCGACTTGTTTGCATTTTGTTTACTCCCATCACGATGAATAGTACCATCCTTGATGTGGTCCTATATCTCATGATGCATGTGCATACAATGTTCGGTATCATGTCTATTGACTCAATGGTACTAATAGAAGGAATTTGCATCATAACAATCAAGGTAAGGTTCCTTGAGAGGTTTGGGGTTCTCCAAGGTTATGATCTTATCCCTCAACAGCTTTTACAAGATAGAAGAATAAGATTCTGATAACTTTTTGAACTTTCTATTGCGTCTAAGGCCATTATCATTCGTTGCAGCTACTGCATTCATAATAACCTTACCTTTTCCTGAGATCGATATAGTGGACTTTCCTTCTAAATAGGAACGTGAGGAGGATCCCTCGAGCTAAACTGCCATTTGTTGATATTCTCATAATGTTGCATACAAATGTGCGAAAGAAGGGTACTTCATAAGTGTAAACTTTTCTTGCCAAGATCTCTATAGGTTCCCTATGAACACCTTCTACACGTCAGAATTGGTTAGTGATTGTACATATCTAAAAATGGTCACGGTCGATCGAACCTGTTAATTAATTAAATATGAATTATTTAATTAATGTTCTTAAGTCTTCTACATATAAATAAATTTAATTATTTATTTATATTGTTCATTTTCTAATTCTTCTAATTTAATTAAATAAATAAAGTTTATTTAATTAATGCTACCTTCTTCTTAATTAATTAAATAAATTTTACAATTTATTTACATTAATTATCAAAGTTTAAATTCTAAATTTAAATGATTCTCTTCCCTCCACATTTAATTAAATACTTTCAATATTTAATTAAATCATTTTCCAAATTCCCACTTCTCTCACAAAAATTAAATATTCTTAATATTTAATTAAAAGGCTTTTTCCTTTTCTCATAATTAAATATTTACAATATTTAATTAAAGCCTTTTCACATTTCTTTCACACATAATTAAATATTTATTTATTTAATTATGAGAGACACCTTTCAATTTGTCTCTTCATTTTCTGTCTCTCGGAATTCTGCCTTCTTTTCGAATTCTCGATCTCTCACCATTCATTCCAACAGGTTTGAACTCGATCGACGATCTTGGCCAATCAAATTCCTATCTTCAAAAATCTATAAATACAGCTCTTTCATGAACTAAAAAGGACCTTGAATCTCATACTTTCATGCGTAGTTATTATAGTCACATATTAAGCATTTCATAGCATTTTAATTCAATAAGCTCAATCTTGTAGATGCATATGCATTCATAATAATCTCATTCTCTCAAGTACCATTCTATAAGCTATGTTTGCACAACTGAGAGCAAACATATTGAAGCGAATCCTTGGAGATAGAGGACAATGGAATGAATTTGAAGAAGTTGATGTCAAGAGTTTGCATTTGTTTTATTTTATTTAGTTTTCTTCAATCTAATGTTGCATTGGTGTATTAGATTATATTCAATTTAATTGACGCATTTTCTCATACACAGCGATTATGAGATCTATGAAAAGAGTGCTTGATTTCGTGCTATGAAATTAGCTATCTTCTCATTATCCCCTTGCTTTCATCAGACGAGATATGAAAAGGTCATCTTCAATCTGATTTTGGCTTGGAATTGTCAAAGAAACTGATTTACAAGTTGATCACCTTGTAAATCAGTTTCTCTAACAATTCCAAGCCAAAATGGAGGAGGCCATGGAGGTGGCTTTGGTAGTGGAGGTGGCTCTAGTGGAGTACTTAGGATTGTTACCGATAATGGGTTGTGCCAGAAAAAGGGTTGAAAGATAGGCTGGGAAGAAGCTTGGGAGAGACTTGCCAACTAGTTTTGTATAAGACCCATATTCTGAAGCAAGGCATTCAAAAAAGGGTTAGTAGATAGAAAAGGACCAGTGGAACCTTCAAAACCACTGCTTCCAGCACCACCTCCGGAGGCACCTCCGAAACCACCATTGTGACCTCTACCAGTGCCCCCACCACTAGTAGGGCCTCCACTAGAGCCACCTCCACTACCGAAGCCACCTCCATGACCTCCTCCATAGCCACCTCTACTAGTGCAACCTCCTCTACCAAGGCCACCACCACCCATTCCACCAAAGCCTTTGCCACTAGGGGTAGTAGGAGGGGTGGAACTAAACATAAGGGGTGTTTTTCTCATCTTGAGAGTGCAAGGCCCTTGGGGAGAAAAAGAGAGGTTGATTGCGGGCCTTGATTCAGCCATGCATATGGATCTAGTGGGCATTGATACACCCATTTTTATTTCATGGGCATCAAGCACTTCTCCCTAGGTGGTACCCAATCTAGGTCTATATGAAGGGACATAAGCTTCGATCAGATTGATGAGGCTACATAGAAATTCTATGCATGTTTGATCTTTCCCTAGCAACTATCTCACCTCACTTGCAAGCCTAGTGGCTCTTGCCATGTTTGGTGCTTTCTCTAGGTGATTTACAAGGTCCAATAATCTATTATCTAATGCCATAAGGTTTTCTGCAAGAACATGCACAACATCATCCTCATCTACAAATGAAGGTGTAGGGTATGTTGGAGGAGTGGGCACACGAGTGGTATCTTCCATGAAACCCATCTCATCAGCATAATTTGTGGGAAAACTAGTGGTAAACTCATTAGTTAAACTAGTGGGAAAATTGAAAGTGAAACTAGAGGTGACCTTTATCTTCTCCATCGGTAGGTGTTGCACACTTATTCTAACAATGTACCTGAAAGTCATGGACTGGGTTTTGATGCTCATAAACCTTCACAACACTCAGGGTTACAACAATCATAGGGTATGAGGGAAAATTTTCAACACATACAAATGGGTAGACATTTTTCACATCGGGTTCACCAAAAATGTAAGAGAGGGGGACCAACTACGTCAAGGCTCTAGGTCATGGAGAGCTGAGAACAAAGGGTTGCTCTAACTTACCTCACTCTAAAAGGTTTTTGAGGAAGAGGATCAAGAATGAAGAGCACTATGTAGTACTTTTGTCACTCTATAGATCTGAATTTCAGGTTTGGGCTAGGCGAGTTGGTTTTTGGAGTTGGTATTGTGCCTCAAAAAACTCTTTGTCTGAGGATGGTTGTGTGGTTTTGGGATGGAACTACAGTGCACTGGAATTTGTACGAATAGAAAACACCAAGTATTAAAAAACCACCAAAAGACCTACTGACATCCTATCTAGTTGATTGAGATGAGAGAAATGAAATGAGAAAGTATAGAAAGTAAAGACGAGGATGATAAAGTAAATAAATAAGAGTTAGGGTGACGAAGATAATCTCACAAAGGTTCCAATTTTCCAGCTAGATCCACACGTACATCCACCTACACACAAACAAGAAGGGGAAATTTTTTGGGGCTATATAGGGGTTTGCCTCACTCAAACCCCTATTTTGGTGTTTCCACCTCCACGGACAACCAAATAGCAACGGAGTAGAATATGAAATAAAGAAAGTAGAAAGTAAAGATTGCAATGAATACTACAAAACAATACTATGCTACTCAATCAAATCACAAAGGAGAGGAGTGAAGCGTTACCACCTCCACCCAGAATCTCACTATCGAGTGGAAGGATAATGCAAGGAATGGACTTGGCAAAGTCACCACAACCACAACGGTGATGAAGGGAGGTATCGCAAGACTCCAAGAACACACTTCTATGGCTTGCTTCACACTTGCAATGTGGAGTTGATGGAGCTTCAAAGATACTGCAATGCTCACAATAGAGTGTTGGAATGTTGCTTGAGAGTGAAGAAAATGGAGTTACTGAATGCGTAGATGATCCAAAAGCCTCCAAATGAATGAATAGAGGATTTTTTTGAAGGTGGAATGAGAATAATAGGTCATTTTCAGGTTGGTTGGTCAAAGAGGGATGTTACAATTTGACCCCAATCTGGTGTGTAACACCTCTACCAACTTCAGATGCATGAATCAATAAAGCATAGAAGCACACCGCACTTGTGTCCCTGACAAATATTCTCTCACTGACACAAAAGACAAATGCCAAGTGGATGGAAGGCAGGTGGGTGATGTGTAATTTTTCCTTTGAACTTGGTTTTCTAAGGTGAGGGTATGTGAAAGGGGAATTTTTCTAAGGGGTGCAAATTCACTCCTATATAATGACCAATAGCGGGTATCACAAGGCATCATTGCACTACCCATCCAAGTGGGACCCATCATCACAAAAAATACATGCCATGTGTTAGACCTTGATCTTCCCTACAAAATCCTACTTGGTCGATCATGGATCCATGCCCTAAAATTTGTAGCCTCGACCTATCACCAATGTGTAAAGTTTCCTTTTAAGGGGAGAGAAATTACTATCCATGGAGATCTTGAACCTTTTTACTACTGCAATAATTTTGAAGCCAAGTTCTATAAAATCCCCCAAATACCCAATAATGATGAAGGGACTACACCATCTTCCTCAATTTTTGACCCATCATCTCTTGCATCTACCTTAGAAGCATAAACACCTATTATGCAGAACATTCTTGACATCAAATCAGTGTTCCATGATGATGGTTGTGGAAACTATAAACTAATAAAGAATACCTCTATATTAGGAGAGCTACCTCTTTCTCCTCAATCCCATGGGAAAACCACATCTAGCAAAAGAGATCCCAAAACAATCAAGATGGCAGCTACTACCTTCACCAAGCGGGGAGATTTGAACCAAGAAGATATCAATGAGGAGGATGTCTCTAAACTCCTCTATCAGATGAACAAGCTATCCTTGTTCTTCCCATGGAAGATGACAATAAAGTCTGGCAACTAATGAAGGTATGGGGCTATAACAAGAATGAGAAGCTAGGACAGAATGATAATAGTTTGCTAGAAGCCATCATTCCTGGGAAATACCTAAAGAATCTTGGCTTAGGTTGTACTACTAGCAAGGTCACCCTTATTGGAAAAGGTAGTTCTACTAAATGAGTCAAGGCTTCCTCTTAGTTACTGACATCATGTGATATGACCCTAGATGGATTCCCCCTTGATGTTGTTAACCTATTTGAGAATAACTCCCTCTTCATGATATCCATAACATCCTTGCTCTGAGAAATCAAGGAACTGAACTATGCCTATTATACCGACAACTCATTAACCTGGACCAACAACGACCAACTATTCTAGAATTATTCAAAAATGATGAAGTGGCCTCAGAATTCATGGGATTTTGGGACAACTTACCATGGGAAGATCACAAGGAAAGTTTTGACATAGATCTAGACACAGGGGCATACTACGAGGAGATGATTGAATCGTTCAGTCACAAAATTAATGAAATGCAACTAACATGCATATCTCTAAGTGAAAACCACAATGTGGCATTTTATGATCCTAAAATAGTAAAAAAAGGGACACATCCAAAGGTGAAAACCTCTTTGAGGCACCAAAGGATGAGGGATTCAATCTCCCCCTTAGTGCAATGCATCTAGAGAAGTCAATAGTTCTAGCAGAAAAGGCCACTCCAGACAATGTGGGAACAAAAGAAGCACCCAAGATCACTTTCTATGTTGAATCCTTGTTGGATGAAGAACAAAAAACCTAGAAAAATTCTTGAAAGAGTGAAGAACCAACTTTGCATGGTCATACATTGATATGCTAGGGCTCGATCCAGAAGTAGTTGTGCATCACTTAGCATTTTATCCTCAAGTTATGCCAGTGAAGTAGAAATTAAGAAAGATGCACTCTTAGATAGAACTCTTGGTGAAACTTGAGTTACAAAAGCTACTTGACGTTGAATTTATCTGAACAATAGATTATCTTGAGTGGGTTTCAAACCTAGTACCAGTCTCCAAACCCATTGGGGGCATCAAAATCTGCACTGATTTTAGAGAATTAAATAAGGCATGCCCGAAGGATGATTTCCCTCTTCCTAACATTGACCTCATCGTCGACTTAACAACTGGCCATGAAATACTGTCACTCAGGGATGGTTTTTCAGGCTACAATCAAATGATGATCACCAAGGAGGATCAACACAAAACCACATCCACTTGTCCATGGGGAACATATTGTTGGAGTGTGATGTCATTTGGGTTGAAGAATGTAGGAGCCACCTATCAAAGAGAAATGAACCTCATCTTTCATGACACGATACACAATATAGTCAAAGATTATGTGGATGATATTTTGGAAAAATCAAAGAAAATAAATGAGTAGATAGAAGTCTTAGGACCCATCTTTGATAGACTCGAAGAATACAAGGTATGACTGAATCCAAAAAATTATGTCTTTAGGGTTACATCAGGAAAACTCCTTGGCTATATCATCTCGCAAAGAGGGATATAAATTGATCCAACAAAGGTAAAATCCATCCTAGACATGGAACCACCAAAAACACTAAAATAGATGAGAGGGTTAAAAGGAAGATTGCAGTCCATCAGGAGGTTCATAGCGCAACTATTAGATAAAATCCACTCTTTTTCACATCTTCTCTATAAAGGAATAACTTACAAGTGGGATGAGAAGTGTGATAAAGCTTTCCAATAGATTAAATACTGTCTACTGACACCTCTAGTGCTCATGTTGTCAATATTGAACAAACCATTGATCTTGTATATCTCAACAACATCAGCAAGACTAGGTTCTCTTCTAGCACAACATAATGAAGATGGAAAAAAATGGCTATCTATTACATCACCAAGACTTTGGTGGGATATGAAATGAACTATTCATCCATTAAGAAAGCATGCTTAGTAGTAGTTTTTTCTTCACAAAATTTTAGACATTACATGTTGTCACATCAAATCAAACTCATTGCAAAGATTGACCAATTGAAATAGTTGTTATCTAAATCAACTTTCACTGGGTGAATGGCCAAATGGGTAATGATTTTAACTAAATTTGACATAGAATATGTGGAGCACAAGGAAATAAAAGGACAAGTGATCGCATACCAACTAGAAGAGACACCTATCTATGCAGAGAACCCTTTAATATCTAAATTCCTTGATGAATCAATATTCCTTGTCAATCTCACAAATTAGTGGAAAATGTAATTTGATGGATCGTTCACCCAACATGGATCAGGAGGGGGTATTATATTCATCACCCCTCAAGGTGATTGCATTCCAAAGTCATACAGGCTATCATTTCCCTATACTAACAACATTGCTAAGTACAAAGCCCTAATCATAGGTCTAAGGATAGCGGTTCAGTGGTAGATACAAGAGATGAAACAGTTGGTTATTAACCAAGTCAATGATGACTATCAAACTAAGGATGACAAGCTTACTCATTATAAGAATATGATGGAGAGTCTCAAAGAAATTTTCATTAATATAACTTTTGAGTAGATTCCTCCCATGAACAATAGAGTAGCAGATGCCATGGAAACAATCGAATCACTATTAGACATGTTCAACAACATCCTTCAATGTGAATTATTGGTAGAACAACTTCTTGTACTGACTTTTGAAATCCCTAAATTTGAATTCGTGTGTGCCATCATTGGTCTTGGATCCCCATTGTATCATGACATATTCTGCTATCTTAGCATAGAAGCCCTCCCATCTGATATCACCTCTAACCTTAAAAAGACCTTTGTTAAAAAGGCATCGTGATTTGTGATCTTAGGTGATACCCTTTACCGCCAAAGAATCAAAGGGACATTACTACAATGTCTTAACCAAGAGGAAACCTTGACCGCTTTAATAGAAGTTGATGATGGCATATGTGGTTCCCATTCTAGTGTTATAAATTTAGCTAAGAAATTATTGAGGACGAAGTACTACTAGCCAACCATGGAAAGAGAAGCCCATTAGTATGTGTAGAAATGTGTCCACTGTTAGTAGGATGGAGATATGATTCATGCTCCAGCTCAAGAATTACAATCAAAGATCACACCTTAGCCTTTCTTGCAATAGGGACTTGACCTCATAGGCAAAATCACTCCAACCTCATTTGACAACCACAAGTTTATCATAACAGCCACTGAGTACTTTACCAAGTGGGTTGAAGCCATTCCTATGACCTACATAATGGGGAATCAAATTGCCAAGTTTATCTAGAATTAACTCATCTATCGTTATGTTGTTCCACAATATCTCAAACAATAGAAAACCCTTGAAGAATCAAGATTTGAAAGAGCTATGTCAAATATTCAACATCTAACATCGATTCTCTACCCCGTATTACCCCCAAGGCAATGGTCAAACTGAGGCTATAAATAAGACCATTTTGAAAATCTTAAAGAAAATGGTCAATGAAGTTGGCCATGACAGGCACCTGCAACTAAATCCTACTCTTTGGGCTTATCGAACTAGTATTTGCATGCCAACAAGAGCAACCCCTTTTTCTTTGGTCTACGAATAAGAATGCATTCTACTTATTGAGGTTGAGCTTCCCTCACTATGAGTGTCACTACAGAATTTGATCATTGATGAAGAATACATAATATCTCGGGTGAATGAGCTAGAATTGGGCGAGCGTCATCTTGACACCCTTTGTCACTTACAATTATATCAAAACTGACTGAAACATAGCTATAACAAGAAGATCAAATGTCAATCTTTTCAAGTAGGGGATCTTGTCCTAAAGCAGAATTAGAAAAATCTTCCAAATCAGGACAATAAAGGAAAGTTTGAGCCTAACTAGTTGGGCCCCTTTGTAATCACAAAAAAATATGGATCAAGAGCATATCAATTTTCAACACCTGAGGGTGAACCCTTAAAATAACCAACCAATAGCTTGCATCTTAAAAAAAATTATGCGTAGTCTTGAAAGGTATAAATTTGAAAATACAAAAAAAAAATCAAAATTAAAAAAAAAGAAAAAGAAAAAGGATTAAAAAAAGTAAAGGAAACCAATCATCCTATAGTGAAAACCTAGAAAATAGGCACCTCACATAAATAAATTACCTCCATCCATTTGGCTCTTTATCCTATCATTCTTTGTATCACCATCCGTCCAACACATCATTCCTCTTATTTATTCCATCACCCATCTGCGTCCTTATCATAGCTTGATGTTGTGAAGTATCGTATCCCATTTTTTAGAACTACTTGGCATATTCCTAAGGTCAGTTTTCCCTACCTATATCGAGGTAGTCTATTGTGTCATGCTGGGGGCAATTCATCATGGATTAGATCAGGTTCTTGTATATCTTGAGGTTATTAGAAATTGCGATAAAAAATCCCCCAAAAAAATTATAAAACGTTCATTAGAAAATCCAAAAAACATCAAAATTCTAAAAACATTTGTAAAACATTCATCAAAAAATATAGAACATCCAAAACACATCAAGACCCCTAAAAAGGTTGAACATCAAAAATAAAAAAATAGTACCCTTGTCGAACTACGAGTCTCTGAGCTTGAGCGTAGGAAAGGCCATCATTGATGTGTCCCTGAGTCACCCTAGGTCAGTCCTTTAGGATTCCATCATAATAAACTGACATTCCATCAACTATTTATTTCGCATCGTCAATAAGTTGAGTCAGTTGAACTATGAGGCTTCTACGTGTATAATGTAGGCAAGTATAATCTTTGATCATCCCCTGAGGCCCCTAGGATAGGTCTTTTAGGTTAAGTTCTTGGTCAAAATTTAGAAAACCCCTAAACATTCAGAAAACTCTTGAAAAACACAAAAAACATTCAAATATCGAAAAACCCCTAAACATTCAAATATCAGAAAATCCCTAAACATTCAAATATCATAAAAGCCTTAAACTTTTGAAAATTGAAAATACAAAACATTCAAATATCTTAGAGAAAACCCTAAACAACCTCAAATAACCAAAAACCAAAACATCCACATAAACTTTCAAAAAGACTAAAATTAGCCTCAAAATATTTTCAAAAGACCAAAAACATTGAAATATTTCAGAAAAGAACAAACCATCCATCTCATTTTTCTTTCACCCACAATAAACCTCCATCCATAATAAGGAAATCATCCCCTTCAACCTTTGGCAAAAAAAATCGAAGCAAGTGTCGCAAGTCGTAAAGTGAGAACCTAAGTGTCAAAATCTAAAGTCTAGATCATAGGTAAACGCATCAGTGGAGTTTGTATCAATGACTTATCACACACCTCATCCTAATCAAAAGACCTGATCAACATGTCCTAGGATGTATCCTTCCTGTGATGGGCATCAATATCAGAACATCACCTTAGCTATGTTAAACTTGGCAAGAGAGATAGATAGCATTGACTATTTTTCATTGATCTTTTTTTATGATTTATCTTATTGAACCACTCTGAGGACCTCTCGATGATGTCTATCAAAACAATTTAGAGAGAAAGGAATGGAGCATCAATCATTATCTTTTGTTTTTTGTTCTTGTGGGTATTCTTGTAAAATTATCTTGGTTCATACTTGATTGGTTGTGTGTAGGGAAGTTGTTTTGAGTACATTGTTGAATATTGTGTATGCTTTGGTCCGATGTATTCTAAACTACTAAACTACATTCCAACAAGGTTTTTGTATGTCAAGGTGTGAATAAGAACTATATTATTTGTTTGTAGAGTCAAATTCCATTATAGTAGATACAACACCATCCTGGTTTTCAATACCTTGATGCATCACATCTATGTGTTATATCAAAAATAAGGAATGACGAAAAATTCCAATCCCAAGATATGAGAAAATCATCATCATCATGCATTTTTCATCACCATCTCTAATAAAGTCTTGGTGGATCATAGAATTGTTGGATCTTTTGAAGAAATCATCAAAATCAGTGGTCATTCATCTCATTTCCTCCTATCTTTTCTTTGCGCTAACTCGGTATCATGATCGTCAACAAAAACATCATCAATACATCCATCCCACATCCACAAATTATCAGCATGCATACATCTCACATAATCATAGCATATCATAAAACATACATCCTGCATCATCATTACCATGATTTAAGTTGTGATGAATAATATAAATTTGTTATTCTAAGCATCTTAAATCATTACATACATATCATTAACATACATCACATTATCATATCATAAGCATGAAAATTTGTGTTAGCCATCCATACATCCATATGCATACATCAGCATATCATAAAACTACATAATAAAATACAAAAAATAAATACATCCATATCATTTTCATAAGCATAACATCTATATATCATATGATCTATCTCATTGTATATCATACATTGCATAATATATCATGAAAAGATACTAAAAAATAATATAATATTGCATCCATCCCATATCATTGCATCTCATATCATCACATCATAGATCATAATATACATAAGCATATCACATCATATCAACATCATATGTATCCATAAAACATAAAATAAAGAACACATCACATCATAAATTTGTATCATCTCATATATCATATATATCAAATAATAACTATCATGGTACAATATCTGAGTAAGTGTATGAATATTGATCAAAAATACAATATCTATGAGGCTATCAAAAAGGAGCCCATGAATTTATATCTATATAATGAATCGAGCACTAATAAAAAAAGTGTATGCATAAGCAACCTAGACCTGATGGCTTCTCCCCTCACCAAGCTGTCTCTCTGGTTGATCCTTGGCCCAGGGATGTGCCCCACTCCTCTATGAGTAATCTGATTGTCTAATCACCATTGGGACATCCTAGTGGTAGTGTATGCTATAATATGTTGCCTCGGTCATGGCCTCTCTCTACAATTGGGCAGATATTATCCACCCCTGGGTTGCAGTTGTTATGGCCTCTAACTGTTGGCATCACCCGACCTCCTGTGCCTACTACATATCAACAGTCTGCCTAAGCTGATGATCCTGGTCTCTCTCCCCTATCATTGCATGTACCTATTTCTTGGTTGGTCTCTCTTGGCAGTGATGGCCAATATCTGTTGTCTAGCCTGATATCTCTCACTTGTAACCACCTGTAGTTGTTGTTGAAGCTACTAAATCTATGTATCACAAGGATTTGGCCACGACAGTGGCTGTTGAGGAGGTTTTTGATGCACTAGTGGTGCACCAGGGACCTTTCCATCATACTGATATTGTCCATCCTAGCCATTATGTCCTATGCCCTGTCGTTTTCCATGTCCATCATCTAGTTGTACTCTACCTCTACCTACACCCCTCCCTCTTGGCCTCCCTCGTGGAGGTATGCCTCCTGGATCTGTCAATCGAGGAGGGGATACAAACCATGCATCATAAGCAATCATAATTAGTTCATTTTCATTTCCTTGATCATAGGCCCATGTCCTAGTAACAAACTATTTGAAGCCTTCTACAACCTCATGGGCTAGGATCATATGACCCCATGCTATCTCGTGTGCTGACCTAGAAAAAAATAGTAGTATACTAGTCATCAGGCATGTCCTGCCTCTCGCCAAACTATTTGGAAACCCTATCAAGTAGGTATCTCTCAATAATGGTGTGCTCTTAACTCTACATAAACCGAGTCTATTGAGCAAAGAAAATTTGATGCACATCATCATACCAAGTTGGCATCTGAAGCCATGGCCGCCATAAGAATATTTCCATCTCATCGATCACTCAATGCTAGTAAAGAATGTTGATCTGACTTGTGTTCTACAAAGTGATGGCACCCCTATATCTCCAAACAACTAGATCAATTGGCTCCATATCTACCATTTGAACAATCAGTCGGAGCACAACAATATGCTCTGAAGCCCAATTATGAAGAAGGGTGACTCCAGTGCCAATTTCTCTCCCATCACAGTATACAAAGTCACGCATATCATGGTATAGGGAGGCCATCATCACTGGTCCCCATGCAAATTGGGTCCTCCTAAACAACATCTTGTGCCAAGCCAACCCTCATCTTGGACTGAATCCCCTGCTTCGCCAATCTAGGGCAACCAAACCGAAAATCACTACTGCATTGATCAATCTAAAAGTTGACGCTCGACCTTTGTACATCTCAAGGTCAATCTGGGAGTTGATTAGGAAAATTTCCTCCTATTCAATTACCTCATGGCAAGCATCATAGTTGGCATCAGTGTCATATATAATGTGCTCACCATGTATCAACAATCACAAAATTCACCATACATCCTCATGCATCACTGTCGCCTCGTCGATAGGTAGGTGGAACAACGAGGTATCACTATGTTATCGCTCACATAGAATTTTCATCATCACCAAATGGGTCCAAACAATGGGCATATAAGCGATGTACCACAAGCCAATCTCTCCCAAGTGCTCATGTTGCAACTCAAAAAAATCACTGAGTCTGGATAAAATTGTCAGTCGATGCTCGCGAGACATCAAAGGTGGGATAACATCTTGCACCCATGAAGCACACGACAAAATTCACAAAAATTGGCTAAGTTTGGAGTTTTTATCCCCCAAAATGACAAAAACGTTGCTATTTACGATAGTGTTTCTATAACTCAAATTCCAAACAATGATGCTTGGTACATTCAAATTACAAATCACAATATGTGTCCCTAATCACACCTATATCACTATTTGAACTTGGCAAACCCTAATCTTAAATTCTAAATCACGATATGTGTCGCTATTTAAATGTGTCATAATTTGAAATCTGAAACCCTAATTTTAAATTACAAACTATGTCACTATTTACATATGCGTCACTATAAATCAAATTAGCATTGCTATATAGCGACGCCACCAAAATTCAAATTTCAAAATGCAATAAATGTGCTTAAAATTTAAAAATCAAATCAATTTTTGAGTAACATACCAGTGGTCCTCTGCTTGGAAGCCTCTAGTACTCACGAACCTGGTTGGAAATGTGTCGTGGGAGCACTCGTTGTGCCATTTCGTCAGAGGGTCAGAGCTCAATATGAAAGAATCCTGAAGGTATGAATGTAAAAATTAATTGAAAGTGACCCTTCCTAACCTATTTATGCCTCCAAATTAGGGTTTTTTGCCCTAATTTAACCTTGCAGGTAGGGTTTTTCACCATTTTCACAAATCTTGCCAAACTGGAGCTTATTTTGCATCTTTTTTTACATTTTTGGCATTTTTTTGCATCTTGAAACCTTTCTCGACCCCTGGGACAGCATTTTACCTTTGTTGAGAAATCAACCCAAAATTCAAAATTTCCACCCGATTTTTAGAGGGGGCAGGAAACTAGCATATTCTTTCCACTAGGATAGTAGTGGGGTATCTAAAAAATTAGAAAAAAAATATTTTTTGTTTTGAGCAGCAATTTTAAATCCGAAAAGCATCATTCTTTGAACCAACGTAACAAGTACCTCGCTTCAAAGAGGGGAAAATTTAGACACTTAAAAATGACCTAAATGATATCATGCACTTGAACTAGGTATACTAACATCATTTCATCCCAAAACCCATCCTCTTCTTACTTAATTGATTAAATTAGCCGAGCTATTTAATTAATTGCCTCATTTGCGTCTATTAACCTCATTAATTTAATCAGGTTAATTCACCCCTTTTCATACTAACATTTCATCTCATTAAATTAAAAATATTAAACTATTTAATTTAAAGCCCTAAATATTCTTATTTAATTAAATAACCCTAAGTTATTTAATTAAATATCATCACCTTTTCCCCTCTTCATTAGATCACTTTATTTAATGAATATCATCTAATTCTTCTAATCCCTTAATTGCATAATTAACATTGTTTAATTATCAATTACTTCATTAATCTAATTCCTCCCCACTTGCAAGGAAATATTCCTCCTTTGCACATTCCCCCAAAAAGAATATTCCCAAGGAATATTCCTCCCCCTTTTTCACAATTAAAATTTGTTTTAATTTGCTAAATATCTGTTACCCTCACCCATTAGAATATTCTAAATAATATTCTCTCCTCACTCATTTGAAAAAGGGGAATATTCTTTTTTTCAATAAACTTATTTGACTTCATGTGCAAGGTAACTCAAAACTGCTTGTGCAAGTTAACTTGTGAACTCTTGTACAAGTCAAAAGTGTGTTTGTTTGAAAGAATATTAACCCTTGATTAAAATCTCATCTTTCATTCTCATCCATTGATGAGAATCCATGATCCATGCCTCCAACTTATTTCATCTTTGACCATCGACTAACCTTTTTTATCTCAACCCTCCATTTTTCATTTGTTCTCCTATAAATAGGTCACTATTAGAGACAAATGGATCCATCTTTTAACATCAAACTTATGTTGTTAAAATCACTTGGTTTTGCTCTCATCTTTCTCATCATTTTAGATTAATTACTTGCATAATAGCTTAGCTTCCATTAATGGCTTCCATGATCACATACTGCATCCCTTTAGCTTATTTTTTAATTAGGGTTTGAATATTTTAGTTTAGAACCCATTTAGATTAGCTTTGTATTTGCATATCTAGATTATTTTAGCATAAAATCATGTTAAATTAGCTTGCATCATGATCATTTAGATTAAAATCATATTTTCATACACATCTCACAATGGTTTCACCAGTTTTCTTCAATAAAAATGATTGGACCAAGCTCATTTATCCACGAGATAGGGAAAGGGTCATCGTTCCACATCAACACGACACCACTTGCCCAATAGGATAATTTTTAATGGATTAGAGTAGGCATTTTTAAAGCTTTTGTAGTTTAGTATGCTTGGTTTAATTTGAATTTGATTGATCTTGTTGAGATTGACATTAGTGGCTTAATTATGCTTTGATTCTTCATGGATCAAGCGTAATCAACCCATACTAATATGTCAGTCACAAGAACAAACAAATAGTGGAAGAGGACAACCAATTAAGGAAGAAGAGGCAAGCTAGTCTCAAACAAATTATGACTCAAATGTGAGGGGAAGAGGAAATTCCTTTAGAGGAAGAGGAGAAACTTCAAGAAGGGGAAATTATGGAAGAGGAAGAGGATTTTCAAGAGTTTTTTTCAATTGTGGAGAGGCTAGTCACAGGGTATTTGAATGCCCTCAAGTGCAACAAGAGGATGGGAAGAGTAATACTGGAACAACATTTATTGTAGAGGTTGAAGAATTGATGCAGGAGCATCCTCAGTTGTAAGCAATCTTGCATCAACTAAAATCATTTGCATTCATGTTCTTTCTAGCATTTACCAGACCCAGTCTCGACTCTGGAAGCATTCATGTTTTGGCCGACGCCTTGCATGTTTCACCCAATTCGGAATTGGAATCTCTTGGGCCAACACAAACCTTTTCTAGAGTTGGGAACCAATATATATATGCATTGTATAGTTGCATTAGGGGTATTCATTCATGATAGATTTTGCATTCAGTAGTAGTAGTTCATAAGTCAAGGGCTTTGTCCCACATGTAAGTCTGGGTTTAACACTGAATCTTTCTGTAAATTGTAAGTTGAAAGGAAGGGCATGTTGCTAGTGAATAATTGATTGGACATTCGTATATAAATATTCATGTGTGATTATCATTCTTCTTCTTTGAGTTTTTGTTGTGTTTAATCTTGTTGCAAGGCTAGATAGTCCTAATCCTAGACCCTCCACCCTTGACTATGCCAGGAATAAAATGAATTAGCAGACCTAGAGGATGGAGAAGCTCTTATGTTGAGGAAAGTGCTCTTAAAGCTAGAAAAGGAGCAACAAGAACCCATACAGAGCAGGAATTTATTAAAAATCATTTACAAAGCAAGGGGTAAGTGTGTCACTGTGATTGTGGGAAAAAACATCATAAATAATTTGGTATCTCAAGAAATGGTGGAGAAACTAAGATTGGAGAAAACAAAACATTTAAACCCCTACAAGGTCACATGGTTGCAAAAGGGCTATTAGCTTCTAGTGAATGAACAATGTTTAGTAAGTTTTCATATTAGCAATTATAAAGGAGAGATTATATGTGATGTAATTCCTATGGATGCTTGTCATATTCTTTTGGGTAGACCATGGCAATATGACCAGAAAGCCAAATATTATGGTGAAGCAAACACTTACACAATAACCAAAGATGCAAATAAATATGTCATGACACCAGTGAAAGAAAAACATAAGGAAGCAGGCAGCGATACACAGATGTGTGTAATTCCACAAAATAATTCTTGAAAAAAATACAAAAGAAAGAAGTATGTGATGTATTTATTCCTAGTACAAAGGAAGTTGAGACAAAAAAAGAGTAGCAAGAAACACCCATGGAGATCAGAGGTATGGTGAAGGATGAAGCACAAAACCCACTGCTTGTTAAGTTTATAATTATTTTAGATTGAATTTTGGATCATTTGAAACATATTAGAGATATTTAATAAAGATTAGAGGAAGAGGAGTTGCTAGATAACCATGGAAATTCAATTTTGTGAAAGAGAATTCAAAACAAGCACCAAAAGGCATAAAGATCATGTTGATTTAAGAAGGATAAGACACGAATTTAAGGAGACCTAATTTTAGCTCATCAACAAAAGAAGAAGCTTCTAGAAGGAAAAAGTGGGAAAGGTGGTTGTGTTTTAGATATTCATGACACAACAGAAAGGGTGCAACAACTACCAAAAAAGAAGAATGGGGAAATTGATAAAGTGATGAATTCAAGAACAAATGGGAAGACACCAAGCAAAGAAATCAAGGAGTATTTGATCAGATGGAAAGGAAGGAAGATGGAATGGGTAACATGGGTTTGGAGACCCAAATCTAGATCAGTGTTTATGATCCTTTACTCACGAAACATTATTTCTTATCCAGGTTATTTGATGCAAGAGCATCCGAGTGCATGGACAATCCTGCACACCCAAAAACATTTTGAATTTTAATGTTTGTGTTATGTTTTGATTTTTTTCTTGCAGGCACAAATTATTCAAATCCTCAACTCCTCCAACACTAAGGTTTAATGTTGGAATTGTGAAAAATCAATTGATTAATTGATTCACATGTTAATTATTTAAAATATGTTTATAAAATGTTAATTTTCAAAACTGGAAAAATCCCATGCCCATACCTATGAGTGTGAATTTAATGAAAATTATAACTCCATTCTGAAATTTTGAAATTAGAATTGTTGAGGAAATGGAAGGCAGGGCATTGACAAAGTGTAGAGAATGGGTTGAGAGGCGGGAAGGCAATTTTTGAATTGCAATTGAAGGCACATACCTGGAAGAGTAAATCCCACACCCAAAAAGGAATAGTGTGGATTTTGAAAGTTTCACTAGCAGGAGAAGAGAAGGCCATGTCTAGGTTGCTAGAGGATTTTTTACAAGAAAAGAAATGAAGAGAATGTAGGAAAATTTAGATTGTACGCAAAGAAAGAAGGAATTGATGGCATTTTATGTGTGTTGCGGAGGTTAATTTTCTGCAACAATTGACAATCCTATGGATCTCAATTGTTGATTTGCACCAACATATAACTAGACTGAAAGGGGGGGTGAAGCATGTTCCAAGTATGGATGTGTTTGGTGGCATTGTCATTAATGTTGTCATTAATGTCAACATAGTTTAGAATGATTGCAAGTGGTACTTGTATAGTTGAGATACTATAGAAGTGTTTAGATTACATGGAGCTATATTTATGAGTTTGCAGTTGTGTTGTTGCCAAATGCTTTTGAGAAAATTAATAAATAATGAAGACTATGTAGTGTGTGTGTTCTGAGTGTGCTCCGGTATTGTGCTATACATTTCTTTTATGTTGATCCTATTCTTGTTTGGATATGTAGTATTTTTCATAAGCCTCAATGGATAATATATCCTAAGTTTTAGCTTCTGGATCAATATAAAGTGAAAGATATGTTCACCAGTGTGTGAATCGGATTGGAAAAATTGTTTGTTTGTGGATTGGGAGAAATGCTTTTGTTTCATAGTCCTCTAGTGGTTTGTTTTAGATCTTGTGGATTTGGATGAAGGTTAATACCAATGTTCTTTATGTTCTATCAAATGTGCTTGTGGTTGGGTGCTCTAGAAGACTTGTTCTAGAGCTACTATGTGTTGTTGCTCGGTCTGGTTGGACTGTTGAAGAATGTTCTATGCATGAAGATTGTTGCAGTTTTTGTGGACGTACCTGAAGGTTTCTAAGTAATGTTCAAGTGTCTAGTGAAGCATGTTGGGTGATCCACGTGTGATCATCTTGTTGTAGATGCATGTACTTCAAAGATCATTGGTGTTTTCATTAGATTTGGTTGACCTGATGTTTATAATTACATAAATAATTTGCATCAAATTAAGGAAGCATGTGATTGATTGAAGATGTTGTTTGGGTCCTAATTAAATGTTTAATTGGTCCTCTCTCATTCTTATCCACTGTGGGAATGTTCACTAGCCGACCTAATTTAAATTTGTAAAATGAAGGATGTATAGCCAACCTTGGAGAAAGCTTCTAAGATTGAAGATGGTATAAAATCAAGTCAAGATGTTGCAAATGGTGTAGTAAGTAGGTGAAGAGTGCGAACAAGCGTGAAAAGAAAAGTGTGTAAGAGCGAATCAAGGTAGCAGTAATTTGATTTGTTAGACTCCAGAAAGTAGTGAGTTCATGGTGTCTGCAATCTTTTGATCAAGCTACAAATGTGTGGAGCCTATTATGGTGGATCTTAATTTTATCTTATCTTTATGTGTAGGCAGTGAGCCTCCTTCTGGATAGTGAGTCCTATTGTAGGAAGCGAGCCCTTTTTCTGAGTAGTGAGCCTTTGCATCTGGTATTACATTTCTCTATATTGTGAGTTAATCCTCACCATGGTTTTTCCCTCATCGGGTTTTCCATGTAGATCTAGTGTCTCTGGTGTTTTTTTTCTATTATTTGTATTTCATGTTTATACTTAATAACATATTAATTTAAGTTGGAATTGATTAAGGTTAGAAGTAAAAGTACTTTGGTAAAATTGATTCACCACCCCTCTCAGTTGTCTTATGCATTTTAACAATTGGTATCAACACTCTGGTTCCTTAGTGAAAATCTTGAACGCTTAAGGTAGATCAGATGGCACACAAGTTGAAAATCCCTATTTTTGATGGAGTTGTATATAGTGACTAGAAAGTGCAGATGAGAGACTATCTTATCTCTATTAGTTTCAAGACCTAGAAATCTGTAGAGATAAAGTATGTTGAACCATCCATCTGTCCTTCCTCTACAAATGAGATCTCTTCTTATGAGGAGAATGAAAAGACAAGGTATTCTATCTTTAGTGCTCTATCTAAAACTGAATGAACAAAATTTATTTCTCTAGGCACTGCTTATGAAGTATGGGAAAAATTGAAAGATATTTATGAAGGAAATGATAGAGAAATTTTCAAGGAAGCTAACAGCTAAGTGTAGATTTGAGAACTTGAGAATTTAAGAGGGTGAAGATATTGCAAGCTATTATCAGAGAGTTGAACTTGTAGAAAATGAAATTAAGAACCAAGGTGGTACCATGACAGATGAAGATGTAATTGAGAAGATCTTGATGGCCCTATTAAAGAGCTATAGTGATAAGGTCTTTGCTATTAAAGAATCATATGATCCAAAGACATTTACTAAGGATCATCTATTTGGCACCTTGATTGCATTTGAGATGAGAAAGTTGAAACAACCTTTAAAGAAATTAAGATAGGAGATGACTTGAATGATGATAGTTCAGAAGAGTTGGAAGAATACTTTACAAGGAAGTTAAAGAAATGTACTGGTAAATACAAAGGTATGTTTCCTTTTAAATGTTTCAGTTGTGAAAATATTGGTCACTATGCCTCAATATGTCCAAATAGGGCTACACACAAGATGAACAAAGATAATAATAATTACAAAGACAAAAAGGATAGGAAGTTAAAGAAATTGTATGGTGTTAAAGAAGATGCAGGAATTTCTGATGATGAGTTTGATTTTGAGGATGATAAAGATGAATTTTTATTTATAGCCCTGGAAAGAAAATTTGTATTTGCTAACCATGGAATATGTGCAAGGGAATCTGGTCCAGAGAGCAAGAAGGATGAGATGGAAGGTACTCTGGTGATTGTTTTTCATGCTAGACAAGATGGAGACTATTGGGTAATTGACAGTGGATGTTCAAATCATATGACTGGAGACAAAAGTAAGTTAACTAACTCGGAAAGTATGATGGAGGATTAGTTATGTTTGGAGATGATTCTGGTGTTAAGATTGTTGGAAAAAAAACAATTAGTCTTGATGGAAAACATAGTACTGATGATGTCTATTATTTCATGGGTTTAAGGCTTAATATTTTGAGTGTTGGGAAAATGTGTAGCAAAGGATTTAAGCTTTTTTTTTAGGACGATACCTATGAAATCAGAAAGGGATCTGAAACTATGGTAGCAATAGGAAGAAGAACTCATGGAAACATCTATCAGCTTAAGAGTGGTGATGGTCTATGCTTTGTTTCAAAAATTAATGAAAGTTTTCTATGGCACCAGAGGATGGTGTATGGTTATAAAATGTGCCAAATGAGAGTAATTAGTTAATAAAACTAAACACACACATCCATGCAATGTACTACAAAAAAGGAATTGAAATAATAGAATTAAATTGCTATTTCTATCATTTCAAATCATTCCATGGTTCTCTAGTCTTAAGGACCTTCGAAATTCATGCTCTCAAATCTATTTAAATGTAGCACATGAATCTACGAAGATGACAACCTAAGAAATGAGAAGATGTTGTGAAATATAAACTACATGTCTACATCACTATATTTTTGTATTTTTTATGCTTAAATGTTGAATGATCTATGGTGAAGTGTTGTTGTAATTGAAATGATACTAAGATGAGTACTATGATTGAAGATGCAATTCTAATGTAATGCTATGAAAAATAATAAAATCTAATGCAATCCTAAAGTGATCCAAAGTAAAAATTACATAATGACTACGCTATATGAAAAATGTAAACTCTCAATTTCTCTCAATTTCTCCAGCATAAGTTTATCTCAATTCTTTATATCCAAAGCTATAGAAATGCCCTCTATTTATAGATTTTTCCAAGCTTGGGCTAAGGTGGCAAGGATGGACTGTCGAGATCGTGATCCTGAGGCATTGATGGTTGAGCACAAAGAGGTAAGAGGAATTCATAGAGGCCGCTCCATTTGGAAGAGCCAATCCTCCAAGTGTCCAAGAGAATCAATTGAAAGAAGGAGTCATGTGTCTCCCAAGAAGTTAGGAGGTTGAAAAGTTGGAGAGAATATTCCTAATTTAAAATTAGAAACAAAATGAAATTGTGTGGCATATGATGAGGTGGAGGATGAGTTGGAGGTGGTTAGAATAAATATGGAGACATGTGCTAATTTGAATTAAAATTTCAAATTTAAATGAAGGAGGGAAATTAATTAAATGATAAATTATTTAAATTTGTGCATTCAATTAATTTAAGAGGAAATTGATTTTTGAAAAAGAGGAATTAAGGTAATGAACCATATAAATAAATTTATCAATTTTTATTTATAATAGTAGAAGAATTAGAATTGATTAATTAAATAACAAGTATTTAATTAATCATGCTCCAGACCATTTTTATGTGCATACATTTTGCCCCTCTTTGAAGTGATGTGCGCAGACACATTGCTTCAAAGAAAATTTTTAGACTGTGATGATAAAAATTACGACATGCCCCAAACTCTTATTTTGCAGTGATGATGAATGGATGCCCCCTCAGGAGATAAATCGAGGATTTTTATTTTTTTTAAATGAATTTTTTGAAAATTTTGATGATTAAATGATTTTTCAATGATGTTCCGATGATCTTCAGATTTAATAATGGTAACCTGATTTATCTCCCAAAAATAAGGATAGTCCTACCTCATTGTTGATTAGTTGGCCCAGTTTGAAAAATTAAAAACAATGCCACCATAATTACCCCTTAATTAGCCCTTAAAAGGTGAAAATGAGTGAGATAAAGCTCATTTGTAACTTTGCATTATGAAAACTAGGAGAGAGAAGAGAGCTAAGATGGATAGGATTTTATGCCACACTCACAGATTTGAGCGAGTTCGCCACCGCCAGTGTCTAGCCGCATACGGACCTCCGGTATGCACCCCAAGAAACACCCTTTTTCAAATTTGAATTCAAATTTTCCAGGTTTTTTGCATTTTAAAATTTGGTTTTCAACACGTTTTAGCGCATAGAGCTAGGAAAATAGTGCATAGGATACCCGATACGGCGCATATGGTTTTATTTTAGACCTTTAGGTAGATTAGCGCATCAGGTTGCCGCTTTAGCGCATTAGGTTCCTGAAATAGCGCATAGGAATTTTAGCACATAGAGATGATAAGGTTGTGCATAGGATAGTTCATTTAGTGCATATAGGAAATGGCACATCAGGACCCTGTTCCGGCACATAGAGTCCATTTTCTAGCATATCCAAGAACTAGTGCATAGAAAGCCTATTCTAGCGCATATGGTAGATTTTCTAGCGCATCTGGTAGATTAGCGCATAGAAACTTTGTTTTGGTGCAGTGAGCCAAAATGATGATTTTGAATTATTCCTCCTAGATTTTGATGGTTGATGATCACGTTAGACAATGATAGGATAAGGTTGATTGATAGGTTGATGATCATCCTCATGATAGGCAAGGATCGATAATAGGATAGATAGGGATGATTGATTGATTGACCTCTAAAAAATGACAGTCGGAGATAGGTTGATTGATGTTGATCGATCTCATGAAAAATGAGAGTTCATGATAGCATAGGTGCCCCTTGAGATTTGATAAAAATATCATGTGAGCTAATTTGATTAATTAATATGTTGATTGATTGATATGTTGACCTGATACGTTGATTTGATCATATGAGGGTGGCTTAGGAGCATTACAGGTTTGAGAGTGCTTTCCTCAAACGTGGGACATGATCCCATAGTTGACACTGGTAGATTTAGCCATTATTGACCAGTGTGGACTTACTTCATTGATTGACATGCCCAGTACCAGATTAACTGGGGGCTATTGATGACACTTGTAGAGCGGTGGCATAGTGACCACAACACCTTCCATTTGGTGATCGGTGAGATCACAGTTACCCAAGAGGACGTCTATCGGATTCTATGAATACTAGTTGTGGGGGACCTAGTGGTTTACAACCATGAGGAGTAGGGAGGGACTGACTCCATTTCTCAAATTTTCCATGATGATCAGCTTAGTGGATATGAGATTTCTTGGTGGGATTTGATCGCTACCCATCAACCCTTGCCCTGTGTTCTAGCAGGATTCATTGGTGGTTTTCTCTGCCTGACCATAGGTCGAAGGGCTTTTCAGTTGGTTGGGGTCAATTTTTAGAGTGCATGATTTTAGATGGGACTAGATATATTTGGGGTTCATGCATGCTTGCACACCTGTACAATGATCTTCATCAAGTCATATATCTTTGATTGAGCATTCTTGTTGTAGGATGCACATTATTATAGCTTTGGGCCTGAGAGCATATAGAAGTTACACGACTAGTGGTAGGGAGGGTTCAACCAATAGGAAGACCCTATGTTTTTGGTTATACAAGGTCGCTTGTCCAATATAAGTTGAGCAAGTTAGAGTATTCGCACAGAGTCCTTGATGATATGGATACCGTTATATGGTAGTCATACCTTGATTGTGAGGTATGGGCAGAGGATGATATATAGATGCCATATGTTTTTTTAACCAGATATCTGATCGGCAGGGCATTATATATTATTGAGAGAGTTATTTTTGGCCGAGTATATAGGCAGTACGATAGAGTACAGGGTATGCCACAGGGAGTGGCATATTATGTCAGACAGAGGAATGACATTCCAGAGTGGGGGCTTGCATTAGATTATGATGCAGCTTGCACTGAGTAGTACATTTTGTAGCCAGTATTGTGGCAGTATCACCAAGAGGTTTTCGATGTGCAGATGACAACCGACTATGCAGAGTACTTCTATACTCATTTGTTCCCTTGGATATCAAGTCTCGATGAGCTTGCACCCATTTTGGAGGTTGGGAGGAGGGCAGGACATGCAGTGCAGTGGAGGGGGGATGGAGGAGAGGAGGAGGAGGCCGAAGAGGAGGCTGAGGAGGTGGTGATGACAAAGGAGATGGAGGGGGGGATGATGGAGGCAGAGGGAGAGATGTGCCAGATTTTGGGGCTATTCTAAGGAGGAGGATGTCAACACCTGCTAGAAAACAACTTGTTGTACTGAGGATGCCCTCTCAGAGGCAAAAAACGTAGATAGTTGGTATGCAGGTTTAGGTACAGACCCTATAGGGGAAAGTATAGGCACTGCAGGCATAAATGATATAGCTAAAGGCATAGGTAGCCACCCTAACATTAGAGAGATATGTTGCCCAATGGCAGGGAGAGTAGGCCGTGGAAGTGGCTAATAGGCTTCAGACAACATCCGAGGATAGGTGATCTGGTCCATGAGATTTGAGAGTCTACCAAGGATGCAGAATATTACAGAGGCAGATAGTATGAGGTCATGTCAACCGAGAAAAGATTTAGCTACACTCATTCTAGATTTGGTCACTCTCAGTCTCGAACCACCAGCAAGGGTGTCACACAACCACTCCCAGGGGGCCCACCAAGCGAAGTTCCACTAGGAGGAGGTCTAGGAGTAGGTCCATCAGGGGCAGGTAGTGTTGGGGAGAGACCTACAACCTCTGGGGGCAGTACCATAGGATCCCGCGGTCATTTCTAACATATTTTATTTTGATTCAGAGACTTGGCTTTACCACATTTTTGTATCATCTCTCATTTCTTGCAATCATTGTACACTTTGACAGTATTATTTTGAGGTTATATGATATGCAACGGTGATTTAATGATATATGTTGTTTATGATTTTGATTATGGATTCTTGTGGTGGATGCATTTATTTATGTTCTATGTGATTATGATACTCTATATGATCATGTCATTTTCTATGTATGGATGCATTAATGAGATGATGTTGTTATGCTTCTATGTATTGATGGTAAATGAGATGGATGTAGTTATGCAAATGATATGAGATGCATTGTGTTTTTGTATTTTTCACATATATGGATGAATGAATGAATGAATGCAAAAACGGTTTTTATTATGTAAAGGAAATATATGATTAAATGTGTGGATATGAATGATTTAATGAATGGATGCATGTTTCATGAATTCTAAATGAATGAGTGGCTTTTGGATATAATGTGTATAAATGACAATGTATGGATGTATGATGAATGTAAATGTATGTATGAAGTTATGTTATGCCTCGATGTATGATTATGCAGCAAATGTCATTATATTAATGGAATGCAATGCACTTTTCTTTATTTTTGGTATTTTTTGATGCAAATATATCATAATGAATTAATGCATGAATGATTTGTGATAGTGGATACTATAAATGCATAATGTCTATTATGATAATGATAGATGTATGGATGGATGTATGATAATGCTTTCTAATGATATGATATGGGAATGCCAATGCAAATGAATGATTTTTTGTTATGTCAAGTGTACTCAATCTTGTAGTGAGAGATATCATCATGTTGAGAGTTGCTCGCTTTGGAAAAAACTATAAATGAAAATGCATAACTAATATGAATGCAATCCTATCTATGTAATGTTGACATCGTATTCATTGTGCTTATTATCATCATTGAGCATTTTATTGTGTTGAAAGTTAGTACAAACATCGATGGTATAATTAGACCACAATGAACTGAGTACAACTTCCATACAACTTTCATTGAGATTTGATAGTACAAGATAACACAAGCATCTAGGTATAATTCGACCAAGATGACCTGAGCATCACTTGTGTAAACAGATAAGAGTTAATCATTTTCCCATGCAAATTCGGAATGTCATCAATGATACTTTGTAGAGCATGCCCCATGACAATTTGCACAGTAGTAATGATTGACTCACATACAACATACAAAGAAAAATATCATTCTCCATCATAGCCCCTCTAGTTCAGGAATCATCGAGGTACTCCAAAGAAATGATAACAATCAAGATACATCAATTGAACATTTGTGCTAAAGTGATCCAACCATGATTCAGAAGATGATCCTTCAGTTATAACTGATTTGATTTGTCTTCATGTTTGATTTAATTTGGATGGTTGCTTGATAGGATTAATTGATGTTTTGTTTGATGGTTAAAGTAATTGTTGTTTTCCCCAAGGTTGCCTTGTTGCTTGTTTGCCTGTTGAGTTAAATTCAATGGTTATTTTCCCTCAGTGAGATCGGGATTTTTCCCCCAGTGAGAAACAAACCAAATTTATTATGAATATGTACAATAATGAACAAGCCAAGGTGGGACATGGTCGCGGTAGCGGGATATGGATATTAAGCTCATTGCATGATAGGCATGAATGCGCAGTGATAGCGAAAAGTGAACGGTCAACACATACTCAAATAGATGGAGAAGTTGACCTATCACAAATAACACCTGTTTGCCAAGTTTTTCACCATTTTTTTACTACACCTTTTTCAGATTTTATGTTTTTTTTTGTTGTTACCACGCCTGTTTGCCAAGTTTTCATCAAAGCAACGATTTTTTTGATTTTTCACTTTTTTTTGTGTTTTCTCATTTTTTGATTTTTTTGTTGTCACCAAGATGCCTGTTTGCCAGGTTTTCATCAAGGCAGCCATTTTTTTAAGACTTCTTCTGATTTTATGCTTTTTTCAAGACTTTTTCTAATTTTTATGCCTTTTTCAGGACTTTTAAGCATGCACTAGATGCATTATGTATAGAACCTTTTTAGATGAAGATATTTCATCGGTTTTTCAAATAGATCCCCTTCTAGTGTAGACAACTAATATGCCCCCAATCCAAAAACTAAAACAATAACAAAAAGACCTAACCAATTTGGCTCAAATTTTCCTTTATTTTCTCGATCCTGCTGATTACGGGGATTTTCTTTCAATACTAGATCACCTACTTGAAATGTCCTTGGTTTGAATTTATGATTGTAGCTTCTAGAAATTCTCTACTGATATACTTTCAAGTGATCCACTGCAATTTGACAGTGTTCATCCAACAATTCTAGCTCTTGTAGTCTAGACACTCAGTAATCTTCATCTGAAACAAGACCTTCCAGGGACACCTAGAGGGATGGTATTTCAACTTCAAAAGGAAATACTGCTTTAGATCCATAGACAAGTGCATATGGTGTGGCTCCCATGGGTGTTTGGATTCTTGTATGATAGGCCCACAAAGCAAGGTTTAGTTGAATATGCTAGTCACGTCCAGCATCATTGACGGTTTTCTTTAAGATTTTCAAGATAGTTTTTTTTTAGGCCTCATCTTGGTCGTTCCGTTGAGGGTAATAGGGTGTAGAAAATCGATGTTGGATATGGAACCTTTCACAAAGTTCTTGTACATCTTGATTCTTGAAAATTATTCCATTGTCAATGACAATGGATTGAGGGATACCATACCTATAGATGAGGTAGTTTAGGATAAATGATGAGATTTGTTTTCCTGTGATGGTGGTTAGAGGCATGGCTTTGACCCACTTGGTAAAATACTTCATGGCTGTAATGATGAACTTGTGTCCATTGTTTGAAGATGGGTGAATTTCACCTACAAGATCTAACCCCCATTGACAAAATGGCCATGTTGATGGGAAGGGATGCAACTCTTATGCTGGTGCATTGATAAGATTATCATGGATCTGGAATTTTTGACATCTCTTGAAAAATTGGAATGATTCTCTCTCCATAGTCGGCTAGTAGTATCCTAAACGGAGGAGTTTCTTAGCAAGGGTTAGACCACTTGAATGAGTGTCACAGATACCCTCATGGACTTCTTGTAAAGCCATTTCAAGCTCGTTGCGTTCTAGAAATCATACGAGAGTTCCATCAAGACCTCATCGGTAGAGTACATCCACTATAAGGGTATGACAGACAGCTTGGTGGATGAAAATTCATTTTCGGTTTCAGGAGAGATCGAGAGGAAGGGTATTGTATTTCAGGTAAGTATATATCTTCTCATAAATGGAGGTATTGGCATCAATTAGGTGGCATATGAGTCAGGACTTAGGATCGTCATAAGTGGGGGTAAACAGTTGTTCCACCATTAACTCATAATGGCTTCATTTTTTAGGAATTTGGAGTAAAGAAGCAATGGTAGCCATAGCATCAACGGCCTTGTTGTCAATCCTTGGGATTTGAGAAAATTTAATGTCAACAAAATATTTCTTGAAGTCATCAATCATCCTTTTATAGGGCATCATTTTGTCATCCTTTGTTTGGTAATCATCATTGACCTGATTAATGACTAGTTGAGAATCCCCATAAACTTGTAGTTCTATAATTTTCCATTCTACAACTATATTGATTCCAATGATAAGTGCTTCATATTATACCATGTTGTTGGTGCAAGGAAACATCAATCGATATGATTTCAGAATGGTGTGCCCTTGGGGAGTGATGAATAGAATTTTGGATCCTGGTCCATGTTGAGTATATGAGCCATCAAAATACAACACCCATTGTTTTGTTGTTATAGCGAATACATCAACATCTATAAATTCCACATGCAAGGGATGATCATAATAAATTGGTGCCTCAGCCAGTTGATTAGAAATAGCTTGTCCTTTGATTCATTTTCTATCAACATAATGGATGTCAAACTCACTGAGTATCATTACCCATTTGGCTAACCTTCCTATTAGATTTGATTTGCTAAGGAGATATTCTAGTGGATCTATCTTTGCTATGAGTTTGACTGTATGAGTCAGCATATAGTGTCACAATTGTTGGGTAGTGAACACTACTGCTAAATAAGCTTTCTCAATGGAGGTATAGTTGATTTCATAACCATTTAGAGTTATACTGATGTAATAGATTGCTCTCTCCTTTCCTGTTGAATCTTCTTGTGCCAATAAAGCTCCCAATGATTGATTAGTTGTGGCTATGTACAATAAGAGAGGATTTCCTTTTGTTGGTGGTGCTAGGACAGGAGGAATCATTAGGTATTGTTTCAGTTGATTGAAATTTGCCTCACATTTCTCATCCCATCGAAAGGACACATTTTTGTACAACAAGTGGGTAAAAGGATGAGTTTTATTGGCTAGTTGTGATATGAATCTTTTGATTGACTGAAATTTGCCTTGAAGGGACCTTAACTGATTGATATTCTTCGGAGGTGGTATTTCGATGATAACTTTTACTTTTGCAGGGTCTAACTCAATACCTTTTTATGATACTATATATCCCAGTAGCTTTGTTGATGTTACTCCAAACACAAATTTCTTTGGATTTAGGTGGATGTTTAACTTCTCTAGTCGGGTGAAGAGTTTGTCTAGTATCTCCAAATTTCCTTAGCTAGTGTAAGATTTGGCCAACAAGTCATCCACATAATCTTCCATGAAGTTATGCATCATATCGTGAAAAATGGTTTTCATAGCTCTCTAGTATGTGGCCCCTGCATTCTTCAATCCGAAGGGCATGACATTCCAACAGAAGGTTCCCCATGGGCAAGTAAAAGCCATCTAATCCTTATCTTCAGGTGCTATCTTGATTTGATTATAGTCGGAAAAGCCATCCATTAGTGACAACATGCCATGACCTGTTGTTAAGTCTACAATGATATCAATGTTTGGTAAGGGGAAATCATCTTTCAGACAAGCCTTGTTGAGATCTCTGAAGTCTGTACAAATCTATATGCTACCATCAGGTTTTGAAACAGGTATAATGTTGGATATCCACTCTGCATAATCAATGGGTCTAATGAATCCTACATCTAATAATTTCTTCAGTTCTGCTTTCACCAATAAGGAAATGTGTGGATGCATTTTTCTCAACTTTTTCTTAACTAGTTTAACTCCTGAAGGGAGGGAGTCTTCCCACAATACTGGTTTACAAGTTTTGGACAAACTGGACACTGAACTAAATTTTTTAAACTAAATCTTCACTTTCAGGATCCTATAGCGGCTAAACCATGTGGAATTTGAAGATGCAAACTAGTGATTTGTGATGTTTTGTCTATAGATTCTAAATATTTAAAAAAAAAAAAGTTGGAATTAGGTTGCACTTTTTTTTCATCTCCTTCCAAAACTAGTTTTTTATCAATAAACAACATTTTTAAAGAGTGATGCCCACCGTATACAACATAAAATTTTTTTATGAAGGATAAATTTCTAATTTTTTCGAATTTAAATTTGTAACTATGATATCTAACTAGATCATTTGATTTCATAGTGTTTTATTAAATTATTTTTCCTTAATCAAGTTTTGAAGTCAAATCAATTACAATTCAGACATAGGCGGACTGTATACAACATAAAAAAAATTGTATGTATCAAAATTCAAAAAACAATTAATGGATCAAGGACATCAATACCCAGCTTGAACATATTTTTCAAAATTTTATTTTGATAATCTACTATTTTTCCACATGTGCATAAAAGAGAGCTTGATTTTTAGTGAAAACCCTACAGTCACAAGAAATAAAAAATAAATATAATAATCAAATTTAATTTAACTAAAATTATACTTTTTTGGAAGCTTATAATAAGGATTGCATACTTACAAAAAATAAATTTTAAATGAATTCATTTGATCCCCCAAAAGGTAAATCAAAAGTGGTTTTGTATCAGCATTTTGATAGGTGTAAAGGAGAGTCTATTATAGGTATGGTTTAAAACTAGCAGGGTTCTATCCAAGGGAGCTTGGTCTAATGTGGTTTGATCAAACCCTCTTCAATTGGAATCCTTTAAATGGAACTTTTCAAGGCTTAATATTTTATATTTTCTAAAAATATGTGATTTCAACAAAAATCGGGATCTCCCAAAAAGTGTAAACCACTATTATGGCATCACCCCTAGATAAGTGATGCATGATGAGATTGTGGTCTATCCCTAGCATGTATGCATATGACCAAGAAAATTTTACTTATCACTCTTCGAAGAACTTGATAAAGTTAGGCTTCTCCTATTTTGTCAATGATTCTGTGAGATGGAGAGTTTTCACTGTTTCTTCATCGCCAACATTGATGGACTACGTTGGCTTGATCAAGACTTTGGATCTTTCTTGGAAGTATTTGAGGAGAGTGTCAAATTTCCCATCCTTTAGCACCTTGGAGAGGTTTTCACCGTCGGATGCACTCTTTATTTTATTCTTTCTTGATCTGATACTGCCATGGAATGGTTTTCACCATCAGATCTTTCTTTTGTTTTACTCATTTTGCAACAGAGAAATTTGGCACTCTCCTATCTGGAAGTCTTGTTGTGATGTTCAATGGTGGAACCCATTTCAATAATAATGGCATAGAGGAAATTGATGATGGCCTTATCGTTTGAAAAGGTGGGGATATCAATAGGGTCAGTTCGGTCCCAATCTATAAGTTTAGGATGTACCAATGGTAAGGGATCGCTAGATAGGTTCAAGTTAGAGGTCATAAGGCTCCTAATGGTGACATTGACATTGAATAATACTATGGCAAGGTCAAGTTCTATGATGTTACTCTCTTCTGAGTGATCCATCTCACTAGAATTTTGATCATCTTCACTGGAGCCATCAATATTTTACGATCCTAATTCAAATGGTCATAACCCTGAGCTTTGTCCCTCCTTGAGTGTGGGGATATACTTGTGTACCACATCAATGTTCTTATCATCACATGAATCTTCTAACAGCGAATCCCATTCATATTTATTGGAATCAGTTTCATAGTGGTCACTTTCTTGGAGCTGTAGGATCCTTTCAACAACCTTCTGCTTTAGGTCCTCCTTTTTTTCTTCATTATTTTGATGCTCTTTATAACCCAACCCTATTTTGTATTTTGGATTTTTTATAATGGGTTGGATGGGTTCTATGATACCTTCTTTCCTTTTTCCAATGGGTCACTGTCCCTCATAGCCTATTTTTTCCAAAATTGAGAATCCTTTTCCATAGTGAGTGGTTTGGACATTAGCCATTGATGCTTGAGAATCAGTTTCATCCTTGTAGAGCCAATTCAAAGTGTCTTTGTCATTAGATTCCTCTTCTTGGGTGCTTGCTTTTATGAATCAACCATCAAAAAGGGTGATAGGTTGTGAGGCTGATTATGATGAGGTTGATGGTTGACCATAGGATTTTGGTGAAATTAACTACGATAGGTAGAGGGATTGTTTAATGGAGTATTCACCTACACCTTTGTCTTTGACTTGGACTTTCTTCTCAAACTATTTGGCCAAAGTATTGGGTTGGGCTTCAGGATTGGTAGATGTGGAGGGACTAGGTTCTTCCTTTTTCTGGAGTCATTTGGACAAGGAACTTGGGTGACTTCCTTCATTGGAGTATGTGGCTAGAAATTTTGACAAGGGACTGTTTTGACTTGGATTATTCGAGGTGTCAGAGGTGGAATTGGGAGATTCTCAATTATGAGGCACAAATACATCTGGGATAGCCTTAAGGGTATTACAATGTTGGGGACTATTGGAATCGGCAAGGATGGTAATCTCTTGCCCATTGCAAGGAAATCTCAACCATTGGTGGTATGTTGAAGGGACAGCCTGGATTTCATGGATCCAAGGACAACCCAAGAGTATATTATATGTCAAATCTTTATCCAAAACTTGGCAAACCACATCTTTTTGAATTGGCCCTACTTGAATTGGTAATACTATTAATCCCTTTGAATCTCTTTCCTCATCGTCATATGCTTTTATGGTGATATTTTTCCTTACATCTATTGTGTTTTTAGAGAACCCTAGTGCATGGACAAGATTTAAAGTGCATTTATTAAGACCGGATCCTTTGTCTATTAGGATGTGCTTGACACGAATTTTATGGATTAGGACCTCAATATGGAGCACTGTGTTATGAGGATGGGTGAGAGATATGTCATCATTTTATGAAAAGGATAAGCAATGAGGCACCACTAGATGTCCCACCATGGCTTGGAAAGTGTAGACTTCCAAATCATTTGGTATTGTTGTATCAACTAGGGCTTTTTCCAAGATCTCTTTGTGAGCGGGTGTGATTTTAAGGAGCTCTAATATTGATATTTGTGCGGGGATATTTTAGAGCTGATCGACAATGTTATATTTATCTGATGGAGTAGAGGGTGCTTTGGGAGTGTAACCTTTTAAAACATATTTGGTTTGGGCCCTTGTGGTCACATTTACGGGCATACTATCTTATTTTTTGTTGATTTTGATGACATTGACTTGATTATATGTTGCAACCATGTCTTGTTGAATATTATGGACTTGATTAGAGGGGATGTTGGTGTCATTGATTGGATGATTGGCTCCAACAAGGTCTAGTGTGTTATTGTTCTCAATGTCACTTGTGTGCTCTTCAACTGCTGAAATCTGATAAATGGTGGTGTCATGAACATAGTTCACACTTTTTCCTTTGTCATTCGTATTAGAAGATTCTCCTTTGTCATAATTTGGCAAACGGTTTTTGAATACCCCATGATCAGTGTTTGTTTGTGGTTCTTCTATTTGTATGATCTTATTATCAATCAAATCTTGTATCTTGTGCTTCAATTGCTACAACTATTGGTTAGGTGACCTTTGCATCAGTGAAATTCACAAAAGTGAGCCTCATTCCACCATGATGATTTTACTTTGGGTTCAAAACCTTGAGTTTCAAGTAGAGTGATAATATTTTCCGCAATAATTTCTTTCAATGTGGATTCATATGATTGCCCAAAGGTGTGAACTTTCAATGATTGTTCGATGTTTGATATGGTAAGGTCCTGGATGTTGTGTTGCTTTCATTTTTTTGAGTATTTCCTTGGTTGGTATTTTGATTGTTGCTTTGGTTGGTATTTTGGGTGGTATTTTGATTGGTATTTGAGGTGCTTCCTGACAAATTGAAGACCGGTTTAGCATTATGCATTTCAATTGAAGTATCATTGCCATTATTTTTGTACTTTTTCCAAAACTTTGGTTTGTCATTGTTGGAGGGATTCGATCAATTGTTTTCATTATAAATTTTCAAGATCCCTCGCTTGACCAAAGCCTCCTCAATTTTGATCCCATTTTGAATCATTTTTTTAAAAGTTGGAGGACATTGTAATTCAAGCCTATAGCTCATGTCATCATTTAAGTTTTCAATGAATAATTCTATCTTTTCTTTTTATGGTATGGGATGGGGATACCTTGCAAATAACCTTCTCCACCTTTGTAAAAATACTAGGAATGATTCACCCTTCTTTTGTTTGACATTGCAAAGGTCCTTCATTGTGATTTCATGTTGAATATTATATGAGTATTAGGTGATAAAATTGTTGACTAATTCCTCAAAAGATTTGATCCCTATAGGTAATTGTGAGAACCATTGCATACATTTCCCTCCCAAACTACGTGGGAATAATCTCATTAAGTAAGTGTCTTCATGGGAAAATTTGAGGCTCATAGTTCTAAATTCCCTTACATGATCGATGGGATCTGTTTTTCCATTATATTTGTCAAATTTGCGGAATTCACAATGTTTGGGGAATGGTATCATGTTGACACTTGGATCAAAAGGGTAGGGGCATATATCTTGTATTGAGTACCGCTTAGTGGTTCCAGTTTGCATGTTTTGTATTTGTTGTTGGAGGGTTTGTATTTTTTGTGTTAAGGTAACCATGGGATCATTGCTTCTTGCTTTATTTTTTGTTTCAATCTCTATCTTCTTAAGAGTTTTTTGCAATTTTGTGATATCAAAATCATTGGGTAGTTTGACTCCTTTGTTTGCTAACATCAAAAGGTATTTCTCACCCTCTTTTTCAAAGATCCTCTCCATGAATTTATGAAAATTGGGGTCTTGTTGTGCTTGTTCTATGGTTTCATCTATTATTTCCTCTACCTCATCTTGATGAATTATGAAAAAAGGGTTTTCCTCTCTTTCAGCCATGGTGTCTTGGTTTACGATTTCCTTTTGTTCAATTTTTTGCTTTTGCAACCTCATTAAAATAGGCATACAAGTGATGAGAATTTTCTAAACTTTGATCAAAGTTTTGGGTATTGCCAAAGACTAAGGTTAAAATTTGATTTAGCAATGTTGGTTTCGGGATGAAGGATGGTGAAATCTTGATACAGGATGATAAATCTTAATGGTGAAACTTAGTTGATAGATCAGAAAATAGGTGTGATGATGAGGCACTTTTGGAATGTTTAATCAAAGTTTTGTTGAGGAATTTTCACTTGAGAAAGTTATTTCCAACAAGTTAAAAGAAATTTTGGGATGAGGAAAGAATTTTGTTTGAGAAGGAATCCCCAAATTGGGTGTCAATTGGTAGATGGGAGGTCAAATTTAGCTTTATGTTTGCAAATTTATCGGATGTGCTAAAAGTTGGATGTGATATGGGATGGTACAGATGCGCTATGAAAAGGGCCAGATGCACTAGAGGATGGTATGGATGCACTGGGGAATGGTATGCATGTGCTGGAATAGTAAATGGATGCACTAAATCATCGCAGGTATGCACTGGAATAGCGGATGGATGCACTAAAATATGCAAGGTATGCACCAGAACAGTAGATGGATGTGCTAAAATATCCAAGGTATGCATTGGGGCAGTCAATGGATGCACCGATCTGGAAAATGCTTTCTGGTTTTTGATAGTTTGATAGATTTTCCTAGTTTTAGCAATAGATTTTGGATTGTTTGGTTTGGATTTTTCTTCTGAATCAATAGTTGAACATGTTTGTGTGATGTTTGTTTGGATATTGGTTTAAAAACACATAGGTAAAACACATCAAACAAGCACAATCCTAGGTTGTGTAAGACAATATTCTTTTGGATTCCACGCAGATTTTACTCCAACCGCACTTATTCTTAGCAGGTGATTTAGAAGCTTGGCCACATAGGCTCCCCTTTACATTGCACTCACTTCTCAGGTCAACCAAGATTCCATATGAAAAGAGACCATTGATGCCCTTCTTGTCGGAACAATCCTCATGATAATTGAAATTTCCTCAAGTACCCACATTTATATCTCGGGTGGAAGTCACTTGGCTTTAGCGTGTTTCGGGTTGGGTCATTCCCTTGGGGTGATTACCTCTTGTCCCACTAAGACAAGCCCTCTAAGGTTTAAAATGCAATAAAATGAATGGGTCTAGCTTTTTGATCACGTATTTAAGGGGAGAGCATACACGCCTACCATTCCAAACACAACAAACATGTTGTAAATTTATCCCTCCTAATTATGCTAGATTCCTAACTTAACAAAAGGAAATGACAAATAAACTCCACCCCGCAACCAATTGTTAGTAGTTTCATTCCATTTTTCTTTGGCAACATTCTTTATTTGTTTCAGCAAAGTCTCTGACTATGTGCAAGGTTCTTGCAAAACTGAAAAGCATAGATTAGTTTTGGGAATTTGGAAAATTTACCCTAAAAACCAGATGTGCCATTATAGTAACTGGACGCGCTAAAACTAAGACTGAATGCACTAAAAGAGAGACCGAATGCGCTAAATAATAGACCGAATGTGCTAAACTGGAAAAGTACAGGATAAAAATTAGAACTCCCTGATGCGCTAAAAGAACAACTGTATGTGTCGAAATAGTAACCCAATGCGTCGAAACAGAAGTCAAATGCACCGGAAGAACCACCAAATGTGACAAAATAGGGACTCGATGCACTGATAAATTTTTCAGATGCGCTAGAGAAAAATTTGAATGCATTATTTTGGAACTTTCCACAAAACCTACAAATAAAAACTCAATGGAAAAACATATTAAAGATGGGGCTAGGCCCCAAGGTGGGTACCAATTTATGTGTGGTTCTAAAATGTGCCAAATGAGAGTAATTAGTTAATAAAACTAAACACACACATCCATACAATGTATTACATAAAATGAATTGAAATAACATAATTAAATTGCTACTTCTATCATTTCAAATCATTCCATAGTTCTCTAGTCTTAAGGACCTTTGAAATTCATGCTCTCATATCTATTTAAATGTTGCACATGAATCTACAAAGATGAAAACCCTAAGAAATTAGAAGATGTTACGCAATGCAAACTACATGTCTACATCACTATATTTTGTACTTTTGATGCTTAAATGTTGAATGATCTATGGTGAAGTGTTGTTGTAATTGAAATGATACTAAGATGAATAATATGATTAAAGATGCAATTCTAATGTAATGATATGAAAAACAATAAAATCTAATACAATCCTAAAGTGATCCAAAGTAAAAATACCATAATGACTATGCTATATGAAAAATGAAAACTCTCAATTGCTCTCAATTTGTTCTTAATTTCTCCAACATAAGTTTATCTCAATTCTCTATATCCAAAGTTGTAGAAATGCCCTCTATTTCTATATTTTTCCAAGCTTGGGCTGAGGTGGCAAGGATGGATGGTTGAGATCGTGATCCTAAGGCATCAATGGTTGAGCACAAAGAGGTTAGAGGAATTCATGGAGGCTGCTCCATTTGGAAGAGACAATCTTCCAAGTGTCCAAGAGCATCAATTGAAAGGAGCCATGTGTCTCCCAGGAAGTTAGGATGTTGAGAGGTTGGAGAGAATATTCCTAATTTAAAATTAGAAATAAAATGAAATTCTGTGGCATATGATGAGGTGGAGGATGAGTTGGAGGCGGTTAGAAGAAATATGGAGACATGTGATAATTTGAATTAAAAATTCAAATTTAAATGGAGGGAAATTGATTAAATGAAAAATTATTTAAATTTGTGCATTCAATTAATTTAAGAGGAAAGTGATTTTTGAAAAAGAGGAATTAAGATAATGAACCATATAAATAAATTTATCAATTTATTTATAATAGTAGAAGAATGAGAATTGATTAATTAAATAATAAGTGTTTAATTAATTGTGCTCTAGACCATTTTTATGTGCATACAAATGGGACATGCAAATTTCAACAATCTGATCAGGATCAGTTCAAGAGAAGTTGTTAGAGATCTGCCTAGAATCACAAAGCCTTCAAATTCAATTTACAGAAGTTGTCAGTTGGGAAAACAAACAAGATGAAGCTTTAAAGGAAAATAACAATCATCTACCAGAATGTTGGAATTGATTTATACAGACCTTCGTGGTCCTACAAGAATAGGAAGCCTTAATGGTGACAGGTATTTCATGCTTTTGATTGATGATTACTCTAGGATGACATGGGTTACTTTTCTTAGAGAGAAAGCTCAGGATCTAGATAGATTCAAAGTGTTCAAAGCAAGAGTGGAGAATGAGGTAAACCTAAGAATCAAATGTTTAAGGTTTGATAGAGGTGGAGAATTCACTTTTGGTGAGTTTAATGTATTTTGTGAAGAGCATGGCATAAAGAGACATTATTCTACCCCTAGAACCCCTTAGCAGAATGGAGTTGTGGAAAGAAAGAACCAAACTATTCAAGAGGCTGCAAGGACAATGATGAAAGAAGAAAATTTTGCTAATGTATATTGGAGAAAATCTATCCACACTATTGTTTACATTCTTAACAGAGTTCATATCAGAGGTAACGGCACAAAGGCTCTTTATGAGTTATGGACTGGCAAGACTCCTATTGTTAAATACTTTAAGGTGTTTGGAAGTAGATGGTACAATAAAATAGATGATGAGAATCTTGGAAAGTTCAATGCTAGATGTGATGAAAGAATTTTTCTTGGATATTCAACTAACAAAAAAGCATATAGATGCTTCAATAAAAGACTGAGGAAAATAGTTGAAATTGAAAATGTAAAGGTTGATGAAGCTATGCATGGACTAGTATAAATAAGTGAAGTTGAACCAAATGATCCTATCTAAGAACAAATACAAGAAGAAGAAAAGGAAGAGAAAGAAAAAAATGATGAAGAGGAGATTCCAAAACCTACTCCTAAGACTCCTAAATATGTATAGAGGAATCATCCAGAGCAATAGATAATCAAAGACATAAGTGAAGGTGTAAAGACAAGTGTGTTGGTATGAAGCCTGATCAATCTCCAAGTGGGAGATTGTTGGTATGTGGTGACTAATCATGCTATACTATACACTCTTCATGTATCCTTGCAGGGGTCCGAGGTCGGGCCGACAACCCCCGAGAAAAAAAAAATACCCTTTTTTCGCTTCATCATCGAAAAGGAAAAAATCTGACATTGTAAACCCTAATTTCTGGAAGCTTCTAAAAGCTTGTTATAAGTGGTTAGGATGGGGAGTTGTAGTATGGCATTATTAGCGATATTGTAATATGTTTTGCATTGGATAATAAAATCATTGGATGGATGTGGTTTTGTGGATGTAGCCCAGATTGGGTGAACCATGTTAAATTCTTTGTGTTGTCTTTTGTATGTTTTATTACTCTATTTTTATTGTTCAAATATGCATTTAGCTTGTTAGATATTTTCCTTCTAACCCTAACAAGTGGTATCAAAGTGGGTTGTTTTCGATTATCATCTACTGGAAAGTCTCACGATTGAGTGGGAGTCTCACAGTTAAGTGGGAGAAATGGTAGACGAGGGTAAGTTGAAGGTTGAGAAGTTCAATGGGTAGAACTATCAGTTATGGAAGAAACAGATGGAGGACTACCTCTATCAAAAGTATTTATGGTGGCCCTTGGAAGGGAAAACCAAGAAACCCTCAACAATGTTTGTTGAGGACTGGAATATTTTGGATAGAAAGGCACTTGGCAATATTTGTTTATGTCTGGCACAATCGGTGTCGTTCAATATTACAAAAGCAAAGACAACTCAAGAGTTGATGGAAACCCGAGAAAAGTTATATGAAAATCCTTCTGCTTCGAATAAGGTATTTCTTATGAAGCATTTATTTAATATTAAAATGGTAGAAGGTGGGTCAATTACTCATCATTTAAATGAGTTTAATACAGTTACCAGCCAATTAACCTCTATAAATATAAACTTTGATGAATAAGTTAGGGCTCTTTTGGTTTTGTGTTCTTTGCCTGAAAGCTGGAATAGCTTGGTAATGGTTGTTAGTAATTTTGTTTCTAGTTTGAATACATTGAAATTTGATGATGTTGTTGGTGTTATTTTGAGCAAGGAAATTCATAGGAAAAGCTTAGGTGGAACATCCACATCAGATAGTGTTTTGAATGCAGAAAGCAAGGGCAAAACAAAGGAGAGAGGAAACAATTCTTGAAGTCGTGGGAAGTCATGAGGAAAATCAAAGGATAGAAGGGCCCAATCTAGAGACAAGAGGGATTGTTGGTACTATGGTAAGTCGGGTCATTTAAAGAAATATTGTTGGTCTTAAAAAAATAAAGAAGGAGACAAAAAGGAAGGAAATAAAGAGGCAAATATGGTAAGTAATAAATCTGATGATGATGCTTTGTTTCTTTTCCTTGACAATATTGATGATTCTTGGGTGTTAGATTCAGGGGCTTCATTTTATGCTACGCCCCATAGAAATTATTTTCTTGATTATGTCCAAGGGGATTTTGGGCTGGTTTATTTGGGAGATAACGAACCCTGTCAAATTGTTGGAAAGGGAAGAATCAAGATTAAGTTGCAGGATGGGAATCATTGGCTATTACATGCAGTAAGGCATGTTCCAAAGTTAAGAAGAAATTTAATTTTAGCAGGGCAACTAGATGATGAAGGTTGTGTTGTTACATTTAGTGATAAAAATTGGAAGGTTACAAAGGTGTCTTAGTGGTAGCAAAAGGTGTGAAATTAGGCACCTTATATCTTAGTAAGGGTCATATTGTTCCTTCTACTTTAGCTATTGTAGATAAAAATCAATGTTCAGGAACAGTTGTTGTAGTTCAGCAGGTAGAAAATCAGATAGTTGTGGATTTTGAATCAGCACTATGGCATAATAGACTTGGGCATATGAGTGCAAAAGGTATGAAAGTACTTCATTCAAAGAATGTTTTACCAAGTCTCAAATGTGTTAATATGGATTTTTGTGAAATTTTTGTGTATGGAAAACAAAAGAGAGTTAGTTTTCTCAAAGATGGGAAACAAAAGAAAGATGAGAAATTGGAGCTTGTGCATATGGATGTATGGGGACCAGCTCAGGTATCTTCTCTCAGAGGCTCTCACTATTATGTTACATTCATTGATGATGCAAGTAGGAAGGTGTGGATTTATTTCCTTAGGAAGAAATCTAATGTATTTGAAACTTTTAAAAAATGGAGAAGGTTGGTTGAGAATGAGACGGGTAAAAAGTTAAAATGTCTCAGATCTGATAATGGTGGTGAGTAATGCAGAAAATATTTTGAAGGTTTTTGTTCCTCTAATGGTATTTGTAGGCAAAAAATGGTTCCAAGGACTCCACAGGAAAATGGAGTGGTTGAGTGCATGAATAGAAAAATAATGGAGTGTGCACGAACTATTAGACTACATCCTGGGTTGCCTTTAAATATGTGGGCAGAGGCTATAAACACTGTTGTTTATTTAATTAATAGAGGTCCCTCTAATCCTTTGGGTTGTGGTATTCCAGAGGAAGCATGGACAGGTAAGAAGGTGAGTTATTTTTTTCTCAAAACCTTCGGTTGTGAAGCATTTGCACATGTAGATTCTAAAAATAGAACCAAGCTTGATGCAAAATCAAAGAAATATATATTTGTTGGATATGGCATTGATGAATTTGGTTATAGGCTTTGGGATTTTGAAAATAAGAAAATTGTGAGAACCAGGGATGTCATATTCAATGAAAAAGTGTTGTACCAAGATCTATTGTAGCAGCATGAGAAGAAAGAAAAGGATTATGCAATGTTGGATGATATTAGAAACAACAATGTTCTAGTGGTTCCTCATGTTCTGAAACAACAACAACAAGAAATACCACAAACTCCATTGAATGTTAGGCGATCTTCAAGGATAAGTAGACCTCCAGAAAGATTTTCTCCCTCTTTGTATTATATTTTATTAACTGATGTTGGTGAACCATAATTTTATCATGAAGCTATGCAGGTGGATACCAAGGTTCAGTGGGAGCATGGAATGGAAGAAGAAACGGAATCCTTGCTGAAAAATCAGACTTGGGAATTATGCAAGTTGCCTGTAGGTAAAAAGGCTTTACCAAACAAATGGGTTTATAAGCTGAAAGAGGAGGATGGAGGTAAGCAAAGATTTAAAGCCAGATTAGTTGTAAAGGGATTTGTATAGAAAAAGGGTATTGATTTTGATGAAATATTTTCTCTAGTTGTTAAAATGACTTCTATTCATACTATTTTAAGTATTGTGGTTGCTGAAGATTTGCATTTAGAACAGCTTGATGTTAAAACTGCCTTTCTCCATGGTGATTTGGAAGAGGAAATATATATGGAACAACCACAAGGATTTGAGGTCAAAGGTAAGGAGAAACTAGTGTGCATATTGAAGAAAAGTTGATATGGCTTGAAGCAAGCACCTAGGCAATGGTATATTAAATTTGATAGTTTTATGGTTGAGCAAGGCTACAATAGGTGTAATTTAGGCCATTATGTTTATTTTAAGAGGTTAGCTGAAGATAGATACATTATTTTATGTTTATATGTTGATGATATGCTTGTAGTAGGATCTAACATGGATCACATAAAGGAGTTAAAACAACAACTAGAAAATTTATTTGATATGAAGGATTTGGGGGCAGTAAAACAAATCCTTGGTATGAAGATTACAGGAGATAGGAAAAACAAGAAATTGTTTCTATCTCAGGTTGATTATGTTGAAAAGGTGTTGCAGAGATTTCATATGGAGAATGCAAAAGCTGCTAGCTCACCTTTGCCCATTCATGTCAAATTGACTAAGGATATGTGTCCAAAGACATAAGAGGAGGAAGAAAAAATGTCCAAGGTACCATATGCTTCAGCTGTAGGTAGTTTAATGTACAAAACCGGATATTGCACATTACATAGGATTTTTTAGTAGGTATATGATTCATCTTGGAGTTGAGCATTGGAATGCGATAAAATTGATTCTCAAGTATTTGAGAGGTACATCCAATAAATGTTTATGTGTTGAGGGCTCTAACACAGATTTAAAAGGCTATGTTGACTAAGATTTGGCAAGGGATATAGATACTAGGTGGAGTACCATAGGTTATCTATTTATGGATGGTGAGATAGCAGTGAGTCGGATTTCTCGATTGCAAAAGGTGGTTTCTTTATCCACCACAGAGGCAGAGTATGTTGCTACAATAGAGGCAATAAAGGAGATGATATTGCTAAAAAATTTCATGGAAGAGTTGGGCAAACAACAGGCTGAAAATCACTTGTTTACAGATAGCCAGAGTGTTATACATCTTGCAAAGAATTATGCCTTACACTCTAAAACCAAACACATACATCTGAGATATCATTTCATTCAGTCAGTGTTGGAAGATGGATAGGTAAAGCTAGAAAAGATACATGCAGATGTCGATCCAACGGATATGTTTATGAAGGCGGTGATAAGGGAGAAGTTGAGATCCTCTTTAGTTTTGGTTGGTCTTCAAGGTTGAATTCAAGTATAACAGAGCAATAGGGTCCAAGGTGCTTATTTCCAGTGGGAGTTGTAAGTGCAGTGGTGTCGTCCAGGATCAGTCTCCAAGTGGGAGATTGTATTGGTATGGAGCCTAATCAGACTCCAAGTGGGAGATTGTTGGTATGTGGCGACTAATCATGCTATACGGTATACTCTTCATGTATCCTTGTTGGGGTCTAGGGTCAGGCCAGAAGCCCTTGAAAAGTGGGGGTTCGAGGGCGGCAGCCCCTAAGAAAAAAAAAATCACCTTTTTCGCTTCGTCATCAAAAAGGAAAAACTCCAACATTGTAAACCCTAATTTCTGGAAGCTTCTAAAAGCTTGTTATAAGTGGTTGGGATGGGGAGTTCTAGTATGGAATTATTAGCAATATTGTAATATTTTTTTCACTATATAATAAAATCATTGGATGGTTGTGGTTTTGTGGATGTAGCCTAGATTGGGTGAACCATGTTAAATTCTTTGTGTTTTATTACTCTATTTTTATTGTTCAAATCTGCATTTAACTTGTTAGATATTTTCCTTTTAACCCTAACAACAAGAAGTAAAGTGGTTGAGGTAAATTTGTGTTTACTTTCTAAAATATAACTTAAGACTATGAGTGACGCATGCAAAGATGAGAGTTGGCTTAGATCAATGAAAGAGGAATTGTCGTAGATGGAGAAGAATTAGACACAGGAACTAGTCCCTAGACCAGTAAACAAGAATGTAATTGGTTCAAAATGGGTATTCAGGAATAAGCTAAATGAAGATGGTGAAGTGGTAATAAATAAAGCAAGAATTGTATGCAAAGGATATTCATAGGTTGAAGGAATAGATTTTAAAGAGATATTTGCACCAGTGGCAAGAATGAAGGCCATTCAGATGTTCTTGACATTTTTAGCTCATAAAGACTTCAAAGTGTACTAGATGGATGTCAAGTCTGCATTTCTAAATGGATAATTGGAAGAAGAAGTGTATATGGAACAACCAGAAGGATTTCAGTTGTCAGACAAACCAAACATGGTCTGAAAATTGAAAAAGTCACTATATGGACTTAAACAGGCTCCTAGAGCATGGTATGCAAGTTTGGATAAATACCTGACACAACAAGGATTCAACAAAGGCTCTACAAATAACAATCTTTATTTCAAAGTTGAGAAAAACAAAATGTTGATAGTTGTGGTATATATTGATGATATTATCTTTGGTGGAAATGAAGGTATGTGTAAGAAATTTGTAGAGGGGATGCAAAAAGAGTTTGAGAAGTCTATGATTGATGAGTTGAATTTCTTCCTTGGAATTCAAGTGAATCAAACTAACACGGGGATATTTATTTCACAATCTAAGTATTTTAAAGAATTGTTGAAGAAGTTTGGAATGGATGACTCCAAACCGATCTGTACCCCTATGGTAATCGGATGTAAACTAAGTAAGGATGATGAATCTTATAAAGTTGATTAGAGCATGTACAGATCCATGATTGATGGACTATTGTATCTTACTGCTACTAGATTGGATATCATGCATGCAGTATGTTTGGTTGCAAGATTTAAAGTAGAACCTAAAGAGATGCATGTTACAATTCTGAAGAGGATATTTAGATATCTTAAGGGAACTCCAGATTATGGGCTATGGTATACTAAGGATATTGATTTCACATTGAATTCCTACACTGATGTAAATTGGGCTAGTTTTGTAGATGACTGAAAGAGTACAAGTGGTGGTGCATTCTTCCTTGCAAGAAGATTGGTCTCATGGTGTAGTAATAAATAGGATTTAGTTTCTTTATCCACTGTAGAAACTAAGTTTATTACAACAACAACCTGTTGTACATAGATACTTTGGATGAAACAAAATTTCAAGGACACAGTTGTGATACGTGAGGGGCCTATCCCTATCTTTGTGACAATACAAGTGCAATAAACATTTCAAAGAACTTGGTGATGCATTCAAGGACAAAGCATATATTTATTAGGTATCATTTATTAAGGGAGAAGGTGTTGTAGAATGAAGTCAAACTTGAATATGTGTCTACAAAGGAAAAAATTATTGGCATATTCACTAAAGCCCTTCTGAAGGATACTTTTGAGTATCTCAGGGGGGAGTTAGGGGTTACTACCCCTCCTTCCTTAAATTAGGTGCACATGGAGGTTCATTAGTCCAATGGATTCACATATTCTTTTTGATCTGGACTGATGATTGTGGTCTACTCCTCAGGGGGAGTAGAGAGTTTCATTGTTGCAGTATGTGATGTGGGTGCACTCTAAAGGGGGAGTGATCAGAGCTTTATATGGTAGATGTTTCATGCAAAACTTTCCTTTTCCATTGATGTCAAAGGGGGAGAGAAATTCATGTGAAAATTTTGAAAAGGGGAGAGAAAATCTTGTAAGAATAAGAGAGTGCATAAATTCTTGTGCAGGCTATCTGATATGAAAAATAAAGAAGAAACAGGAGAAGTTGTCTTTGATGGTTTTTCACATCATGTGTTACCATCAATGAAAAAGGGGGAGATTGTTGCAAGTATGGATTTTTTAGTGGTGTTGTCATTAATGTTGTCATTGATGTCAATATAGTTCAGAATGATTTCAGGTGGTACTTGTATAGTTGAGATATTGTAGAAGTGTTTAGAGTATATGGAGCTATCTTTATGAAGTTGTTGTTGTGTTGTTGCCAAGTGCTTTTGAGAAAATTAATAAATAATGAAGACTATATAATGTGTGTGTTTTGAGTGTGCTCTGATAATGTGCTCTGCATTTCTTCTCTGTTGATCCTATTCATCTACAAATTTGTGGTATTGTTCATAAGCCTCACTGGATAATATATCCCAATTTTTAGCTTTTGGATTGATGGAGAGTGAAAGATATGTTCACCAGTGTGTGAACCAGTTTGGTAGAATTATTTGTCTATGGACTAGGAGAAATTATTTTGATCTACAATCCTCTGGTGGTTTGTTTTAGATCTTGTGGATTTGGAAGAAGGTTAATATTGATGTTCTCTATTTTCCTGGAAAACATGCTTGTGGTTGGGTGATCTAGAAGACTTGTTCCAGAGCTACTGTGTGTTGTTGCTCAGTCTGGTTGGACTGTTGAAGAATGCTATGTGCATGAAGATTGTTGCAGTTCATGTGGATGTACCTGAAGGTTTCTAAGTAATGTTTAAGTGTTTGGTGAAGCATGTTGGGTGATCCACATGTGATCATCTTGGTGTAGATGTGTGTACTTCAAAGATCATTGGTGTTTTCATTAGGTTTGGATGATCTATTGTTTACACATTACATAAAGAATTTGCATCAAATTAAGGAAGCATGTGATTGATCCAAGATTTTGTTTGGGTCCTAATTAAATGTGTAATTGGTCCTCTCTCATTCTTATCCACTGTGGGAAAGTTGAGTAGTTGACCTAATTTGAATTTGTAAAATGAAGGATGTATAGTTGACCTTGGAGAAAGCTTCTAAGGTTGAAGATGGTATAAAAGCAAGTCAAGATGTTTTGAATGGTGTAGAAAGCAAGTGAAGAGTGTGAACAAGTGTGAAAAGCAGAGTGTATAAGAGTGAATCAAGGTAGTAGTACTTTGATGTGTTAGATTCAAGAAAAAAATGAGCTAATGGTGTGTGCAATATTTTGATCAAGTTGTGAATGTGTGGAACCTATTGTGGTGGATCTTAATTTATCTTATCTTTATCTATAGGCAGTGAGCCTTTGTTTTTGGGTAGTGAACCCTCTGGCAGTGAGCCTTTGTATCTGGTATTGTATTTCTCTATATTGTGAGTTAATCCTCATCGTGATTTTTCCCTCATTGGGTTTTCCACATAAATTTGGTGCCTCTGGTGTTTTCTTTCTATTATCTGCATTTCATGTTTATACTTAATAACAGATTAATTCATGTTGGAATTGATTAAGGTTAGAAGTAAAAGTAATTTGGTACAACTGATTCACCCCCCCTCTCAGTTGTATTTTGTATTTCAAAAAATTAGTATAATGCAATGTTTTTACCAATTAAACACTTTATCAATCAAAATAACATCATTTACTCAACATCAATAATTGTGCACATGAGAAGAACACAATAACACATGATATTTGTGTGGAAACCCTTACAAGAGAAAACCACGAAAAAGATATAAATACTTAAATATAAAATCTTATTACAACTTTGTAGGCACCAACCCATAGGAGATACTATCCCCTCAAATCATAGGCACCAGCCTACTATTGGCACCAACTCTCTCAACTAAGCACCAACTTAGCAAGAGACAGTAATTTCTCCTTAAGAAGCCTGAACATCCAAAACCAAGTTCCACCTTGAACATTGTTTCTACAATAGATGATAGATAATTCAATCTCCTTCACGTATTCACTTCATAATTCCCTTATTCTCATTTATCAAAATATACTTGCATGCTTTCATATTATCTTATTATATTCTCCTTATCCTTTTACATTTATATCCTTCATAAATATCTCATGTTCACTTATATATGTTCCACAATAATATAATTTATCTCTTAGATATGTATTATATTATACTTCTCAAGTCTTCATATATTCTCATTTATCAATTTTTTTAGACGATGTATAATCTATGATTTTTTCCACTATTTAAACTTATAGCATTTCATTAATGTCTTTCTTCAAAATAATTTTCCTCTAAGTCTGCATTCTTTCTTTCAAGTCTACTCAAAACTCTTTTGTACATTTGCTCAAAAACTCTTTTAGTTTTGCATATACCTTTGTTTGTGTATTGATTTATTCATTTTATTCCACAACACACACACTCTCCATATCTCAAAATGTAATCACTATTTATAGCTTCATAAGAAGACATGCCTCGTCAAAATGTGATATCTTTATGAAATGACATGTCCTTTGTTTACAAAACTAATTGTTGCCCTTAATATTTTAATAACCACCTTTTCTTTGCACCTTTTCAACATAAATGGGGTACTCCATTATTAATATAAACAATGCCTTTAAAACACAAATCATTGCTTGTTATTCACTTTAATTACTACCTTTTTCTATTTCTTTTAACTGTTTCCTTAACAAAAGAGAGTATTGCCTTCTTAAAAATAATCACTTCTTTTTAATAGTTACCTTTAATCATTTAAGAGATCATTGTATTTTAATGAATCACTTCCTTTTATTGATTGTTGCTCCTTAATTTATTAACTGTTGTCTTTTTTCCACTAAAATTTAATCACTACCCTCTTTTGAATTTTGTCGTTTTCTTATTTTGTCTTCTTTTGACTTTTGTCTTTTTCTAATGTTTCCTTTTTTAATATTAATTAATACATTATTAATAACTCTAATTGCTGATATTAATTGTTGTCTTTAATAATTAACCATTATCTTCACAAATTCATTTTTTTCATAATATCATTGCTACTCATTTTTACTTAACACACTAACTCCAGTGATTGATATATGTGTTTATTACATCTTTAACTTAGATACAAAAATATTTCTACAACATATTGATATAAATAGTTCCATTGTGATATATTCATCTTCATCATTGTGATGGCTATGATACATCTAATTTTCATTCATCATTCTAGGGATAGGATTAGCACATATTAATGTGATGAGTGTGCTAAGTGTTATATTATTGTCCACATCTTATTAAAATCTTCATATGATTGCAACCTTTATACCTTCATACACTGTTTACAGTAGGTGAATTTATAAGATAGATCTTGATCAATCATACGATGTTTAGTGATGCTAAATAATTCTTACTTTAATGCTCTATATAACATTGCATTCTTGGATTATTGTAAACATGTCGACATACCCATTGTAGAAATGAGATCATGCTTCCAAACATTTGATTCTTGCTTCGTCAATTATTTCCATCATCATAGAAATCTCATTTGACAACAATGACAATAGTTTCATGCCTCTTTGGCATCGATGAAAATATTTCAACAATCTCTTATACAATTTTGACATCAATGATAGTATTTCAAACATGGTGGAACCTACAAAGTCCATGGCCATTTTGTTTGAATTTTGAGTCTCCTGAGGACCAGGGTTCATTTTTCAAGCATTAGGGTTTTGTCTTAGGGTTTAAAATATCTTATGCATTCATCATTTGTCAAAACCCTTCTTAAGTCCTAGTTCTATTATATTTTGTCGTTGCCTTTTTGTGCCCACTTAGTGTTAGCAATCAGATATGCACCCCATCAGATTTTGAAAAAATCAGACTATCTGTTGCAACATTGAAACTCCTCCTAGACGTGGGTGGTCTATAAGGAAAGAGAATCTCCAGAGCGAGCTGGTTCACTATATAATGATCCAATTCTAAAACCTTCTTGGAGAAGGGATAGAGAGAAAAACAGAATTTAAAACCTATGATTTTGAAATACTTTTTAATATTGGATGATGAAATACTAACTATTCTGGATTTTCCTCACAAATAGTGCTCAAAAACCAACAAAACTTCACAACTTCTCAAGAGAAATTTCTTACATAAGTACTTCGCATGAAGGTCTATTCCAAAACACAACATGCAACCTATATTTCTGCACTTTTCTGTATCAAACTACAACCTAGGACATAACAAGGATTTCTTAAACTAAAAATCACAAGAATAACATCAACTAAACTGTAAATGGACACAAAAATGATAGCTAGGAATGTCGTTCTTTATTCACTGTAGGAGTATGCCGAAATAATCCAACTAAGTGCAAAACAGCTTCAGCTCAAAAATGTGTAAGAGCCAAAACAGACTGAACCAAAAAACCCTAAGTTTTCTCCAAAGATATATGTTTCAAACCCTAATCCGAGCTCTTAAAAAATGCTCAAAGAAAAGGTCCCAAAAACTATGCAACAAGTTGGCATAAAAGTGAAAAGTCACACTTTTTGCATGCATCAACTGTTAAGCCTCTCAAAAAAGAAAAAAATTGCTTTTAAAGCAAGAAAAACACCTTATCTCTCCAACTGAAAACCCAATTCCGACCAAGAAGAAAAGTCAACCTTAACTGCTAAAAATAGCAAGAAAACAAAGCAATTTATAAAGCATTGCTTTGCTTCTGCTTTACATGATGCAGTTTGTCTATTATTCCCTTTCACAATTAAAAGATTAAAAAAAATCTTTGCATATACGCCTTATATCTCCTTTAAAAAGTTTGATTTTTCTCATAAAAAATCATAAAAATATACAACTCCTCCTTACATATTTAAATTGTTTTCTCAAAAAACAATTAAAATAAATATCAATAAGCCTAGGTACTAACCCTAATCCTAAGGCATATTATTCTCTCAATATCCTTCATGAATTTCATTTGATTTATATGCCTAAGGCAAAACAGTTTAATTAATTCCTAAAAATTAATCAAAGATGTCTAAGGCATGAAATATTTTATCAAATAGCATAAAGACTTAGGAAAAAGACTCCTAGTCAATAGTTGACCTAAACCATGAATGAGAATTCGGCCACATAGAAGGCAAAATACCCTAAATTCAAATTAGGGCAAGCATGACAAAAACAAGGTGAAACCCTAAAATCACTTCATTTTGCATTTCACATTTCGAAAGAATGTTCTGGTAAGAGGAAATGTGTCACCATGCCCATGCTCGACCCTAGCTTGTGAAGGCTTTGGAAACTTCAGACTTCTCTCCACTCTGGCTATATTTGGCTTCCAAGCAACGGTAAGTGTGACTTCATGGTTTTTTTTTTATAGCTTTTCTCATTGTTTGAAAATAAATGATAGGCTATAAGGTCGCGGCTTCTCCACCATTCTTCTTTGATTTCCTTTTATTATTTATCTTGTGCTTGCTTTGTTTCCACCTTGGGTTCCATGAGAGGGCTCAACCCAAGCATTGTGAGCTCCAAACGAGCTGGGTGCAGCCTGTGAATTTCTTGAACAGTAGAACATAAGGGTGAGTTCTTCATTTCAAAACTCCTTATCTGTATTTTATCTCCTTCACACCAAAACCCACGAAATTTATTTTAAGAAAATGGTTGTTATCTTTAGAAGAAATGCAAGCCCATTGACTGGCCGCACCATGATATTAAGTTGAAGACTCTCCATAATGAAGAAATGCAAACTCCCAACATATTGTGTTTTGATTTTTGATTTAGAATGTAGAAACCCATGTGGGTATTCTGGAAAATACACCATTTTTGCTAAATTTGAAGAACCCCATATGGGTGAACTGCAAAATGGTGGTAAATCCACATTCCTTGCGAAAACCCCATGCGGGTATCTTTGTATATGAATAAAATCTGCTTTTGAGCAAAATTTGTATGTGGGTTTTTTGCTATTTGTAAAAAAAAGCATTTTAAATAAAACCCCAATGTGGGTATTTTAAAAATTTCAAAGAAAATTGTACTTCAACCTGCATTTTCTATTATATTTGAGCTCGAACATGAGAGAACTGTATAAAACCTTGCTTTTTGATAAAACCCCACCTGGGTGTATAACATTCTGAGAACATATCTTGCTGCTCTAAGAAAAAAATAACCATGTGGGTAACTTAAATCATTGTAACCTTTCATTATTCTAACGGAAACCTAAGACTCTTCACATATCTCCATGCATTTTTATGCTCTATTTATTCTGGAAACAAACTCTTCATGAATTTACCTGTTCTTGACATAACCTCCATAACTTGCACTATTCATTATCGTTGTTAAAAGATAGGACACTGTTGTTCCAAAACAGAAAATATGAAACATCACTACAAGGCGAACAATCTTAAAAAACAGAAAAATAGTATTCAAAACAGTAGCTTGAAAGCATGATAGATTGATAACTTTTACTAGAACAAGTTGTCTAATTAGCATTCTTTTGCAATTTTCACCTCTATATGTTGATCTGATTGAGCGGATTAAACCCACTATTCACCTATAGCTTTCAGAAAGCATTTACCTGATTGTTATGAATGCACAGTTGGTTTAATGGCTTGATGGATAACTTTGCTTTACCTTCTCATTTGCATTTCCTTTCTTGATGATTATGATGACTGCAATTACTCTCTCGGCCCTCTTGTAACATATAAGGGCAGCATGTCGGGCTCTACCCTTGTGGGGGCCCATTTTTTCCCACATGCTTGGTCTTCGAAGATAAACAACTACATGGCTTTTCCTATACCTACACAAGGAAACAAACAGTGTTAGCATAAAAAATAATATATCATGTTTGTGTTGATGTTTCTTCTTCAACTCATATCTCTGCACTCTCCTTGATTGTTTCAATGCATGATCAGTAGCATATTATATTATCGTTGATGATTCATATAGGTGTATTCATAGTCGGAGCCTCTGACATCTCTCTCTTCCTTCCTACAGGTCGATGGAACTCGAAGAAAGGAAAATCGTGCACTACTTCTGCGTCGGTCATCAACCAATCAGGCAATGATGATTATGTTTATACTTATGTGATTTTTCCCTTATGCATCTTCCATAGTATAGTGCGCTGCTTATGATGCACTGTGACAGTCACATCCATGGCTTGTGTGGATATTTTGATTTCATTCTTTCTGCTTTTCATTTGGAAAAGGAAAAAAAGCATCTCAATGCAAATTTGTATTAGCATTTGTATTCTCGCAATCAAATGAAATGTTGTAAATATGAATCACTTTATGAAATAAATAAAAGCATTTGAAAAGTTTTATTGTTTAATGCTTGGTCTTGTACTTTATTTGACTGAAAAGCATTGAATAGCAAAAATTGAAACTTTGATTCCTCTTTTCGAAGCATGATTATAACTTAATGAACTAAAACGAAGTACAAAATAGCTCTCAAGCATATTAAAAAATAGTTGCATTTCAATTTTAAATATAACAACATTTAAATCAGCTCCACCATTTCAGTTGTAGCGAAATATTGGTAACATTTTGGTGATTTCTGCTAGATGCTTGCCAGCTAAGCATAGATCAGTTGCCTTTAAAAACTCCATTGCGCGTAGAGTCAAAACTGCCCCTTCATGAACTCAGAAAAACTGAAACAGCAACTCCAAAATAGTAGCAAAACAAAACAAACAAAGCTGAAAGAAAACTAACAAGCCCTGATGGCCAATAGAACAATGCGCAACAACACTTAGGGAAAGAAAAATACTGAAAAAGAAATGTGTGTAATGCACTTATTTGTAACAACTAACTCTAAACTACACTAACCAGCCAAAGGAGCTGGTCAAACGAAACCATTCACTGGTTGGGTGAAATAGTTGCCCTTTCTATAAAAAATTTGATGCTTTATATGATCTTGGACAACTAGATAAAAATTAACAATGGATAAAAAGGCATGAGATAGTTGTACCACACCCTGCAGAATGTATACAAGCTTACTAACCTCCTCATATGGAATATAATCATTACTGGCTCGAGGCGGCGAAAAGACCTGAATTTGTTCTCATTCAAATGCACTTTCGTGCTTGGGTTCAACCAAGATGGGAACCCTTTTGCTGGCCTCCAAACTACCAATGTGTCTAATTGGACATCTCGTTGACAAGACAAAATTGGAACTGTTTACTGTGATGTCACTCTTGTCAACTATCCCACCAACCACAACCGCTTCCTGCCTTGGCTGAAACATGCATTCAAACTCACGCTCCTCCACAACTGAGTTGTCTTCATTTATTTTCTCATGGATCAGTATGTTTTCTAAATAGCTTTCATCACTTCGCTCCCCAGAACTAGGCATTTGATCGTTGTCAGAACTTAGCAGAGCAAAAAGCTCTCTACAAGAGAAACATTCAGGATCTTGAAAATCAAGCATAAAGCTACCTTGAAAAGGCTAAATGTCCTCAGCTGGTATGTTAGGGACCTACATGTTGTCTTCAACAAAAAATGGTAATTCATGAAATAAATTAGCTACAACTCGTGAACCCCAACCATTCCTTGATTTGGAATTTGTAGCTCCTCAACTATAGCCTCCTCTTTCTTTTCTAGTAGTTGTTCCCAATTTTTGAGCTCCTCGTCATCACTATACCAGCTGGAAACCTCAAAATAATCTTCAATATTCTACTGCTCCAATGAAACAGACCCAACAACAACCTTTTGTTGTGAAACAACCTCTTCTTCTTGAATGGGATGCTCTGGAATGGTAGGAGATGCTTGGGCTTCGTGCCTTTGAAATTGAGCAAGTAGAAGCTTTGTTTGTGCAGCTGCCTCCCTCTCCAAACTCTCCTCAAACTATATTCTTTGGGATTCCAACTTCTTCTCATGAAGATAGGTTTGATAAGCCATCTCTTACTATTATTGATTATACTCTTGCTACTCCTTGATCTCCTCCAATTGTCTCATGTATTCAAGCAGCGTGCTCTTTATACTCGCCATCCCCTCCTGTTGATAAATCAGATTTCTTTGGCTCTCTATCTCACTCATCTCCCTTTCGTAGTTCAACCATATATCTTTGAAGCTCAAAACTTGAATATCCTGGGGCTGAGTTTGAATATGAGAGTTGAGATGAAAAGTGAGCAGGGGTGGGTGGGTGGTAATATTGCACATGTTGGTTTTGAAAATTCATAATATTGGAACCAACAACATGATCGTGGTATGGTGGATGATATGACACACTATCATGGAAAATTGGCATATTATTTATAAGCTTTCTCATGCGCAGGCTACACTGGGTCTACAGGTAAAATCAAAAGTCGGAGTAGCTAGGTATATTGAAACAAGCCTCCAAAAGGCTAAGAAACCTGCTACATAAACCAAATAGAAAATTTTTAGAAACTAAACTTCTCTGAAACTAATTTTCAAAGTCCCATCTGGTGTTCCAAAAACTGTTAGCAATCAGATATGCACCCCGTCAAATTTTCCAAAAATCAGACTATCTGTTGCAACATTGAAACTCTTTCCAGATGTGGGTGGTCTATAAGGAAAGAGAATCTCCAGAGCGAGTTGGTTCTCCGTATAATGATCCAATTCTAAAACCTTCTTAGAAAAGGGATAGAGAGAAAAACATAATTTAAAACTTATGATTTTGAAATACTTTTTAATATTGCATGATGAAATACAGACTATTCTGGATTTTCCTCACAAACAGTGCTCAAAAACCAACAAAACTTCACAACCTCTCAAGAGCAATTTCTTACATAAGTACTTCGAATGAAGGTTTGTTCCAAAACACAACATGCAACCTGTATTTTTGCACTTTTCTATATCAAACTACAACCTAGGACATAACAAGGATTTCTTAAACTAAAAATCACAAGAATAACATCAACTGAACTGTAAATGGACACAAAAAATGATAGGTAGGAATGTTGTTCTTTATTCACTGTAGGAGTATGCCAAAATAATCCAACTGAGTACAAAACAGTTTCAGCACAAAAATGTGTAACAACCAAAACAAACTGAACCGGAAAACCCTAAGTTTTCTCCAAAGATATATGTTTCAAACCCTAATCCAAGCTCTTAAAAAAATCTCAAGGAAAAGGTCCCAAAAACTATGCAACAAGTCGGCATAAAAGTGGAAAGTCACATTTTTTGCATGCATCAACTGTTAAGCCTCTCAAAAAAGCAAAAAATAGCTTTTAAAGCAAGAAAAACACCTTATCTCTCCAACTGAAAACCCAATTCTGACCAAGAAGAAAAGTCAACCTTAACTGCTAAAAATAGCAAGAAAACAAAGCATTGTTTTGCTTCTACTTTACATGATGCAGTTTGTCTATTATTCCATTTCACAATTAAAATATTAAAAAAAATCTTTGAATATACGCCTTATATCTCCTTTACAAAGTTTGATTTTTCTCATAAAAAATCATAAAAATATACAACTCCTCCTTACATATTTAAATTGTTTTCTCGAAAAAAAATTAAAATAAATATCAATAAGCCTAGGTACTAACCCTAATCCTAAGGCATATTATTCTTTCAATATCCTTCATGAATTTCATTTGATTTATATGCCTAAGGCAAAACAGTTTAATTAATTCCTAAAAATTAATCAAAGATGTCTAAGGCATGAAATATTTTATCAAATAGCATAAAGACTTAGGAAAAAGACTCCTAGTCAATAATCAACCTAAACCATGAATGATATTTCGGCCACATAGAAGGCAAAAGACCCTAAATTCGAATTATGACAAGCATGACAAAACCAAGGTGAAACCCTAAAATCACTTCATTTTGCATTTCACATTTTGAAAGAATGTTTTGCTGAGAGGAAATGCACCGCCATGCCCATGCTCGACCCTAGTTTGTGAAGGCTTTGGAAAATTTAGACTCTCCTCCATTTTGGTCGACTTCTTTCCACTCTGGCTATATTCGGCTTCCAAGCAATGGTAAGTGCGACATCATGGTTTTTTTTTTTATAGCTTAATTTTCTCATTGTTTGAAAACAAATGACAGGCCATAAGGTCGCGGCTTCTCCACCATTCTTCTCTAATTTCCTTGTATTATTTACCTTGTGCTTGCTTTGTTTCCACCTTGGGCGCCATGAGAGGGCTCAACCCAAGCATTGTGAACTCCAAATGAGTTGGGCGCGGCCTATGAATTTCTTGAACAACAAAACATAAGGGTGAGTTTTTCATTTCAAAACTCCTTATCTGTATTTTATCTCCTTCACACCAAAACCCACTAGCTTTATTTTAAGAAAATGGTTGTTATCTTTAGAAGAAATGCAGGCCCATTGACTGGCCACACCATGATATTAAGTTGAAGACTCTCCATAATGAATAAATGCAAACTCCTAGCATACTGTGTTTTGATTTCTGATTTAGAATGTAGAAACCCATGTGGGTATTCTAGAAACTACACCGTTTTCTGCTAAATTTGAAAAACCCCATATGAGTGAACTGCAAAATGGTGGGAAATCCACATTCCTTGTGAAAACCCCATGTGGGTATCTTTGTATATTAATAAAATCTGCTTTTGAGCAAAATCTGTATGTGGGTTTTTTGCTATTTGTAGAAAAAAGCATTTTAAATAAAACCCCAATGTGGGTATTTTAAAAATTTCGAAGAAAAGTGTACTTTAACCTACATTTTTTGTTATATTTGAGCTTGAACATGAGAGCATTGTATAAAACCTTGCTTTCTGATAAAACTCCAGTTGGGTGTATAACATTCTGAGAACATATCTTGCTGCTCTAAAAAAAAAAACCATGTGGGTAACTTAAATCATTGTAACCTTTCATTATTCTGATGGAAACCTGAGACTCTTCACATATCTCCATGCATTTTTATGCTCTATTTGTTCTGGCAACAAACTCTTCATGAATTTTCCTGTTCTTGGCATAACCTCCATAACTTGCATTGTTCATTATTGTTGTTAAAAGATAGGACACTGTTGTTCCAAAACAAAAAATATGAAACATCACTACAAGGTGAATAGTCTTAAAAATAAAAAAAATAGTATTCAAAACAGCAGCTTGAAAGCATGATAGATTGATAACTTTTACTAGAACAAGCTGTCTAATTAGCATTCTTTTGCAATTTTCACCTCTATATGTTGATCTGATTGAGCGGATTAAACCCACTATTCACCTATAGCTTTCAGAAAGCATTTACCTGATTGTTATGAATGCACAGTTGGTTTAATGGCTTGATGGATAACTTTGCTTTACCTTCTCAGTTGCATTTCCTTTCTTGATTGTTATGATGATTGCAATTACTCTCTCAGCCCTCTTGTAACATATAAGGGCAGCATGTCGGGCTCTACCCTTGTGGGGGCCCATTTTTTCCCACATGCTTGGTCTTCGAAGATAAACAACTACATGGCTTTTCCTATACCTGCACAAGGAAACAAACAATGTTAGCATAAAAAACAATATATCATGTTTGTGTTGATGTTTCTCCTTCAGCTCATATCTCTGCACTCTCCTTGATTGTTTCAATGCATGATTAGTAGCATATTATATTATCGTTGATGATTCATATAGGTGTATTCATAGTTGGAGCCTCTGACATCTCTCTCTTCCTTCCTACAGGTCAATGAAACTCGAAGAAAGGTAAATCGTGCACTACTTTTGCGTCAGTCATCAACCAATCAGGCAATGATGATTATGTTTATACTTATGTGATTTTTCCCTTATGCATCTTCCATAGTATAGTGTGTTTCTTATGATGCACTATGACAGTCACATCCATGGCTTGTGTGGATATTTTGATTTCATTCTTTCTGCTTTTCATTTGGAAAAGGAAAAAATGCATCTCAATGCAAATTTGTATTAGCATTTGTATTCTCGCAATCAAATGAAATGTTGTAAATATGAATCACTTTATGAAATAAATAAAAGCATTTGAAAAGATTTATTGCTTAATGCTCGGTCTTGTACTTCATTTGACTAAAAAGCATTGAATAGCAAGTTCCGAAATTTTGATTCCTCTTTTCAAAGCATGACTGTAACTTAATGAACTAAAACGAAGTGCAAAACAACACTCAAGCATATTCAAAAATAGCTACATTTCACTTTTAAATATAACAGCATTTAAATCAGCTCCACCATTTGAGTTGTAGAAAAATATTGGTAACACTTAGTCCTGCCCCTTTTAAGTTATGATTTTGTGTCATCGTTTCTAGTTTGCCTTAGCCTGGCCCCTTTTAATTTTTTACCCTTTTCCTAAGTTAGGTGAAGTGAATATTTCCCATTTACGTCTTAAGTCTTAAGTATTTGGTCTCGAGGGTCTCATTCTCGTTGACCTATTTGGGTCCCCTCTTTTATGACTAACTTATTTTACATATGCAAAATTGTTGACCATTGGATCAGAGGGTTTAATCCTAGTCGCTCCCTACGCACCCCGCTCAAATAAAAAATTGTTTTCCAAAAGGCCGCAAGATCATCGAGCTTTTTCCATGTGGTATGTGTGTAGTGTGGGACCTAGTCTCCACTTATGTGCATGATGCTAAGATTTCTTAATCGACGATGGAGTGGTGTAGGGGCACCCACAGTGCTTTTATGCCTCCAAGGGGTCAAAAAATGATATTTTGTTTTGTTTGAGTTTTTTATATCTAATAAGGTCTTCTAAGACCATTTCATGTATGTTGGAGTCTAAGTTAGGTCATTAGATGAGTGGAAGTATCTAGTTGCAAAAAAATGTCAATGTTACAAATGTTGTCAAATTGCACAATGTGGGAATATGAAGGGTCAATATGCACAAAGTGGGAATTTGAACAATTGTAAGTTGAAAATTGGTTATGAACCATTGGGAAATCATAAATACATGTTGTAAATATGAATCCCAAGGTTTGGGAAGGCTGGGAAGAGATTGGAATGAAAATTGGAATCAATTTGAGAAAAAAATTCTATGTTTTTTTTTGTAATGGTCTTGTTCTTGCACATGGTATGGCTCTATACAAAATTTGTATGACCTTCACATGGTATGGTTGGAAAGATAATTGAGTTATATTTCATTTGGTTTTGGTTTGGTTAAATTTTATTAAGTTTAGAGAAAGTTATAGCATTTTTTGTAACAGTAGGTCTGAATCTACCCTAGTGTTAATGAACAAGAAAATTCCATATTTTTTCTTTCGTCCATCAAACATCTATAAAAATTGGTGAGAATTTATTTGTTTACATGTTCTAAAAAACCATTTATATGATATTTCATAGTTTTCCATTTTGGTGGAGTTACAATGAAAGTTTGCTTACATTTGTGTGTAGACAATCCAAAAAATCCCTCTTAGAAGTCAATTTTTGAAGGGTTTTGTACAAAGTGACCTACCTTTATTTTGAGATATGTTGTATAAAGAAAAAATGGGTATCTATAACTATGTTTATATTTTAGAGATCATGTCTACACTGAAAGTTATGGCAAAAAACACCAATTTGTTGCCCCCATGTTTTAGGCTTTAAAGATTGAAGGCTTGTTAGGAAAAACCCACCAAGTGATGTTTTAGGGTTTCAATATTGGTTGATTTAGGTTGTTTTAAATTTTTCCACTCTTGCTCTGCATCAAATTAGTAACAGATCTCGAAGATCTAGACAAGATAAGTTTTTGGAGTTTATGTGTTGTCTTTTTGCAGGTTGAAGCAAGAACTTGGATGCCAAAAGACTAGGTAGTGAAGAAAGGAGGAAACCTAGGTGGGGTATCATGAAGACAAGAAGAATGGACAGGTTGAGGAAAATAGTTCATGAAGACTTGCAGATTAAGGAGGCGCCAAGCAAGAAACAAGAGAAAAGAAAAGAGAAAAGTGATAAAAAATATGGTTGAGAAGGAAAAGAAATTTGATATTGAGCAAGAGATAGCAAATTTGAGGCAATCCTTAGATAAAATGAAAGAAATTCAAGAAAAAATGGAAGAGAGAATGAATATTGAGATGCAACAGTTGTTTGAGAAAGCAAACCAGGAAAATGGTTGTCATTTACCAATAAGAAAGAAGGTTAAGTGGCCTATCAAGAAGATCATTCAAAGGAGAAGAAGGCAAAAGATGACAGCATCAACCATGGATGAGTTGCAAGATATGTTGAAAGGAAGGGTGTTAGAAGCATCTGAAGAGAAAAGTGAATCTTTTGTTTTTGAAACTAAATATTTGTGTGAGTATGTGTTTACAGGTGCAACAGATGAAAATGAAGATGGAGAAGGGTATAAAGAAAAAGGAGAAGTGCATACAATTTATGAAGATGATTATACAAATGTAGCACACTATGGGGATGAAGATTTTTCCAAAACAACTGAGGTAATGGTTTAATTTTTTGATTTTATGGATGATGAATATGCTAAAAAATTGTATTTGAATGATGAATATGAAGACATAGACGGTGGTAGTAAGACATATGAATGAGAAGTAGAGTTTTGGAACCTTGAAGCTGAGAAGATGCTAAGAGACAATGCAAGAAGAAGAAAAAATATCCAAGGAAATTTGTAGAAATGAAGGAAAATTTATGGAAGAATTGGAAGACCGGGAAGAGAGAGAATACATGCACTCAATTGGACTTTATTTTTTCTTTCCCTTGGGAGTATGGTGCAGGAGCACCTATTTTCCTTCAAGCCTCCATGAGGCCATATTGTATAAATTTATTAAATTAGGTGTTTTAATCATGTAATAAGGTTGAATGATCAATTTTATATATGTTTTAAGTCATTTGGAGTCATTGATGAAGGTTTGGTGTCATTTGGTTGAAAAAATGAAAACATTGTCAAAAGTTATCAAATGTTGTCATTACAACTTTTCTTGTTAAATGACAACTTTTTAAAAGTTTCTTAAAAAGTTGTTAAATGGTAGTTGTAGGTTTTTTGGAGAATAACTTGATTTTTCAAGTATAAAGATGGGCCTCCAAGTCGAAATGGGGGGTGGAATGTAGTTTTGAACAAGAATTTAAAAGGAAGGCATGAAGTTTTCTGCAATTCCAATGTTCTGCCCTGTTATTTTACATGGTACGGATTTGTATGAAGTTTGACAGACCTGAAATTGATTTTTATTGATATAATAATGAACTATCTTTCATTTTAAATTTGTTTGGTGTTTTTTCATTGAGTTTGGAGAAAGTTATGATCATTTTACCATTGGCAGTCCTATGGGATTGTTTTCTCTAAAAGTTGCAGGATGTTGCAGAGAATGGTACATATTGTACAGATAAAATAAAGACCTCATACCTATTGGAAATTATATATATGTGAATCTAGTTTGATTTGTTTCGAGTCTCATCAAATTTCATTAAGGTTTGAATAAGTTATGACCATTTTGGTGAGGGCAAGTTTGAACACTGCCTAGGGTTTGCAGTTTTGAGAAAAATAAAATAACTTTATTTTCCACCGTTGGATCTTTATACAAATTCGAGAAAAGGTATATAACTATGTTTTATTAAATCTCACCAAAGGGATTGGTTTCATTATATTTTTTATGGAAGTTATTAATGACTGTTTGTTGCATTGAATTGTGGGTTGTTATGAGAATGATTACAATGTGATCTAGGATGCACTTAATAATTCTTTGAGATGAGTAATTTTATGAAATTTGTGAAGTAAATGGAATGTTGAGTTGTGAATCCTCTTGCTCTACATCAACACCCACAGTGCTTTTATGCCTCCAAGGGGTCAAAAAGTGATTTTTTTTTTGTTTGAGTTTTTTATATCTAATAAGGTCTTCTAAGACCATTTCATGTATGTTGGAGTCTAAGTTAGATCATTAGGTGAGTGGAAGTGTCTAGTTGCAAAAAAATGTCAATTTTGCAAATGTTGTCAAATTGCACAATGTGGGAATATGAAGGGTCAATGTGCACAAATTGGGAATTTGAACAATTGTAAGTTGAAAATTGGTTATGAACCATTGGGAAATCATAAATATATTTTTTAAACATGAATCCCAAGGTTGGGAAGGATGGGAGGAGACTGTAATGAAAATTGGAATCAATTTGAGCAAATTTTCTGTGTTTTTTTTCTATAACAATCATGTTCTTTCACATGGTATGGATCTATAAGTCCATTATATGGCATGCACATGGTATGGTTGGAAATATAATTGAGTTATCTTTCATTTGGTTTTGGTTTGGTTAAATTTCATTAAGTGTAGATAAATTTATATCATGTTTGGTAACAGTAGGTCTGAATCTGCCCTAGGGTTTCCAATGAACAAGAAAATTTCATATTTTTTCTTCCCTCCATCAAAAATCTATAAAAATTGGTGAAATTTTTTATTTTTACATGTTCTAAAAAATTCTTTAGAGGATATTTCATATTTTTCCATTTTGGTGGAGTTACAATGAAAGCTTGCTTGCATTTGTGTGTAGACAGTCCAAAAAAACCCTCTTAGAAGTCAATTTTTGAAGGGTTTCGTACAAAGTGGCCTACCTTTATTTTGAGATATATGTTGTATAAAGCACAAATGGGTATCTAGAACTATTTTTATATTTTGGATATTGTGTCTTTAGTGAAAGTTATGGCCAAAAAACCTAATTTGCTGCCCCCATGTTTTAGGCTTTAAAGATTGAAAGCTTGTGAGGAAAAACCCACCAAATGATGTTTTAGGGTTTCAAGATTGGTTGGTTTAGGTTTTTTTGGAGTTATCCATGCTTTCTCTACATCATGGAGATGTTTCATTGAGATTTGATATCAGTTGTTCCCTACATACCTCGTGTAAATAAAATAATGTTTCCTGAAATCTAGCGGGGTTAGCGGGCTATTGACATGTGTCTTGGGTGGGACTGTGGTATGGTGGTGAGCGATGTAGTGGGTGTTGAGGTGTTGTCAGATGGTGTTGCCTAATTTTCACGATTGGATAACTCACATCATTTTTGTGTCATATGATGATGTTTATGGTGATGATCAAATGGCTCGGGTTTAAAGCGATTAAATCTGATGGTTGGGTTTTAAAGTTTTTAGCGATGAGCATTAACCATCAGATATTGGCGTAATTGGGATCGATCGATGACCACAGTTCAAATTCTTATTTCTCCAATGGTTATCCACTCTTGCTCACGGGTAATGAATATGCAATAATGGCACAACTACAACCAACTACAAGGGTCGATTGAGGATAATTACAGATCAGATTCTTGTTTCTCCCAAGCAAAATTTATTGTTGAGCAGCATCATTGATGTCTTGATGTGTTGCAAAGAATGAAATTGATGTCAGGGTATGTTCTTCTTGACTGTGATCATGGATTTCCTGGGTTTGTTATGCCTACATTCATAAATGACTTTGTTGGAGTGTGCTCGAGGTGTCAGGGGCATTCAAGTCTGGTGGTTGCAGCATTTTGGAGGGAAATTCTCTATGGACTACGATTTTACCTAGGTGCTTGGTCTGAAACCATAGTTTGGTTAGGGTTAGAAATTTCAAATTTGAATTTGAGTTATGCTTGCACTATAAAGGAAAATTTTGTACATTTTGTTGAGGTTCCATTCTCTCTGAACTTTTGTAAGTCTTTGTCTTAGTCTGTATAGGGATTTTTACACTTAGGAAGGATATGTTGTAACTTTTTCTCTGTAATAACAATAGATGACCTAAATTTTCATTGCATTTTGCACTTTATGTTTATGTCAGTTCTATCATTCTCTCCACTAGTGTACTCACATTCTTTGAATCAATATAATCAAGGGTTGTATTTATTGTCATATCACATTTGTTGACCACGAATGTATGATTTGTTAATTTTTCTTCAAGGAGCAGAGTAATTTCTTTTAGTTCATATGTTAAGTTGTGATGATACAGTAAGGATCTCAAAGAAGTTTGATAGTTTTGTCCTTTTTTTGGTTTATTGTTGTAAGGAAGCAAGTTTATAAGAAGCCAAGGTGGGTCTATTATAGGAGTGTTACTTCATTTATGGACTTTGTGTGGATAAGGCACTAGTTAGTCTATGTTCATAAGCCTAAGTTTGAGGTGGATCCAATTTCAATATAAAAGAACCTTTTAATTTTCTACATTTTCTTTTATGTTCATTTCCATACTACCATAATATATTGAAGACAAGGGAAAGTTTTGTAGATGATTTAGCCCATTGAAGACTTCCCACCATTGTAGTGTGATGATCTACCTTAGTGTTAGGGATACCCACCTTGGTCTTGCATAGCCTAAAGTGCAAAGGAGAGGCTTACCAATCAGCCATCTCTTGTTCATTGGCCACTGACCTAGGGTCTCTGAGTATAAGGAGTAGCTACCCTTTAGGATATTGTAGACCATCAGCTAGAACCTCCAACACAACAAGAGATGGATAGCACATCTAGAAGAATAAAGATTGAAATTTTAACAGATGCAACTTTGAGTTGTGGATGCTCAAGATGAAAGACATACCAGTAGACTAAGATCTATGTCATGTTGTATCTAAAAATATGACATCGAGCATGAAACAAGAATATTGATATCTAATGGATTGGAAGGTTAAGGGTTTGATAAGACTCAATTTGGCTAACTTTGTGCTTCTAAATATCCATGAAGAGAATACTATTGAAAAAAATTGGAAAAGACTTGCTCAAATTTATCATGCTAAATCCCTAATAAAAAATTGTTCCTACAAAAGAAATATATTCTCTAAATATGGAAGAAGAAGGATCGATCGTAGATCATCTTAACTCATTCAACATTCTTGTTGCCCAATTGAACTTTGTTGGTGTAAAGATGGAGGAGGAGGATTGTTGCATGAATTTATTGTGTTCATAGTTGTAATTGTGGGACTACCTTGTCATGGCCATTGTGAGTTCCAATACCACCTTTAATATGGATGAAGTGGTTGTGTTGTTTCTATATGAAGATGAAAATATTTTGAAACGACTAAGGAGGCCCTCATTTCTCATGTTAAATTGAAGGAAAATGGAAAGAAGGAAACGAAAAAATAAATATTTGTATCCAAATCCCATGGGAGATCTAAGTCTCCCAGAAAGTCCAGGGAAAAGTGTTGGAATTACGAAAAATATCTTTTTTGCAAAGAGTGCAAGGATTCCAAAAGAAGAAAAAGAACTTCAATTCTATTGGCAACACATGCATCAAAATATGTGTGGTTGGTTGACTTTGAAGCTTATTTCCACATGACCTCATATCAAGTTTGGTTCTAAAAATATGAATAATATGATGGTGGGAAGGTGTACTTGGGTGACTCTCACCCGAAGATTGTTGGTCATGAAAAATTCAATATTTGATTCTTGGATGGTAGAGTGAAGGGGATCGATGGTGTCCTACATATCCCTGGTTTGGTACAAAACCTAATTTTTTTAACCAATTTAAATGATGTGGGTGTGTATATTGTCTTCTCAAATGGATGATGCAAGATAATGAGAGGAGCTATGGTGATTTCTAAGCATGTTCAAGAAAAGGAAGTTTACTTTAGCTTGATTTATGCACTATTCAGTGCAATAGTTATTTTATTCTCCTTCCTCTTTCATGGCCCTACATCAGTCTCATGGTCTATTGAGACATATGTAAAAAGGTTTTTTTTTTCAAAAAAAAGAAGGATGGCATTAACAACATTCAATTGGATAGTTTCTCTCAAGATGATTTTTTATAAAATCACTACTCCACTCTTGATGAGTTGGATACCAACAATTTTCCTCTTGATTATTTTCAATAAATTTTATCTTGAAACATTTAATATTATAAACCTCCCCATGAAGTGTGTTGTGGTGGATGCTCAAAAATAAAATCTAGCTCTACATATCATTTGCTTGCAAAATTTTAAGATTACTGGTTTCTTACTTGCTATTCTTGTCATGTTATTTGGCCAAATAGATTTTTTTTTGTAGCAATCATGATTGGCTTGTGGAGGGTTATTCACTTTTATCATTTCTAAGAGGCACTTGCATTTTTTTGAACATGAATGTGATCCTATTACTATTATTTATGCTTCCAAACATGTTATTTGGTGTAGGAAGTTGTTTTTGCACACCTTGTTTCCTTTTTGTTAGTATCAAAGTTTGACCAATTTTGGTCTCATTGTTGGTTAGATGGTGTTTTGTATTGATCTCTTTGAGTGGAAGCTTGTTAAAAGGAATCTTTTGACCTTGTTTCAACAAGGAGATGACTAGCACAACTAGAAGAATAGAGATTGAAAATTTTAAAAAAGAAAACTTTGAGCTATGGAAGCTCAAGATGGAATACATGTTGGTATATTGAGATCAATGGTTTGTTACATCTAGAAAGATACCATTAGACATGAAATAATAATATTGGGATCTAATGGATTGGAAGGCTAAGGGTATGATAAGACTCTCTTTGTTCAACTATGTGCTTCCAAATTATCATGAAGAGAACAATGCTGAAATTTTTTGGAATAAAATTGCTCAAATTTATAAGGCTAAATCCCTAGTAAATAATTTGTTCCTGCGAAATAAAATGTATTCACTGAAGATGGAAGAAGGAGGATCTATTGCAGATCATTTTAATGCATTCAACATGTTTGTTGCCTAGTTGAACTCCATTGGTGAAAGATGGAGGAGGAGGATCATTGCATGACTTTGTTTTGTTCATTGTTGGACTTGTGGGAGCACCTTGTCATAGTCTTTGGAAGTACCAATACCACCCTCAAGATGGATGAAATGGTTGCATCATTGTTATCTAAAGATATGTAGACAAAATATTTTGAAATGGCTGAGACCCTCATTATTTGTGGTAGACTGAAGGAGAAAGGAAAAGTCCCCTAGAAATTCTAAGGAAAAGTGTTGGAATTGCAACAAATCTGGTCATTTTTACAAAGAGTGCAAGGAGGAGGATAAGAAGAAGAAGACGAAGATGAACTCCAATTTTGACTCTTGACAAATCCTCACTTGGATGATGCAGATTTTTTTGTCATTGCCTTGGCAACACATGCATCTCAAGATGTGCAGTTGATTGAATTTGGTACTTCTTTCCACATAACCTCACATTGAGACCTTGGTTCTCAAATTATCAAGAATAGGATGCTGGGAAGGTGTACAGGGCTAATGACTCTTGGGTAAATGCATGAAGTTGAGTCCACTTCTCATGGAAGTTTTGGAATTATGAAAAAACACCTAATTAAACACACTAAAATGAGACCTCGCATTTTATGAAATGGGATCTCATTTCGCTTGAGGATCCCAAGCCAAAAGCGAGATCCCAATTTCTAGAAATGAGATCTTGTTTCCTAAAGGCTTAAAATTTAAAAAAACTAAAAGGGATCCAATTTAGGAAACAAGAGCCCGTTTTTAGAATGGGGTCGCATTTCTTAAAATTTCAATTTTAGGCCCAATTTCTACTATGGGTTTTAGGTCAAAAAAAAGGCTTGGGGAGCCGGCCCTTAGCTTTGGACCTACTTGGACCTTAAACGTGAAGGTCGTGTTAGTATCACTAGAAAAGAGTGACTTTGGACATATGTATAAAGACGTTTTTTACAAAAAAAAGTAACGAAATTAAAACCTATTATAGATGAGACTGTAGATTTCAAAAATGTAATTTTTACAATTAGATTATGTTTTCTATTTTTTGATGAAACTGGTCCATAAACTTGAAATAACAAGTTTTCTTATTTTTTACATTTTAAAAAAAATAAATTATATGTGAACAATCTTCAAACAATTCTTTTCAATTTAAAAATAAATAAATAAATGATAAGTTTAGGTGTATTGATTTTGTTGGTGTAATTAAATATTTAATTACACTTTATTAAGTTTACTTAAGTACTAATTAGGTTTTCCTTTTAGGTTTTTGTCATCTTGCTCTATAAAAGCAAGTTATCTCATGTAATTCGTTAATTCCCAATAATATTATTTGCATATTTTTTGAAACTAATGACAATGGGGGGAAAGAGTGATAAGGGATCGAATGAAGATTGGAAATTCTACAAGTCCTAAAATTTAGGCCTATTGGGACTCATTCACCAGTCCGGGTGAATCATTCCCAGATCAAGGTTTCTGCACAAGAATAGGTTTCTAGAAAAAGAGTGTTTGAAACTACAAAAATCTCACAATTGACATAAACTAGGACTCATTCGCCAATCTAGGTGAATGAGTCTAGTTATATTTTTTTGTAATTTCCAAGTTTGAATCTGGTCTTCAATGTTTTCTCTTTCTATTCCTCTTTATTTCTGAAATTGAAACCCTGATTTCGGGGTTGTAGGTGACTTTTTGGTGATGATTATGACCTTGCAAACAAGCAAACAACTCCAAAAAATTTCTCCAAGCTTTCAACCTATTATTTAATGATTATTCAAGTCTTCAAAGCACCTAGATCTGCAATTACACAAAGAGAGAGACAGAGACAGAGACAGAGAGGGAGTTGATTGTTAGGGAATAGGGGTTTGCCTTGGTCAAACCCCTTGTAGGTAATTAAACCAAATGATGAGACAATGAAATGAAGGCATGAAACATGAAATAAAGAGCATGAATCATGGAAAATAATACCTTGAATGATGCCTTGTAAATGATTTCTTGTAATTCTGTAACTCAACATGAAATGGCCATGAAGTATGTAGATCTTGATCTTGACAATAGGAGTAGAACAATGCTTGATCTTGAATCTTCAATACTACATCACAACACTAGCTCAATAACATGCTTGATGCTTGATATTCTTGACATGATGATGTATCTTGAATTGTTGCAACAATTGATGAAGAATTTTTCCCTTGAATGCCTTCAAAATGATCTTGAATGCTCTCTTGATGATCTTGTGAAGTCTTGGAATGCTTAACCCGTGAATGCTAGACTTGATATCATGTATACCTTATGAAATAATGGTTTGAAAGCTCATTTATATAGGAAATCCATCTAATATCTCGTGTATTAGATCCCAAAGGCCGACATACATGAAATTTGAACTTAAAACCTAGTTTTTCCTACTCAAAACCTTGAAAATATGCCAAATGGGACTCATTCGCCAAGTTGGGTGAATGGGTCCCTCCTGGATGGGACTCATTCACCCAAAGTAGTGAATGGGTCCCACAGGGCCTATTTTGATTGCTAAAGTATTGAGGAGTATGGAAATTAAGTTTATTTGTTGATCTTGTCAAGTTTTTTATTGAAATATGCCTTTGGATGCACAATATAGGGTCATAGGGGCCTATTAATGATGATATTAAGGCCATAAATGCAAGAGGGCCCAAAATTCAATGTGAAAGTGTAAATAAATATATTTTACAATATTAAATTAAGAAATATTGGGTTTATTTAGCTTATAAGGGCCCTAAATCCCATGTGAATGTGTAAAACACATTACAACACTAGATTAGGTCCACTTAATTTACAAGACTTCTAAATTTAATGTGAAGGTGTGAATAAATACACTTTACAACATTAAATTAGGGAAGAGTTAGGATTATTTAGCTTAAATGGGCCCAATACCTAATGTGGATGTGTAAGACTACTCACAACACTAGATCAAGGCGATATCAAGTCCAATTTATCATTAATTATTCTCAAATTAGGCAAGGAAAAGGCATACTTTTTTGGTTGCCACATTTTTTATGCAAATTGCTCTTGCATGTTTGATTTTCTCTTTGTACAAGGTAATCCAAGTTTTGTAGGTGATCAAGTGGTTTTATTGAGTTTATTGGAAACTCTAACATCGTATCAGAGCCTTGATCTACAAGGCACTTCTAGAATCTGAGGGAAATTAGACCAACATTTTTTGGGGGCACCTTTGAAGGCTCGTGGATATCTACAACAACCAATATCTTTGACTTCATGTATTTTTGAGAAAAATAATTTTTGGGTTTTGTTCAAAACCTCAAAGTACTATCTGGGTATCTACTAGATTTTGTAGACAGTGAGAAAACCTTGTAGAAATAGCTATCAAAATAGCCCATGAAACTTTTCCTTGCAAGTGATCTTGGTTTTATTGAGTTTATTGGAAACTCTAGCATATGCTTGACATACACGAGGGGTTTTCAAAACAACAATTATGGCCAATAAAAAATTAATAAAAATATATATTCAAATATATATATATATATCCTAACAATCTTTAGATTCTTACAAATCTTTTTCCAAAAGGATTTAGAAAAATACTTTTATTTAGGTCAAAACATGGTTGACGTGCATATGCATGGTATGGTTCTGAAAAGGTGACTTTTAAAAGTGGTTTTTAGACATGTCTATTGAAAATCAATTTGTATCATTTGGGTATTAGAAGAAATTGCATATTTTGAAACCAAACTTTGAGTACTACATTTCATATTACTGACATTTTTAAAGATTCAATCCTTAAGTGCTTCAAATTTTTGGGTCAAATGTGACAAATTCTGAAAATCAGGAAAAACACTTCCACTTGGCAAAAAAGTGGACTCAACTTCTTGCACACACCCTCTCACTTGCAGATTGTTGGTCATAGAAGAGTCAATATTCGATTTTCGAATGGTAGAAAGAATGTGATCGATAGTTTCATGCATATTGATTTGGTACATAACCCACTTTTTGTGAGAAAATTGAATGATATGGATGTGTAATTTTTCTTCTTAAATGGAGGATGCAAGATGATGAGAGGAGCTATGGGGCTTGTCAAGGGTGTTCAGATAGGCACTATTTTTTAGTTGGATGCATGCACAATTCAATGCATTCATGTGTGGGCATTCATTTGAGTGTGTTTGTTCATATCTTAGGGACCCATTTGGATGTTTATAGGGAATTTGTGTCTCATACAAGAGGACACTCTAGATGATGGGGTTACTAGGTTTTCTAGAGTTTCTTTTGGTGATGTATTTTTTGATTTAGCAGAGGAAGAGGTGAAGGTTAAGGTCTTTTGTGTCGCTACTAAGTTAGTGCAAATATAATATCTCCATCTCGAGCACAATATTTTTTTCTTTTTTTAATAAACAATGCATAACTACCAAATTAACCAACCAAATATTTTCCATGAAAAATAGAAGTGTTATTTTCAATAGCTTTACATTCATCATGATGGGAAATAATCAACACCACTAATTAAATGCTTACACTCAAACCTATGGTAAGATCCCAAGGACAAGGCATTTCCTAGACCTACAACTTAAGCCTCGAGGGTTCGTGATGACCCTACCTATGTATCCCCTCATGGGAATCATAGGCTTTGTAGTTCACCCCACAATATTAGAGGGAGTTCTTTCTCTCCTCTTGCATGAGATCTATTATCTCATCTCACATTTAACCCCTGACTATTATTTAAGTACATGTAAGCTATCAACTTAACCAATTATAATATAAGGATAATAACTTTTCCATCAAGTGTTGGGTCCATACCAAACATTAGTCTATAAACATTCACAATATTCATGGGTGGTCATTCACACCATAATCCCAAAAATCATACACAATAGTTGTAACGATCATACCTCCCTATACACAGGCTGACTAGCTCATACACATTACAAGTATAACAATGTTTGGATCATACACATATCACAATTACATTGGTGATTAGCTCATATATACATCACAAGTACAACAACTATTTTCATATGCATCACAATTACATCAATGACTGGCTCCAACATATGTCGCAAATACATAGTGACAAGCTCTATCATACATCACCTATACATAGTGATGAGATCCACCATACATCACAAATACACAATAACGAGCTCCAACATACATCACATCCACAATCACTGATTAACACATCACAATGTTTGACTATCACATCACAAGGGCTAACACATGTCCATAATGCATCCCAGATAGAAATAATATCAGTGCATTACACACTACACCGTGAGTCTTATCCTTTCCACTGGTCTTTTGCACCATTAGACAAATGGGAAGAGGATTCAGTGCATCCCATACTACACCGTGGGTCTATCCTCAACCCCAAAAGGCTAGGTATACAATTTGAAAATTGGGAAGGGGATTCGGTGCATCCCATGCTACAACACGGGTACATCCGCCATTCCAAGGGTTTCCCCAAGCAGTGAACCTACCAAACCTTTTTGGATTCCAACTTCAATCGCCCATAGGCCACCAACGACAAGTTTGTCCACCTAGGAAGAAGTAGCTTCTGACATATGCCACCTTGTGACCTTAGTGATATTGTCAACTACCTTCTTCACAATCCTAGGTAACACTTGGCATTGGTCACTTATGTGCTTATCAATGATAGCCAATGCACCCTCTCAATACGTGATTAGCCCTAGATTACCAATACCTGCATGGATGGGTCCCTACCTGTGTGACCACTACAATCGTATCATAACCAAGGTAGCTCGTTATCTTCACCTCTGTGAACCAGGTGAATGGTGGCTAATCCCTAGCATTGCATATTTGTTTTGACCCTCTCCTCTCAATTTTTCCTTTGCTGCATTCATTTGAATATTTTTCTCTCCAACCCCTTCTCATTCCATTTTCTCTACCTTACTTTCCCTCGAATCTCTCTATATTTATTCCTCTTTCATCATTCTTGATTTTTTCTTCTCTTGGAAAAACCTATGTTGCTCACGTCCTACCTTCTCTTCTTGCACATGTTATTCCTTTTCTCTACTTTTGGATTGCTCCAAAACCACCTCTAATTTGCCTTCCCTCTCCCACAAGTGAACTCCTTTCTTCTTCTCCCTCCCTCTTCATTTTCCTTCCAAAGTAAAATCTCAAATTTGTAGAATGAGGGGTCACAAAGATTTAAAGACTATCAAGCACTATTTTTTTTGTCCATCCATCTTGACATTTTTTTCTTTTGGGGATGGCTCCAAGACAAGGATGCCATGCTTAATAATTGTGTGGCCATTCCCTGTATACCCATTCCATTCCCATTTATTTTGATTTGTCTCCTAATATTCAATGGGATAGGTGGCAACATAAATGGTCTCTTAACTTTGTTGGGTGGTCAGTGGAAAGCTTCACGTCCCTACCTTATTTTTTTTATTTTTTTATATTTGTTTTGTTGACCATGTAATTCCCACATGGAAAGGTCCCTCACTGACAGGGATGTGATAGCAAAGTGGTGGTCTAAATAAATTTACAAATAATCTAGTGTTCACAAATATGATTGTTAATGGTGGATTATGGTCCAGTAGTTGACATAAAACAATATTAGGTTTAAGACTTGGATTTGAACTCCTTAAATTTGTATTGTGGGTTTGTGACTTGTTAAATTAGGGATATCTAATAAATACAGTTATTATTGACAATCAATTTGTGAGTTTTATTAATGAGATAAGTAGTATTATGTAGATTAAATAGGAGTATCTTTTTAATAATTTTATTTCTATAATTTTTTTGACAAGTATTTTAATGGAAATGGAAATGAAGTTCTTTTATAGTTCACAAAAATTGGACAATTTGTTTTTGGGTATATAGATGGCTTATAGTATATGAAACTAACTCATACTTATAATATGTGGGAGGCACTTAATTATGCTTCTAATAAGAAGTGTGTATACCATACTCCTTGCAGAATTTAAATTTGTGACCTCTCTTTGAAGAGTTCAAATTCTCCACCATTAGACCAACTCAGACATAAAATTTGATATTTTAAAAAAATTATATTTATTTTTGGAAATTTGTAATGAGTTTATTTAAATATAGTATAAATTATAGTGAGTGATAGAGAATAATATTTTAGAAAAAAAATAGTGCAAACAAAAATTATTTTGTATATCTTGTATATAATTTGAAAGTTTTAATCTTGCACAATATTATTACTTTGTCAAGATGGATCAAAATATTATTAGTTTGTCAAGAAAAGTATAAAGTATTTTTTGTATTTTTTAAGTTTTTTTTTAAAGAGAAAAAAGTAATCAAATTTTTTAGATAATTTGTAAAGAACCACCAAAATTACAAATCTAGGTGTTTTCTCTTCTCTAATATAATCGGTGGTTTGAATGGATTTCTTAGATGCAGTAGACTACCAACTCTATATGAATTTGGTTTAACTTATTTTTTAGATTTATATCAAATATACACATATTATAATAAATGTATAATTGTTTATATTAAAAAAGAAAAAGAAAGTGAATTTAAATTGTTTTGAACATCTATTTTTAATTTGAAATTATTAAGAAAATTAAACGTGTCACAATGTAAAACATTGCTTATTTTTTACATAAAACATATTTATAATTTAATTATTTTAAATTATAAAAAAATCTATTCTTAAATATAATATTTTTAAAAATTTAAATTTAAATATTTTTAAATGTTCAATAAAAAAAATTGTTTATTTTAGAAAAAATGAATTTATGGCTTATTTTTTTATATACCACTGGGTAGCATCCTTTATTAATGAATGTAAAAAATGCATCCATGTGCAGCAAATATTCATTATGTATATGAGGTTTTTATCAATCAATTTATATTTTCAAAATTGTTTAGAGGAATATTTAAGAATTTGTGTAATAATATTTTTATTATAATTTTTTTATATCATTTTGACAAATAAATATTTAAAATATTTAAAATTTATTTCATTATACATCAAGTACAATAAATTTATATATTTGAAAAGAAATTATTTTTAATGTAATGTCAATCTTCTGATCATAAGATTAGGGATCTTGTCTTTTGGTCTCACCTCACAATAATTTTAGTTTGTTGAGGCTTCCCCTTCTAAAATTGGTAAAAGGTGGACTATAAATAGAAATTGTAGAATAATTGAAACCTCAATAATGGTGGAGCTCAAGCCAAACCTTCAAATAATTCTAGAAACCCAAATGTTAAGTTTACAACTGAAGTTTTTGTTATCTTCTCAACTGAAGAATATTGCTTACTCTTCCTCTCTCATGCTCCTACATAGGTCTCATAGTTTGTTGAGGAATCTAGAAAAAGGTGAATTTGTTAAAAAAAGGGATGTCATTCCTAGCATTTTGTTGGTCAGTTTCTCTTGAGATGAGTTTTTGTAGACTAGAATGTTCAAGGTCTTAAAATTCTCCCAAAAAGTATGTCTTAGTGTAGAATTAAGCTTGATTAGGAGTGCACTATTCTTAGCCATGTGCTATTTGCAACTTTTCTTAATTTAGTGGTTACATACCTATTCTTAGGGTCCCCTATTTTTAGGGTCCACTAAATTTAGTTGGCTAGTTATCTATATGTATCTCCTTATAGTGATTTAATTATTATTATTTCAACTTATTGCATTCATTCAACATTCAATGATTTATTTCTATTAATTTTGTTTACTTGTAACAATGAGCGTGTGCGAGCTTGACTCATGTGGATAACTAGTATGGGAATCGATCTAATTGATCTTGTAGATTTTAACATGGTATCAGAGAAAAAAATTGTTGTTGGTGAGTTTTTTCAAACATTGGTTATATGCAATTGTCTAGTTTCTTGTGTATTGTGTGGGTGGTGTTCTTACATGCACTAGTAGAATTTGGCAAATAAATGACTAGGTGACTAAAACGTTTAGTCACAACAATTAAAAATGACTAAATTCTACTAATTTTTTGTAACTCAGCTATAAATGAGCAAATAAATGACTAAATTTGGTCGTTGACTAAAAAATTATATAGTCACAAAAATAAAAATGACTAAATAGTTAGTCACCAAATACAAACTAGACAAAATTTTAAAAAACACATTTCGGCCAATTATTGGTGCGATGTATTGTGTGCAAACAATGTATTGGTGTTTAGTCATGTTTATTTGTGTTCATTGCAGAAATATCCCTTGCTTCATGCCGGTTAGCCTAGCACTGAAATATTTGGAGAGGACCTGCAGGCTTCTGAAAAGGAGGGCAAGGGCAAGGAGTTCAGAGTTTTCTGCAACAAATTTGAAGTCGGCGAGGCCCTTTGTAGCGAAGTCATATTTGGGGATGTCCTCTGCAGTGAATTCAGAGGTAATTCAAAACCCTCATTACATTAAACACATCTATAGCTTTCTAATTGGAAACTTACAATAGTTACAATCTACTGCTCTTAATAATGTTCTTTTACAATCTTGCCATTTTTCTACTTCATAATGTGTTTGAGCTAAATATTAATAAAATTTGGGTGTCAGTACCAAAATAGAATTTCCTCAAATAATTTTGATACATTTTCACTGCAAGCACAAATTATCCTTATGTAAAGTAAAAATGTGCTAGATTTACCCACACATCAGGCATCTGTATAAAGATGTTTCTTGCTCCAGCTTCTTGTACCTATGTAAAAATTTCATTTTCAATATCAAATTGAGCCCTTTCAGCTAGCACAATGGCTGCCCCATTTGCAGCATAAACATTTCTTGTTCTTTGTGCCAACACTTTACAATACAGTTCTCTAGCCTTCTCAAGATGTTTTGCCTCCAACCTTGGATCCCTCCTCTCATTGTGAAAAAGCTACAAAATAATTCCAATTTCCAAGTAAAAATGTCAACATAAGAATTATTTGCATCTGATTCACTTTGTGCAACTTTAATTGTTTCTTTGCTTTAAGCCAGTCATCTATTTTCAGTTCCATTTTTTCAAGCAGAGATAAAGCATTTGATGATTTTTTATCCACCTTAAGTGCATACCCAATCAATTCTAGGCTTAGTTGGATCTCATTCCAAGCCTGAGCCATGGCTACAAAATGTAGATATGCATCCACATAATCAGGAAACTTGAACAATATTAGCCTGTATAAAAGATTTGTGTTTTCAGTATCATGCAATTGTTCAAACAACCTAGCAAGATTAAATAGTGTTGTGACTTTATCCCATGGTAACTCAAGTGAAACACCACCCTCTTCTAGTCGATGGACGAATTTCATATCCTTAAAGAGCATAGAAAAAACTATAGAATTAGCACTAGGGCTTTTATTTATGAATTCAACCCAAATGCCATTTCCTAATGCCTCCATAAAAGTTTGTTGAGCCAACTCTAGTTCATCACACTCAAAATGAAGAACCTGAATGTTGTTTAACAATTGAATGGGTACTTCTTTTGTTCTCTTCTTCAGAAGATACTTTGTTGTCTTAAGAGAATCTAAGGATGCATTGGGGTCTAATGATATTAATAACTCATCCATCTTGATAAATGCATGGGAATCACGTGGATCTATGCGAGTTTCCTTTCTTAATTTCCAAAGCCTTCTCTGACTACCCTTGTTGAGCATATATATGGCCTATAGCTTTTAATCTCTCACAGATCTCAGGGTGGACCTCTAGAACCTTTTCAAAATTTGAGAGAGAACTCTTAATATCTCCCAGCTTCAATTGAACCTATCCACAAAATCCTATGGCCTCTGGATTTCCTTGAATGATGTCATGTAATAGTGTTCAGTGGTGTCATAATCACCTTTACTATGATAAGATCATGCAAGATTATAATATGAATTAGATTTCATGAGAGGGTGGTCAATTGAAATAAGAGTTGTCTCAGTCAACTGTTCCACAAGAAAATGTTGCCCTACAGTGAAGAAAAAATGGTTTGCTAAATGATTCAATGTCATTGCACAGTACAAGTATAATTCAAAGGCCATATGCATATTTTTCATTCCTTCATGAAAACTACCTTTTTCACTAACTATGAGAATGCTACAAGTAAAAAATGCACAAAACTTACCACAGAGATTTATGTAGAGGCAAAACATCATTTCCTAATGCCTCCATAAAATTTTGTTGAGCCAACTCTAGTTCATCACGCTCAAAATGAAGAACCCCAATGTTATTTAACAATTGAATGGGTAATTCTTCTCTTCTCTTCTTCAGATGATATTTTTGCATCTTAAGAGAATCTAAGGTTGCACTGGGTCTGACGATATTAATAAGTCACCCATCTTGATAGATGCATGGGCATCATGTGGATCTATGCAAGTTGCCTTTCTTAAAATTTCCAAAGCCTTCTCTACCTACCCTTGCTAAGAATATATATGGCCTACAGATTTTAAGCTCTCACAGCTCTCAGGGTGGACCTCCAAAACCTTTTCAAAATTTGAGAGAGAACTCTTAAGATCTCCCAGCTTCAATTGAACCTATCCAAAAAATATTGTGGCCTCTAGCTTTCCTTGATTGATTTCATGTAGTAGTGGTTAGCGGTGTCATAATCACATTTACTATGATAAGATCATGCAAGATTATAATATGAATGAGATTTCATGAGAGGCTGGTCAATTGAAACAAGAATTATCTTTGTCAATTGTTCCACAAGAAAATGTTGCCCTGGAGTGAACAAAAAAATGGTTTGCTAAATGATTCAATGCCATTGCACAATATAGGTATAATTCAAAGGCTCTACGCATCTTTTCCATTCCTTCATGAACACTACCTTTTTCACTAACTGTGAGAATCCTACAATTATAAAGTGCAAAAAACTGACCACAAATATTTTTCCCCATTTCAAACAATAAAATTGCCAAAAAAATGTGTTTAAAACCTACAAAAAAATGCAAATAAAATAACGCTGATTTTCGTTCCAAAAAAAAAAACCATGAGACCAGCTTGTTGCTTACTATTATGATTTCATAGATTTTTTCCAAGCATTCATATTTTTTTTTAAATCACTTGTTTTAGGCTTTTAGCCATAGCAGCAAGGCAGTGAACTGTTTGATAAAATGCTTTAGTAGAAATGTATGAAAAATGTGGTAGCATAGAAAAGGAAATGAACTTTGGAAAAAATGCCTCAAAGAAATGTGGTCTCATGGTGATGGAATGCCATGCAAATAAAATCACGTTGATTTTCGTTCCAAAAAAAAACCATGAGACCAGCTTGTTGCTTACTATTATGCTTTCATAGATTTTTCCAAGCATCCATAGTTTTTTTGAAATCACTTGTTTTAGGCTTTTAGCCATAGCAGCAAGGCATTGAACTGTTTGATAAAATGCTTTGGTAGAAATGTATGAAAAATGTGGTAGCATAGAAAAGGAAATGAACTTTGGAAAAAATTCCTCAAAGAAATGTGGTCTCATGGTGATGGAATTCCATGACAAGTGAATTGTTATGGATTGTAATAGAATTCCATCACCATGAGACCACATTTCTTTGAGGAATTTTTTCAACCAGTTCACTGCCTTGTCTATGCTATTGCTTACTATTATGCTTTGATAGATTTGTTCCAAGCATCCATAGCTTGTTCGAAAGCACTTTTTTAAGGATTTTAGCCATATCAACAAGGCAGTAAACTGTTTGATAAAATTCTTTGGTAGACATGTATGAAAAATGTGGTAGCATAGACAAGGCAGTGAACTTTTTGAAAAAATGCCTCAAAGAGATGTGGTCTCATGGAATTCCATGACAAGCAAATGTAATTGGGAGCTACTCCTAGTTATTAGTTATGCAATGTGAAGTAATTACATAACTGCTTAGGTTGACTTTTTAAAAACTATATTTTAATTAAAACAAATTCATCTATCAGCATCTAGTTATTAGTTATGCAATGCGAAGTAATGCTTTGAGTTTGAAAGATGTGCAATGTAATGTAATCAACAATTTGAATATAAACTACAAAAATATATTTTTAACAATTCATTAGTTCAACTCTCTATTTTATTTGCTCTCTATAACTCTATTGCTATGGAAATTCATTTCAATTAAAAAAATAGTTTTTTGTCTCTTATTCAACATTTTTTTATATTTTGTCATCTATCGGCATCTAGTTATTAGTTATGCAATGTGAAGTAATGCTTTGAGTTTGAAAGATGTGAAATGCAATGTAATAAGCAATTTGAATATAAACTACAAAAATCTATTTTTTACATTTCATTAGTTAAACTCTCTATTTTATTTGCTCTCTATAACTTTGTTGCTATGGAAATTCCTTCCAATTAAAAAAATAGTTTTTGTCTCTTCGTCTACAATTTTTTGTTGCTATGTGTAGAACATTATAGATGGATCAACGTCGAAGGTTTACTAGGGATCAATACCATGCATTTGATGAGAGAATAGCCAATGAGAGTGACATGGACAAATATCCATGTCCATGTAATGTCTGTCTTGGTGGAAAGGTGAAAAAAAAAGTCAAATTTATCGACATATGATAAGATATGGGCATAGTGGTATAAGCACTTGGAATGTCAATTATTATGAAGATATGATATAATGGAAGAGTGTGAGAGATTAAGAGGCAACAAACATAGATGAAGTGGCACCAAACATAGATGAAGAGGCAGCAACGTTAGACAAAGGGTTTGAATTTGATAGAATGTTGAATGAGGGTCTAAATGATGATTGGGTCAAGTTGATGGAGGATGCTTCAAATTTTGTGTATGCTAATTGTAGGTTCAGTCATTCGACAATATTCCTTCAAATTCTTAACTTGCAAGTGGTGTTTGGTTGGACAAATGAGAGTGTAGATCAATTATTGGCATTATTAAGTTTTTTGTTACCACCTGACTCCACATTGCCAACAAAACAAAGTCAATGTAGAAAGGAAATCACTAAGCTAGGCTTAGGGTATGAAAACATCCAAACATGTGTGAATGGTTGTGTATTATTTCGCAAGAATATTGCAAGTGAGAGTGAATGTCTGAAATGTCTTGAAGTGAGGTATAGACAAGGGTTGAAATTAGTTATGGTTCCTAGAAAGGTTCTTCACCACTTTTTGGCAATCCCATGATTACTCTGAATGTATAGGTGTAGAGACATTGTTGAAATTATGCAATAGCATTCCCAAACTAAGAGCACTGATGGAAACAAAACATGTGTATGATTCTAAGACGTGGATGGAATTTGATAACAGATGGCTTGATTTTTCTCAAGATCCTCGTAATATAAGGTTGGGTTTAGCTCTAGATGGGGTGAACCCGTTCTCAGATCAAAGTAATAAATGGTAAAATTGGCTAGTGTTTTTAATAAATTATAACTTGCCTCCATGGTTAGCAACTAAACCATTTTTCTTAATGGTATCATTGATTATACCAGGAAAGAAAAGTGTGACTTCAGATACAATTGATGCTTATCTAGAGCCATTATATGATGAGCTAATGGAATTGTGGAAAGGAATTGAAGAAATTAAATCTTTAAGGGATGTTCATTCAATAAAATTCACTTTAAGAACTTCCTTATTTTTTATGCTTCATGATCTTCTTGCATATGCCACATTGTCTAGTCTTAGTGTTCATGGATACCATGGATGACCCACTTGCAACTTTAAGGATTTTGTGAGGCACTCAAGAATTTTGTGTAAGTGTATTTATTGTGGACATCGTGCTTACTTTAAAATGCATCATCAATATCATCAACAAAAAACACGGTTCAATGGTCAAGAAGATAATCGTGAAGCACCATTGCTAATAATAGGTGATTACATTGTTGAGAATGGACAAAAAAATGTCATTTATTGAAAATGATGGGGTTGTTGGTAATAGATATGATCCATGTAATGAAAGCGGTTTAAAAAGGTTGTGCATATTCTATAAGTTGTCATACTTTAAGGATATAGCCATTAGGCATATTGTTGACTTTATGCATACTGAGAAAAATATAGCCTATACTATTATAGAAACTCTTTTTGGTGCTTTTGATACTATTTCATCATGTGAAGACTTTCGAAAAATAAAGATTCATTGAAATCTTTGGGTTGAAAAATATGATGATGAAAAATATAGAAAACCTAGTGCTCCTTATGTTTGGACAAAGGAACAATTTGCACAATTCTTACAATTGATGTCTTAGACACACGTTCCCACTAGATATGTAAGTAGTAGTATTAGAATACAAAATGACATTAATGGCTTAAGAGGCCTCAAGACCCATGACTATCATGTCATAATGGAGAATATTTTGTCTATTGTGGTAAATATATTAAGTTTAGAAAAGGGGTCAAGATTGAAAATTATAAGGTTGGGCCTAATATTAAAGAGAATGAGTTTACATGTATTAGATCCTTCGAACTTTGATAGATTGAGGGAGGAGGTTGTTCAAGTCCTTTGTCTATTGGAACAGGAATTTCCACCAACAATATTTAGAATTTCTATGCATCTTTTGATACATCTACAATATGAACTAAAGCATTGTGGCCCGATAAGAACAAGATGGATGTATCTTATAGAATAATATATGAAGGTTTTAAAAAAAATTGTTTGTACTAGGGCAAAACCGGAAGGTACCATGTCTGAGGGATATTCAATGCAAGAGGCCATGGGATTTTGCATAGAATATATGAAGGATTTTAAAAAATTCAATCGACGTGTATGGGACGATGATGAAGAAGAGATAGTTGTAGGTGAAGTGTTAGAAGGAAATGGATGTCGATTCAATCTATCACATCAAGAAAGAAGTGTGATACATGCCTATATTCTTCAAAACACATCTTTGTTTAATAAGTGGAGCAGGTAAAAAAAATTACACAATAATTTATTTACTTACACATCTATATTATCAATCTTACTATTTCTATGTTAATATTCTATGTAGAAAATATGAAGAATACAATCAAGCTTGGATGCAACATCGACCTCAAAAGCACAGATGTCATGCTGATTTGATTGGAGGTGATTCTTTTTCAAAATTTGAAGAAAGGATCGCTAATGCAGTTAGTGATGCAAAAGAATAAGGTCAAGATATAACAACGAAGGATAGTGAGTTTTCACAATCTCCACATTTATGGGCTACGTGTTTTAGTGGAATGTGGGCCTATGGTAGTCATTTAAGAGTGGAAGAAAAATACAAAGGAAAGATAAATTGCGATTGCGTTGTTAGTGCTGAATTTATTCACGAAATTGAGAAGAAATTTTATGTTGGATTCATCCAACAAATTATTCTAGTGGAATATGGTGATAATAGTCTTATATTATTAAAATGTAAGTGGATCTGACCATCTGCAGTACAATTTGATGAGTATGGATTTGTACGTGCAAATACAAGACAATATTTATCAGAGACGGATGAGCCGTATGTTTCCCCTCTTCAAATTAACCAATCATTTCTAATTGATGATGTAAGAAGCCCAGGCTGGCTGTATGTCATTCAAATAGAGTCTTGTTCAAAACAAAAATTCATGGAAGTTGTTGATATAATGCCTAATGGGCAATATGTTAATTTATAAGGAACATTCAAAGAAGTGGATGAAGATGATGATGAAGTGTTTGAAGAAGACATTTTGATTACCAATTAAGAGATTGGGAGAGAAAATGCATTGCATGTCACAGATGGGGATGAGGAAGAAAATCAAGCAGATGCAGACATGAATGATCAGGATTCTGATCTTGTTGGAAATGCAGATGATTATGATGATGTTTTGTCACCTAAACTTTAGTTATATGTATGGTGTAATTTATTATTGAATGTAATAAAGATTTGAGTATAGGTATGCTTATTCATTGTTGTTTTACTGATACATTTTGAATGTAATCATCATTATTTTGTTGGTACATTTTATACAAAACTTGAGATGTTCACTACTAATTTGAAGTGCATTTAAAGTTAGGTTCAATCATTCTTCTTAGTTTTCTTACTTTGGTTGAAAATTTCAAATTAATTTTGTTTAGTTAGAATATAATTTCTTGTATGTCCTATATGTTTTCTAGATGCAAACATATAATGAACATATGTGATTTAGTATATACATATAGATATCTTAACATTAGGTGAACTAAGCCTCCCCATTATAGAAAAAGAAATGATCTCTTAGGTCTGATGGACATTGAAAACTAAAAATGATAGACTACAAAATTAGAAAATTGTTCAATCTTTTCAATAAAATGATATCTAAAATACTGCATTCATAATACCACACTACCGCAGCAATAAATAGAGGCATGTTTGGGATGGCAGGACATATAGTTCAATGTACAAATGCTTACCGCAATACCACAACAACCAAATATGAATACCATGTGGTGGTGGTGAGAACATGTTAACAACTAAAGTTAATCGCAGCCCTGCAAGGGGTAAACAATGACATTGTGGTATGGTGGTGAACAATCACTCAACTGTTAGAGTTAAACCGATGTCCTACAGGATTCCAAAGGGGTGTGCATAGGGTGGTGGTACTGCTATCCCTACCATACCACTACCCCGCAATGGTCTTGATATGACAAAGCGGTATGGTATTGAACAATCAGTCAACCGCTAGAATTAACTAGTCATCTCGCGGGAGTCCAAAGGGTTGTGCGTGGGGTGGTGGTACTGCTAATGCTACCCCATAGTGGTCTTGAAATTATTGATTGGTACTACGGTACAAGATTTCAAAGCATTAAATGATTACACCGTTTGATTTCCCAAGATCAATGGCATGTATTCAAACTTGAATTATAGGTGGATTATGAAATATTTTGCATGAATTGACATTAATAGTGAGATGACCGAGATCAGCAACAAATATTACTTGGGACTCGACAATATTTTGGCAATCATTCACACAGCTCAGCGTACCAGAGGCAAGGGAGTTCAAGCGAAAAAACTCTGCAGCTATTATTTCATCGGGTAAGTTCACAAAAACCCTTTGTAGCAAGTGTATAAGAACCGAATTTTCTTCTACAAGTAGACACTTAAGAAATCAAGTAGGAGTAAATTCTTCTTCATGCCACCCAAAAGAATTCAACTTGCGAGTAAAAAGGAAGAATCCACAATTTCTAAATAAAAAAAAGAGGTCCTTGCAACAATCCATTTTAGATGTGTTGCCTAATTCTATAGACAAAGGATTCAATAAGGTGTTTAAAGATACAACCCATGGATGTAGAGACCCAATTATCCCTATCTCAGGGTGGGATCTTTTTTGGTACTTCTATTAAAAAAGGGATGACAAGATTCCAGTTTCGAATCCTTGGACCTTAGATTTGGCCAAATTGATAGTCCCAAATGTCTTCGTAGATGTTGAGTTTATTAAAGTATTGGTACAATATTATCACCTGGCTACCAGGACTATAAGAATGCTAGATGGTTCACAATTAGTGGTGCTAACTAAAGAAGCAATTATAGAGTGTTTTATATTAAACAAGCAAGCTATCACAAAGATCAACTTGGACAGAAGTGAGGATGATTATAGGAGATTGAGAAAAATCTACAGGAGTGATGACCTTCCTTTACACATGAAAAGGGGTGTAAACAATAGGAGGATACCTATCTCCCCCTCCAAAATTGAGTCATTTTCCATAGAAAACTTCCAATTATATTTCAAAAGAGCTTATTTTTCTTTGTGCCAAGTGCTTGGAATAGATGTTGAAGAGAGGATGCCAACCTATCTCATGATGATGGAAATGAAGATACAAAATCGTGAAGTCAACATTGAGTATGACTTTGCTGTTGAAATTGAGAAAGGGCCACATGAGGGATTTTTTCAAGTAAGAGAGAACTTAGCTCCCTTCACTTTCAGGAAATACTCTATGTTATGTCATTTAATATTGTACCAAAATAGAAACATATGGACTAAAATAATTTTTTTGGGAATGACTGATGATGAAGGGAATAGGTTGCCTATAAAAAATTGGTGTTACATTTGGGATAGTAGATGTAAAAATAGTGATTATGTAATATTTCATAATAAAGATCATGGCCACTCTTGGTCATATTTTTCCAATATTTCTTAATAAAATCATGCAAGTATTAAGACCTTTAGCATTGAAGCCAGAGCAGGGACACTCATAATTTCGGTGACTGGTTCTTCTTAGTAGACCAAATATTAATAAGGGTCTATAGGTGTCCTCAATCCCTACATGTTTTACCTAAATTTATTTCCATTCGAATTGCATTTTTAGGATTTATGTGGAAAATGTTATGGATGGAGCAAGATGTTATGAAAAGACAAAAAAAAGGCGACATTCCTCCTTGACCTAACTAAATGTAAGGAGTTATTTGTAGGGTCTGACACTCTTGAAGAACTAAAAAACTATTTGACAATGAGGTATTCATTGAAGTCACAAGGAGAAAGGGTCTTTGATCCTGAAGGGCCCATATTAATTTTATAAAGCAGACACTTCTCACTAAAGTTGGGATTACCCATGTAATGGATTATGAAGAAGATGTAAAAAAAATTTCTTTACACCTAATGAAGTTTTTCAAAGGAAGAGGAAGTGGGAAATCATAAAGAGGCTTGAGGAGGAGAAGAAGAAAAGGGATGCTAGATTCCAAGGATTCTATGTTGAAGAAGGGGATCCTATCAAAAGGATGAACTTAATAATTGACAACTTTGAAAGATTATATGTTCAACCAAAAAAGAAACTTGAGGGTCAGTCTTCAAAACCCTCCAAGTTGGCCATCAAACCAAGAGGTATTGTAATCATAGAGCCCCTACCAGAAACTGTCACAATACAATCAGAATCATCCCTTGAGCAACCAATTCCTAAAAGGTAGAAGACACATGGAGTGGCCCCCTTAGTGGCATATGAAATAAGTGAAGGATTAGGAGATATTGAAGAGGTAGCCGATGTACTTTTGAATTTTAAAGATGATGAAGTTGATCAACCACTGCCTAAGCTTGCAACTGATGCTCACAAACCAAAAGAAAGAGTGGATGTACATGGGCATAATGATCAAGAAGTGTATGATGATGAAAGGGTGATTATTGCCCTTAGATTTATTGAAGATGATGAATTTATTCAAACTCTTGAGTTTAAGGATTTTTGGTTTAAGATGAAAATGAAAGAATTTCAAGAGAGACTCCAAATTAATAAGATGGGCTCTGAGGAGTCATAGCATGACCATATTATTTCCAAGACTCTTGAAGAACTCAGGATTGATGAAATTACTATTATCCCCCAAGAAGCAAGAAAATTGGTCTTAGAAAGCAATATACTAATTATTCCTGGGATGGAGTTAAAAAAGATATTCTTACTGGATCAAGTAAGAAGCCAAGAATATCCCATGTTGGTTTTTGAATTCAATTCAGATGAGGGAATGAGTGGCATAGGTTACAATCCAAGACTTGAAACCCTAGCCTTTTGGACAAAGCAAAAAAAATAGAAAAACCAAGATTGCTTGATGTTGTAAAAGAAATGAGAGGGACTACCATGGTAAACTAGACACTTCAAGACACATCAGCATTAGAGGCAACTACTATGACAATGCACTCAACAATGTTTACTAGCGATGCAGTTAAAGCTATGGAGCTTAGATTGGAAGAATATGAGAAAGCACAGACTGATCTGAATGATGAAGTGAATAGGTTATTCATAGAAAATGTGAAATTAAAAGAGCAGTTGAAGGGAGCAGGTCCTTCCCAAAGCACATAATTAAAAGTATACCAGCCCACTACCATCTAGACTGATATAGGTTCAATCATTGTTGAACAAGTAAATGTGTTAAAACAAGAAATTGAGAAGTTGAAAAAGACTAATGAAGAAACAAAGGAAATAGCAAAGAGAGAAACCCTCAAGGTATTGGAACAGATCTTGGAGTGTAGGGTTAAACTAATTGTGGACAAATTGGAAAATATGTATGAATGTTGTGTCTCCTTGTCACAAGCAATTGATCAGATAAAGGCCCATGTACCTATATTGGACCCCTTATTCAAAAAATGGCAACCTGTACATCACACCTTAATGACTTTGTGCAAAAAAATTCAAAGGAGTGTTGAGGCCCCTGCGGCTTTAAATCCTACTAAGAAAATGGTATGAATGATCACAAATGAATTTCAATACATATCTACAAAAGACCAAAAGATCAAGGAAAGAATGGATTCATTTCACAAACTAAAGCAGTGGTATGTGCCTAAGATGTTAAGGGATGATGATCAACTGAAAGGCTCATAGCATTGGATAGATGAGTTTAGAAAAATTGTTCCCAACTGCCTCACTAATTTACAGAAGGATGGTGACATAAATATTCACCACCTCAATTTAACCTTGGTTCGAATAATTGCACTAGATGCTAGATACTCAAAATTCATCATGGATAGCAAAGGGTTATTAGACAACAGATGGAAGTGTCACTTGGCTAGCACACAAAAAATCAAGGAGTACAAATGGCCTCATGATTACATGGTGTACCAATGGGAGTAGACATATCTAGCTCCCCCAGAAGAATAGGCCTTGCAATGAAGTACCAAGCCTTGTAGATACTATCATGGAGAGAGGACCTTGCTAGATCTGAATGATCACGGGTACCTTATGATGAGTAACAGACTTTCATATCTTATGAGTGCTCCGGACTTCAACATCTAATCATTTCTCTTCACTTCTCATATTTCATTCCTTTTATGTAATCCTATGTAAACAGTGATAATTAAGACTTTTTTATTTATGTTAAAAGTGAGTAACTAAAAAGACACTTTTTGACATGTCAGTCAAGACAAAATTTTGAAACGTATTGTAAAATCTTTTGGAAGATCAATAGAATGAAGTTATAATTTGTGTTCGAATTCTAGTTTCAATTGTTTGTTGAAGTGAATTAATGAATGTTATCTTGGTGTCCCCAGTTTGATCTTTCCTTGTTATTTAAATCAATATATCAAGGGTGTATCTGGTTTATCAAAACACATTTATTGTCAAACAATTCATTGTGTACTACATTTTGGTGTCAAATCTTTGGTAATTATGGTTAGTTTCATTACATTCAAATTTTGAATTCTGGAAAATTATATACATTAAATAGATTGATGGTTGTTTGGATAGTGAAATTAGCTCTCTTAGAAATTAACTGAAATATCTTGTCTTGAAATGTATACAAGGATTATTTTAATTAAAGAGGATTTTGTGGTTATTTTTCTAACAATGATTTTACAGTGCAACTAGCTTGCTATTTTCATTCAAGATACAAGTCATGATCAAATTCAAGCACATACCAAGAAGATGGTACTCTACTTCAAACCCTCAACCTCACTTAGTTTAGTCTACTTACATGGGGATATTAAGGAAGTTGCTAAATAATTAATATATATCATTTGTTGTTTGTGAAGGAGAATCTTGTGGGATCCAATATGGCAATGGATCAATATCCAGTTTCTTAAGTAAAGATGATGTCATATTTGGGAAACTTGTTGTGAAACATCATGTTAGTAATTTTTGGATGTTAAGGCTTCCCAGTTGGATATCAAAGATCTTTTGTCATCAAATTAATTTGGAATTTATATATAAATGGATTCTTTCATGGTGCAGGTCTATACTGAGACAACACATGAACCAGGGTTGACATTTTTTTTGTCCAAGTTTGATGGCATTCTTGGGCTTGGTTTCCAGGAATTTTTTGTTGATAATATTGTTCCAGTCTGGTTAGTGTTGATAGCCTTCATTCTGTATTAATATGTCAACTTCATTCTATAATCTGAGTGTCACCTTTCTTAAATTTTGAACAAGGTTCTAAAATCAAGGGTTCAATATGCATATTTTAGGCTTATGTTGAACACTTTGATTAAGGCATTTGTTGACAAGGCTACAATTTTTTAATTGATTTATCTTTCTAGTGTGTTTGGACTTAATTTTGTAAACTTGCAATAGACAATGCACTTTTATTCTTTCTAAATTGAGACTAATAGTAATTTTGTTGGTTGTATTGAGGCACAACTTCATTCATGGCAGAAAAGGCAGCACCTTGTTGCTCATATCAGATGGAATGTTGCATATAAAGGAGGAAAGATTCTAGTTGGGTTATTGTTGACTTCATTAAAGGAGAGAGCTTCATATATGGGATATGATCAACACTCTCCTTGGATTCTACACGTTATAGCTTTCTCTAGGAAGATTTCCCATGTTGTAGAATTTTTAAGAGATGAAAGGGGCATGTGCTCGCATTGAAAGGCTTCAAGCATGTGTTTCCATCATTGTAGAAGTTTCTTGGAGAGTTTTCTTTCTTGTAGTAATTTTTGTGCAATATTGTAACTTAGATTTTCAGTCTTGTGACTGAAAATAGCAAATTGTAACACTCTATTTCTAAGTTGTAACTAGAACACCTTTCTTTTATTTATAAATTTCATTGATTTTTCCTTCTCAATGGCTATATTATTGTGTGCAATTGATGATTGATGTGTATTTATGTGTTTTATGCTTAAATCCTCAAATATCAGTCAATTAAAATGACTAAATATACTACTAATTGGCTTCAATTAATAATTAAATTGACTAAATATACTATCATTGATAGAAATCAGTGAACAATGAATAAATATGACTAGATATATGACCAATGAAATCAATGAATAAAAATGACTAAATATACTACCAAATTGATCAAAATGATGATTAAAATTAATGAGTAAATACACTACCAATGCACAAAAATCCGTGAATAAAAATGACTAAATAAGCAACCAGTTAACAACAATCAATGACTAAATATATCAGTGAATAAAAAAATGACTAAATAAGTGAACAAATTACAACAATCAATGACTAAATCAACAACTAAATAAGTGACCAATTAAATATATCATTGAATAAAAAAAATGACTAAATAAGTGACCAGATTACAACAATCAACGACTAAATATACTACCAAATCGATCAATCAAAACAACCAATAAATGACTAAAAATGGTTTATTCATCAATTTGGTCACATTATATATGACTAGCAATAAACTAATAATGGTCACATGACCAAGTTCAGTCATTTATAAGGAATTTTTAGTAGTTTTTTTAGTATTTTATTGTTGTTTTTGTACTAGTAATGCATGTGTAAAGGGGGAATTCATAACTGGTCTCAATCTCACTATGTGTATTTGAAGAGAAATTTTCTTATATTAGAAACCTCAATTTGCATGTGTGGAAGAGCAAAGAAATCTATTAGTGATCTCCATTTGAGTATGATATTTTCCTTTGTTTGGGTGTGATCTTCAAGAAAACCATGTTGAGGTCACAATGTTGATTCCCTTTTAGGTTTGGGCATGATCCAATGATTTTTTTAGTGGCTAATATTTGAAATTGGAGAATCAAAATTTGGCTAATAGTACAAGCTATAAGGTGACCTGAATTGCCACATTTTTATAAAAAATTATTTGTCTTGGTTACATTGCCAAAATATTAATTTTATTAAACTAACAAATTCACCATTATATTTGATACCTAATTAGATCATATTTTCCTAAATTTTACGTTATAGTAGAAAATTAAATTAATTAGCCAATAATATTATATAATTATTAGTTAATTTAGGGTCATATCACCAATTTTTAATCACTATCAATCTTATTAAAAATCTAATGTTTGAGGTTGTAGTCCATGGACTAAAATGTGCCCATAGAGTTGCAATGCCAATCAAGCCTAAAATTGTATTTGGGTCATTGAAGATTTATAATCTAATGACTGGGGTTAAATTTTTGTTAGCGAATGAATTGGCTCATGATAAATATGTTCAAAATAAATGACTCTTAGCCCCGCCAAGCACTAGTACTAATCCCCTAACAGCTCTGGAAAGACCACAATTGCATGTGTGGCTTTCCACTGAATTTTGGAGGTACAACTCCCTCACAAGATTTTCAATGAATTAATCTAAACTAAAGAAAATTGGTATGCTTTTAACCAGAAAGAGGGAAAGGTAATTAACACAAAGATTGAAGACTTATAATCATCCCATTAGAAAAGATAATGTCATGCTGCAATAAATGGCAGCCCATAGCCAATCCCACAAAGAAGAAATAACTATATGCACATGTAATGCTACGATCAACATACTAAACCTGCCATTAAATTCATAATAATAAGACCATGAACTATTACAGTTGAAAATAAATGCAAATCCCTCTCGATAACACCACTAGTTGTATATCCTAAGAACCCCTATCAATTTCTCCATTCGCCAATATATAGCAAGCCAACCTCACTGAACGGTCGCCAAAGCCATTATCAAATTTGGGAGTATTCTTCTTCTGCTCTCTATCTTGAAAACCACTAAAATTCAATCGACATCATTAGCCTAGGAAATGAAATGGCATCAAGCAAGAAAATTGATCTTTATCTTGCCAACGGCCGCCGAATGACCCTTCGCATAATCAAATAATTAATGCAGCCTCAAGGGAACACCATAAGACAACACGTGGTTACTGCTCAATTGGAAATGTAATTTAAATTGTTTCAAATAAACCCTTTATTTGAATTGAATTGGTGTTCATTAAATTTTCTCGGGAGAAAGCACCAATGTCCAATCAATCTTCTATAAATTCAGCTAGTGTCACCACCCTTCGTCATTCAGGAGCATCAAACATGGCAAGCACCCAAAGCGATGATGATTCTGCAAGTGGCTTCCTTGTCTTAGAAGAGATTGAGTGCAACCTACTTTTCAGGCATTTTTTGGACCAACTGAAGGAGGTCTTCATGGTATAGAGTGAGGTAGAGGAAGAAGTTCTTTGCAACATCGTGGGTGAAGCATTTCTAAGCCAAGCACATGTGCACAACACCACCATGTTGGAGCACTTTATATACACTATCATCAGGACTTCTGGCCGACATGAGTGGGGAGTGAAGGCACTGGAGCACCCAGTAAGGCCTGAATTCCATCATCATGTAAGGGTGGTGATCAATGGACTCAGCCGCTATCCTCAAAAGTGACTAATAGTTGATGCCATTTGCATAGCATCGGCTCTTCAGGATGAAACATTGGAGGAATTTGTCACTCTTTTCTGCTCGAGTTGTGAGAAATGAAATGAGGCTTTTCGTGTAGTTCTTGCAATCACACAAGAACCTGTTGTCGCCTACCCAAGTGGAACGCCTCTAGACTATAAGCGAGAGTCTATGAGTCTTGATATTTTCTTTGTGTGTCTGAATGAAACTCCCTCTTCTATCTTCTGATGTCGATATAACATTTTGTAATCAGAACAAATAATTTTATATTTCTAACACCATGTATACACGATATTATATATAAATAAAATATATTTTTGGGTATCTCTGTATTTCCCATGTATGGCTTTGTTTTTGCTCATATGCTTTTGAAAATGATCTATTTTCTACACAATGCACTAGCTATGTGAATTAGGTTTTTTTGTGATTTTATTAGCACTAAAATTCTCCCAGACGGTGGAATGAGGGGTTCACATTTAACTTAGTAAAACACCACCTAGGTTTCGAGTAGTACTTAGAATGTTTCCCAAACACACAACTTGGAGGGTAAGTCACTAATCTCTAACACAATATAACAATTCATGTGGATTAACTACACATACACACCTTTCCCGAGGAATGCTAAGTTAGAAAAGATTCATAAAACACCACCCAAAAAAATGCTATGACCAAGTAAGCAGCAAAATGTGAAGTTAGGAGAACCAAGGAAAACCTTTCCCAAGTTCAAAAATGAACAAAGAACACTGCTTGAATATGATTTTTGTTGGAGTGAAAAGACACTGAGAGGGGGGGAGTGAATCAGTTTTATTAACTTCTTTACCAAATTTAGTTGAAACTAAAATAAACCAGATATATGCTCTCATTTATCAATGATAGAATCATTCATGTATTGAATGCAATCACATAAATTGAAATGAGAATAGTGAAACATAGAATTTTAAAGCAATAAAGAACTGAACCAAATGAATCACAGAAACTCCGATAGATACAAGATATTTCAAGTGGAAAACCCTCCTAGGGTAGAAAAACCACTCCTGAACCTGCTGCCTTTTTCAGGCTCTCATTTCAATAATTATTTTGACAATGCCTCATAGGCTGATTTTTGAGCACCGACTCAAGGAGCACCAACCCCTTTTCTATTTTTCAATAGAACATACAATGATACAAAGGATCTCTCTGTTTCCCTGATTTTTGTCAAGTGCCTCTTGATAGACAATGCATAGAATTCTCAAGAGTCGAGAATGATGATTCTTTAGAGTTCCATCCATTATCAAGCCTTGAGACAGCTTGAGGAAAATATAGTTATAGTCTCAATACAACTTCTCATCAAACTGTATTACAATGGTGTGTTGTTTCTTTCTTTTTCTCACACACTATTTTTCAATCTTTCATGATACAATTACAAAACAGTTAACATACTATTTTCTCAATCTTTTTTCCACACAAGAATTAATTCCTCTATCTCTTGCAAAAAACTAGTATATGTTGCTCTGTTGTTATCTTTTTACTTTTTAGGTTTTTCAGTAATGATTAAACCCTAATCTCTATGTTTTCCTCTTTTTTTACATTTTACATCATTACATCCCAGAAGGGTTACAACAGTTGCTCGTTTTTCACTTTCAAAGAATTACTCAAAGATAATTATCAAGTTACCATGCTACTGTCAAGCAACAGTTCGAGATGTTACTGTGATCATGAGGGAAGGATCAATTTGAATAGGGTCTTCTGACAGGAGTACTCAAGCATTGTGCAAATATAGAAGGAAAACTAAAAATTGTCCTCTCAAGCAGCCTGCACAAACAGTGCTTTAACCAAATAGCATCAAGGCATGCATGTAATTTTCAAATAATGGCCACTGAAAAACTGCTGCAAAAAGAAGTAACTAAAAGAACAATGCTTCCATAACTGAAATCATGCATTTCAGACCTAATCATGAAAGGAATAGACATTTTCCACTTTTCTTTTTGCATAGAAAACTTAACTCGAAATAACCTTGCCTGAGAACTAATAGATTTGTTAAGCAAACTGAAAGAATACCTGAGAAGACCAGAAAAGAATTTTCCATGAGTAATTTAGCGGATCTGCAGAATAGCTGAGAAACCCGTGCCACATTGCTATTTTGAGTATTCACCCGATGCCAAGAACCTGACAAGAGAAATGACCATGGTGATGGTCTTTCAAGCTTCCCCATTCATTGTCAAAGAGTTGCAGAAAAAAAGTCGATTAAATAGTGAAACGGCCGAGAGAGAGATTCCATGGAGGCAGCAATAATATGGTTCCAAACCCTCGAACAAGTGAAGCACAAGTTTTTCCCTAAACTTTCAAAGCAATCAATCGAAAAACTTTACCAAGATTGATATCATTTGAAGTTTGAGAGGACTATCATTAATAAATTAAAAACTCAATATATCATTTGGCATTCACTTCCTTACCGCACAACTGCAGTCTCCCTTCGGACTACCTGTGGTATAGTGGTAGCTCCTTGCATACCGCTAACCATTTCCACCATGCTACCACGGTTACTCTTCTGACAGCCTGCGGTATAGCGGTAGCTGTCTTGCATGCCGCTAGCCGCTTCCACTGCACTACCGTGGTTACCTTTCTGACTGTCTATGATGTAGCGGTAGTTGTCTTGCTTGCCGCTAACCATTTTCACCGCACTACCGTGGTTTCCCTTCTGACAGCCTGCGATGTAGTGGTAGCTGTCTTGCTTGCCGCTAACAGCTTTCACCGCACTACCGCGGTTACCAGCTTAACTGTCAGTGGTACCGCAGTAAGACGTTCGTGGCCTTACCAAAGACAAGCTTTATACCTGTTGTCAGCTTTTAAGCCTTGTGTGTTTGCTATCATTAACCCGAATGCAATATAATATGCATTCCTATAGTGTGCCAAACATTTTTAATGCCAAAAGATATGCAAAAATATCAATGTTGATTGCCACCTTGTTATATTTAATGCTATATAATGTACCAATGCTAAATAATGTCCAATGACTTATGAGGTACAATGAAGACTAATTTTGCATGTTAAATTCACAATGCCATTTCACATACCATAAACCATTATCAATTGATTAAGGAAACCCGATAGGGTTTTCTTAAAACTGAAAAGCAACCTGATCAATAGAACAAAGAACCTATAACCAAAGTACCTCAACCAAGATCTGCACATGGAGTCAAGATATCAGTGCCACCATATATAGTATCCAAAGTGAAGTAAATATGCCAATTATAAAATCAGATCAACTGAGTAAACCATCACCAAGATGCCAAACTGTAGTACAAATTGTCATCAAGGACAAATTAGAACAATAGAGATTCAAAAAATTTAAGTAAAAGTGCTTGAGGCAAATGGAGGAAGATAATTAAAGGGAAAGGGGGTCACATCAACAAGTAATAGTGGCTCCAACTGGGGACCCAGACTATGCAGGACGATGAGAATGCAACATGAATACAAAACTGAGATTTAAAAGCTCATTTGAAAGTGCACCAAACAACCACCTATCATCATAAACTTATGTATCCTCCTTTGAACTTCCTCGAATCTCAATAATATCTCTGACCGAAATCTTATTTGGAAAGACTCCCTCAGAAAGAGTCTGGCCACATGTACCACGAATGACATCCTTGTCAATCGTGATGGTAACTCCACCTCCACTTCTTTGACTTGATTTAGGTTCTCTTGGAGATAGCTTGGTGTTTCTATATTGGTCATTTAAGTCATTTCCTTCCAAATCCCACAAATGAGATTGAACAGTTCTTTGCCTATGTTGAAAATCATTCCTGGGCCCTAAAGAATTTCCACTTGAAAGGTGAGTAGCACTAGGTTGAATATCCTTTTCGATAACACTCTTCACATCCCCATGAACATGATCATTATGAATTACACCCATCTTTAAATTAGGTTCACAAAGAGAAGACTCAAGGACAGTATCATTTCTGACCTTTCCTTGAGGTTGTTTTTCATGGTAAAGTAGAGGATCTCTTGATAGAAGAATATTTTATTCATTAGATCTCTCACAGGCCACAGTAAATTCACCCCAAGCCTCTAACTTCACACCAGTCTCACCTCCATCCAATTTAGGACTAGCAGTTTCCCCATTGTTTCCTTGATTATGAACATCTCCAATGATCGAAGAGCAACATCTATCCTCAGTTATAAATTGATCACCAATTAAAATCAAAAAGAGAGGATTATCATGTACTTTGAATTCGTTTAGATTGAAGAGAGGGTTAAGATGAATTGACCATTCTTCTTCTCCTTCAAAAATTTCGCGCGTGAGCTCTCCATGTTCTACTAGATGAAAAGGTGTATTCTCTTCCCCTATTTCTTTAGAGGGAGAAACCTTATTTCAGGAATAGAAGAAAAACTTGAAAAGGGATATTTTTGATCAATTTTCGAAGAGGAGGACCTATCCTCACAAGGGGGGAAAGAGGTGATTGAAGTCCTCTTTTGCGGCTCCTCATCTTCCTCATCACTAGATGAGCCAGAATCACTTTCAACCTCAAAGGAGGTATATAGATTGAAAACCTGATCACTGCTATTCTGACCTTGTTCCTCATTATGTTGCTGCATGCTATCAAATATTGTCAAATTAATATTTTTAGCAGTCAGGAAAGGTAATTTTACCTCTTCATGATTCTTAAATTGGTACTTAGAGGATCTTCTTCGACTAACTTCAGGCTTCACAATTGCACCAGGTGTCCACTTTCCAATGGCTATAAGATCATCTTTGATTTTGACTGCCTCTAATTCAGCTCTCTCAATCCCCTACACTTTATCTCTTTTGAGGATTAATTGCACATCAGGTTCCAAGGTAGAAATAAAAATGTGAAATTGGATTTCTACATTAGGTCTTTCTAGGACAGGAATTCATTGAAGAGACTGATTAAATTAGTACACAAAATCTCTCATTGTTTCAGCTTTATTCTTCATGATTTGAAAAAAAAAAAGCATAAGGTAGCCGCAACATTGATTGGGATTTTATATCGCTAAAGGAACTTTGTAATTAGGACATTCCATCCCATGATGCTTCCTTTCTCAAGCTCCTTGTACCATTCTGCCACTTTCCCAACCAAACTATCAATAAAAATTCTTATGAAAACATCATCCTCTTGAATTCCTAAATTTCCACTTACTGTAGTCATAGCCAGGTTGTGCTCATCAGGGTCTTGTTCATTTGTCCAGAAAATTTAGGGAACCATTTCCAGGAACCATGGGGTAAACTATAGTATTATGATAGGACAAGGAGGCCAACTTGATTACACCAAATATTTAAGGCCATGGATGATTGGAGTTGCCAACTCACACAAGAGTAAAATTGAAAAGAGAAATTCTTGGTTAATTTCTGGGTGGTAAACGGGCCAGAGGTGGATTTTGAGGTTGAGGAAGGGGTGGGTCCCTTGGATGATGAAACGGCTGATTAGGCTAACGATCAGGATGACAAGGAGGGTTGTTGTAGTACATGAATATCAACCTTGGAGGATGCTCCATCATAGGCGCAGGTGGGCACTGGGTCAACTCTTCCTCTTCTTCCAAGGCAAGATTTTCTCGCATATAATTTGTAGCGTGTCTCCTATATCTCCAAGAAAGCGTATTTAATTGTGAAATGATGTCTTCTTGCTCTACTCCCACCCAATATAAGTCTACCTAAAAAATGGGAAATACATCATTATGAGGAAGTGCCATCTTGTTGCATGATGTGACAAGACTTTAATCAATTTAACTCGATATTCCCAGTGGAGTCGCCAAAAATATGTTAGAAAATGAACTGGCTCATGATAAATATGTTCAAAATAAATGACTCTTAGCCCCACCAAGCACTAGTACTAATCCGCTAACAACTCTGGAAAGACCACAATTGCATGTGTGGCTTTCCTCTGAATTTTGGAGGGACAACTCCCTGACAAGATTTTCAATGAATTAATCTAAACTAAAGAAAATTGGTATGCTTTTAATCAAAAAGCAGGAAAGGTAATTAACACCAGTTCATAAAAATTACACTCATGCTAGAATGAGAAACACAACTATAAATAATCAATACAAAGATTGAAGACTTATAGCCATCCCATCAGAAAAGATAATGTCATGTTGCGATAAATGACAGCCCATAGCCAATTCCACAAAGAAGAAATAACTATATGCATGTGTAATGCTACAATCAGTGTACTAAACCTTCCATTAAATTTATAATACTAAGATTGTGAACTATTGCAATAGAAAATAAATGCAAATCCCTCTTGATAACACCACTAGATGTATATCCTAAGAACCCCTATCAATTTCTCCATTCGCCAATATATACCGAGTCAACCTCATCGAACGGTCACCAAAGCCATTACCAAATTTGGGAGTATTCTTATTCTTCTCTTTATTTTGAAAACCTCTAAAATTCGATCGAAATCATTAGCCTGGGAAATGAAATGGCATTGGGCAAGAAAATTGAACTTTATCTTGCAAACGGTTGTTGAATGACCCTTCACATAATCAAATAATTAATGCAGCCTCAAGGGAACACCATATTACAACACGTGGCTACTGCTCGATTGGAAAAGCAATTTAAATTGTTTCAAATCAACCCTTTATTTGAATTGAATTTTTGTTCATTAAATTTTCTCAGGAGAAAGCACCAATGTGCAATCAATCTTCTATAAATTCAGCTAGTGTCACCACCCTTCATCATTCAGGAACATCAAACATGGCAAGCACCCAGAGCAATGGTGATTCTACAAGTGACTTTCTTGTCTTGGAAGAGATTGAGTGCAGCCCGCTTTTCAGGTATTTGTCAGACCAACTAAAGGAGGTCTTCATGGTACAAAGTGAGGTAGAGGAATAAGTGATTTGCAGCATCCTGGGCAAAGCATTTCTGAGCCAAGAACATGTGCACAACACCACCATGTTGGAGCACTTTATATACACTGTCATCAGGACTTCTGGCCAACACAAGTGGGGAATTAAGGCACTAGAGCACCTAGTAAGGCCTGAATTCCATCACCATGTCAGGGTGGCAATCAACGGACTCAACCACTATCCTCAAAAGTGACTAATAGCTAACGCCATTTGCATAGCGTCGTCTCTTCAGGATGAAAGATTGGAGGAACTCATCGCTCTTTTCTGCTCTAGAGTTGTGAGAAATGATATGAGGATTTTTGTGCAGTTCCTGCAATCGCACGAGAACCTATTGTCGCTTTCCCAAGTGGAACGCCTCCAAACTGTGAGTGAGAGCTTGTGAGTCTTGATATTTGCTTTGTGTCTGAATGAAAATGCCTTTTTGTCTTCTGGTATCGATATAACTTTTTGTAATCAGAACAAACAATTTTGTATTGCCGACACCATGTATACATGATATTATATATAAATAAAATATCTTTTTGGGTATCTTTGTATTTCCCATGTATGGCTTTGTTTGTTTCTGTTCATATGCTTCTGAAAATCATGATTTATTTTCTACATAATTCACTGGTATGTGAATTAATTTTTCTGTGATTTTATTAGCACTAAAATTCTCCCATGCGATGGAATGAGGGGTTCACATAACTTAATAAAACACCGCTTAGGTTTCTAGTAGTACTTAGAATGCCACCCAAACACATAACTTGCGGGGGAAGTCACTAATCTCTAACACAAGATAACTCATCATACGGATTACCCGCGCATACACACCTTTCCCAAGGAATGCTAAGTTAGAATATATTCATAAAACACCACCCGAAAAATTCTATGACCAAGTAAGCAGCAAAATGTGAAATTAGGAGAACTGAGAAAAACCCCGCCCAACTTTAAAAATGAATAAGAACACCGCCCGAATATCAATTTAAGTAAAAGTGACTAAGGCAAATGGAGAAAGATAATTAAAGGGAAAGGGGGTCACATCAACAAGTAACAGTTTTCATTGGCCAAAATATACTCTCTCAACTCCAATTCCATGGGGCTTGAAATAAAATCCAAACAATTAGATTATAAATAAAATAACTGGTGGTGAAAAGGAATTTAGGGTTGATTTAAAATATTCAATGTTTGATTTAAAATATAAAGAAATTAAGGAATTATAAACAAAAGCACTACACCTTAAACTAGGCAATTTGACACCAAGTTGTGAAGCTCATACAAGTTTCACAAAACCAAAGTGCGCCCAAAAATGGAGAAAAGGGCACTATGAAAATGTAAAAAGCACCCAAAAATATGAATCACAATGCAAGTATGTAAAAATATTTTGCAATTTTCTGATTTAAAACATGATAATTTATTGATTATGTTATGCAAAAACCTAAAAATTATATCTTTTTAATGCCAATTTTTATTGCAAACAATACACTTAATTTGACCAATTGAACTTAATGCAAGAAAGCACACAATTTTTTGTTTTCTGAAATTGAAACATAGATCTGACAACAGAATGAAATGAAGCAAACACAGACAAAATCATGCCTAGAAATTTGAAAAATCACTTGTACAAGGATAGGTTCACCCAAGGGTGAATGAGTCTTTGTACAGGGGTTGGAAAAATTAAAGTTTTTGTTTCGGGTTTGATGTTTAAGTTCTATGTTTCAGGTTGTAGACTGACTTTTGTGATAGATTTTTCTAGTTTTAGGTGTCTTAACGCAAGTGCAATTAGTGAGAAAAGTGACAACCTTTAGAATGCAATTTTGAACTGAAATTTGAATCTAAATGACTGAAAGACACACTTGATGCAACTAAAATGCAAGATGTATGCAAAAAAATTGTTTTTTTATGAATTAAAGTGATGTAAACATGCAAAATTAAACCCTAAATATAGCAAAGCACACTAATGCAAAACACACTAATGCAAACCTAGAACTACAGTTTTGAATGTCTCCTGATCAAAATTTAGGATGTACAATGTCAGTTTCACCAAAATGAACTATTTTGGGCCAACTTAACGAGATTTTGAATTGATTTGCCTCACCCAATTCTAAAATCTTAGGTCTAATAAAGAGGTCCCTTAGTCTTAAAATTATTTGTGAATCATTTCCATCATTTTTTTTCCTAAAATGGTTCCTCCTTGGCTAAGGTTGTAATCAAATCAACACTAAAGGTGTAGTGCATGACTTGCCATGAAATAATGAGAAATTCTTTCACAAATTTCAACATGATGGAACAAGGGTTGTTGAAGAGCATATCCAAGATTTTAAGGATGCTCACATCCTCATGAGGAAATAACATGATGTTGTAGCCTATAGGATTCTTTTATTTTCATTGATTAGCATTCATATGAGTGATATCTATATCAATCTATTGGATTAATAACCACATGTGCTCAACTTGGGAGATCTTTCCTTGGCCATTTTAATATTCAAAATTCTCATAGATTTAAGCAATCTATCATTAGATTACATCTATTTTTAGGGGGCTAACAAACCAATCCCAACCTTTATTGTTAAATTCCAAAATATCTTTAATTGGACACTAACTCATTTGATTGCAAAATCTGACGAAAGCTATATAATCAGATGTATCGTCGGGCACTTGTGCGAATTTTCATTTTTTTAAAGTTTTATCCTCGACGTTCGTCGGAATTTCAACGAATCATTTTTTCATCTACATTTCGACGAAGATCTTTTGCCAAAATTTTGACGGACTTGCAAAGTTAAATTGTGGCGGACATAAATAAAAATGAGCTCGACTATTTATTGCAACAGTGTTTTGCTCGACGGTTTTCCTGGGGAAAATCAGAAGAAACTCAAGAAGATATCACCAGGATGAGGGTAGTCATTGTCTTTTTCTAGAATTCATTTGTGAAATCAGATTTGTACTTCCAAGTTTGAAAATCATATTTTAAAGCAACACGTCTCATCAGATTTCATTATTAGTCTTATGCATTTTCATAATTTCATTTCCGTATTTTAGACCTCACTTCACAAGTTCTTTATAAGGGAATTGTTTATAACTGATGGAAAATTCTTGATGGATTTGGACAAAGATTATATTTGCAAGGTTTCAATTTTAACCCTAATGATCAATTTTTAATAGATTTGGGAGCCATAGCTAGATAATATCAAAGATGTTGGTTGTTTTTACTTATAACCAAGTTTATCTTCTAGACACATAGCATATAAAATCTTAGATAATACTGCCTTACAATACCATCAATCTATATTCTAACCCAATACTACTTAACAAATCCTTATATGAACATAGTCACCTATAACCTCACTCAAACTGCATTTTGAGAATTTCTTTCCAGATTTTGTTGTGCAAGTTCAATATTCTGATTTTAGGAGTCTAACAGTTGGAAATCATAGTAAAATCATAATTTAATCATTTCTGGAATTAGCATTTTAAAGTATTTTTTGGGTTCATTAACTTCAGACTATCTTCTCTTTTGCAGGGGTGGTTGCATGCCAAAAATTTTTGGTGTAAAATATCATAATTATTATATATTGTTACCTGTGTATGATTAAAAATTATTGGAGTGTGAGTTTGATATTTTTTGAAGATCTAAATATTCAAGCTTGGTAAAGAAAAATCATGTCAGATAATATTAGTCCAGAACAAAATGAAGAGTCACTTGATAGATTGTGGGCTAGATTGAAAAGAAAGGGTGATGGGAAATGTTATTGTCCTTGCAATAATTGCAAGGGCTTAAAGATGAGAAGACTTTTAATCACAACAGCTGAGAAACATTGTAGGCAGCATGGTCACATTGAAGGGGGGCATGGTTATCGTCCATTGGTAAGTTGTTTATTATATGTGTTTATATTGATTGAATTTGTAAATGTTTATATTGTTTTAACATTTGATATATATATAAAAAATCACTTGATCATGATCATGGTTTATTTGTGTCTGTCATTATTATAAAGGTGGGGCGCCCTAGGGCACATGATATGGATTATCACGGCCCAGAGAATGTGGTTTTGCAAGCAGAGGAACATGGAGTTGTGAATATCGAAGATGAAGTTAATGATCTTATGGAAGAAGATGATCGTGCACCAGAAAATACAATTGAAGATGATGGTACAAATACATTGATCCATGACACATGTAGTGGCACAGCTGATCATGTTGATCGAGATGACTTTGATGATGTTCATGATTTACCTATACTTGAGAAGGCATATGAGCCCCTTTATGAGGGCTCCCAAACAACTCTTCTCTCTACTGTATTGTTGATGGTGAACTTGAAGGTTATGAATGGTTTATCCAACATAGCAATCTCACAGATGTTAAGGTATGTCATATATGTCATCTTTTTTCATCCATTTTAATTGTTGTTAGTTGATCGCTAGTAAATAAAGGATGAAGTATGTACCATTAATATTCTTTATATTAAGAAATTATTTTTTGTTGTAGATTGATTGGTGAATTTTTGTTACCGCCATCAAATATTTTACCTCGCTCATACCAAGATTTATCTAGCATTATTAAAGATATTGGAATGGAGTATCAAGCAATAGATGCATGTCCCAATGATCATATTATATATCATAAACAACATGAATTTGCAATAGAATGCCCAGAATGTCATATTAGTAGATATCAAACAGATCAACTAACAAAAAAGGTGCCTCACAAGGTTCTTTGTTATATTCCCATTATTCCATGTATGCAACAATTATTTAGGTGCGAAATCTTAGCACAATTTATGGATTACCATGCACAAAATAGAAGTGGAGATGACATTCTTTGAATGCCTGCGGATGGTTCTGCATTTAGGGACATGGAGGAAAAATGGCCACACTTTAAAGAAGAACCTCGTAATCTCAGGCTTTCATTGGCAGCGGACGGTGTCAATCCATTTGAAGAGCTAAGATCTATTTACTCAGTGTGGCCTATTTTTGTTATCAACAATAACATTCCTCCATGGATGTCAATAAAGAGGGAGCACATAATGTTGGCAATGATTGTTCCAGGTATTTGTTTACATCAATTTTCTTTAACGTAGTAGCATCTCATTTGTCCTATTTGTTGCATAATGACTTATATGTTTTTTCCTTTAATAGTAATGTACATGAATTTATATATATTGTAGTAAAATGGTTATAATAATTATGTAATTTCCATGTTCACTCAACTAGGTAAGTACCAAGTTAAAGATATGAACGTATATATTGAGCCTCTTATCAATGAATTACTAAAGTTATGGAATGGCGTGACTATGTATGACATATCTAGACCAATAGGACAAAGACAATTTGAATTCCATGCAATGCTTGTATGGACAATTCATGATGCCTCAGGGCTAACACATTTTTCTGGTATGTTATAATGTTCGACTGCATGAATTTAACAATATTTAATTTTATGAAGTAGATATCATGCATGTTTTTTAAATAATATATTCATTATATATAATTATAAAAATTGGCATATTTAATCCAATTATATATGATAATTTGCAAGTCTTGGAACAAAGGGAAAATTTGCATGTCCAATTTGTGGTCCAAAGATGAAATCTCATTGTTCAACAAGTTTAGGAAAGTAGGTGTTTGATGAGTATAGGCACTTCCTCCACAGAAATCATAAGTATCAAACTACTAAAAAACATATTTTCAATGGTAAAGAAGAGACTACATCAAAACCACAAAGAATGACACCTCGCCTATGGAAGATGGAATATAATAGAATTAATCGTCAAGGTTATACATCGGATCAAATTGTTTATCTATCATATATGATATGTTTTGAATTTATATTTTGATATTGTGTTGTGTTTACTCATGTTGTAATTGACAATGATTGTCATTCTTAATTTGTTTAACTTATATGCTTCATGAAGGTCGTCAAGGCATTAATGGTTGGCTTCCACAGGGACTGAAAAGTTATCCTAGACAATTTAGTAGGTTGCCATACTATGAGCAGCTACAAATTGTGCATTTTTTTGATACAATGCATATCGGAAAGAATATGACAGAAAATTTATGGAAAATACTGGATGGAAGGAATGACAAAGAAAATTTGTCAAAATTTGTAGTGACATTCAGGAAGCCAATCATGCAATGAAAAATGGCATTCAATTAAATAGTGATGGAGACCAAATTAATATAAGTGCCCTTCCTTGGTTATTAATGGAGCAGCAAAGCAATGCTATAAAAGAAGTCATACGAAAAATTCGATTTCCCACAGGATTTGCTGCGAACATAAACAATATCATAACAAAGAAAGGTGAATTTGGGTCAAGAATGAAAACGCATGATTGGCATACCTTCATTAAGGTAATTATTTTGGTATATTATATATATATATATATATTTGTATACTGCATGTACTTTTCAGTGTATTATGTTTACTACTTTTGGAAAAATAATGAAAAGATTATTTTATAATTATTGCAATACATTCTACATCTATCTCTCCCAGACAACTTCGACAACAATGTCAAGCAAGTTATATATGATCTTGGAAAATACATGAGGTAAGTAGCAATATTTGTTCAGTTCGTTGTATATTTTTGTTAAATCTCGTTAATATATTTGTGCCTTGAATCACTTGTAGATGGCTATCATCTACAGCAATCCATAAAGAAAATATAAATTATTGGAAGAGAAAAATTCCTCGTCTAATGTGTGAAATGAAAAAGTGTCTACCTTCAACATTTTTCAATGTACAAGAACACTACCTCATACACCAAGTTGAGGAGATTGAATTGTGTGGACCTATACACATAAGGTCAATGTGGATGGTTGAGAGGCACTTGAAATTTTTGAAGGCTTTGGTTAGACAAAGAGCACATCCCGAGGGTTCTATGGTGGAGGGATACATGGTATACTAGACCATGGTGTACATTACTAAATATCTTCCTAAGTTTGTAGCAAAGATCCATGTAGATCGCATTTGGGATCCCATCTCCATTAGCAAATTCGAAGGGGAGTACCTGATGGGGAAAGGTAGATTGAGGAAAGTGACAGGTAATTATAAGATGATCATAGAGATTAATTAGAATACATTTTACATTTGGTTTTTATGTATATTGTACTTATTTAATTATTAATTTTCAATATTCATCAATTATAAATTAAGGTCGTATACCATGGTAATTAACTAATTATACGTCGTTTGTGAATTTTAAATTTTTTTGATACAGTTGGTCGAGAGTGGGATGCACTACATTTGTACGTCGCAAACAATCTTGATTGGATGATGGTATGGATTGAACAATGTCAACAATCTGGTCGTGCATTAACATGGGAAGGTGTGGCTTCATTGGTTAAAGAAGCTCATCGTAATGGAGATTCCAATGTTACACCAAGGGAAATTGATTTAGCATATGGTTTAAGAGATAAACATGTATGTATAAATATATTAATCACCCATATTATTTAATTATTTTGAATTATATTGATGTATATATATGTTAAGATTTTTTTCTTTGCATACATTCAGCCAAGAATAAATATGTTTATCAACTGACAATATTGCAATAAGTTTTACATGTTTGACATATTGCAGGTGAAACACCACAAGGCTATGTGGTGCAATGGTCATAAATTTCAAATCAAAAATTTGGATGACACGAAGAAAACTTGTGATTTTGGGATAACTACAGTCTTCCAGGTGACTAATGTTTCATCTAGAAGCGACATACATCCAGAAGTCTCAGAAAATCAATACTATGGGATTTTGGATGATATACTTGAGTGTGACTTTAAGTCCTTCAAATTAGTTTTGTTCATCGTCCTATGGTACAAGCTATGATTGAATGAAAATGATCTCAAGAGAACTATTATTGAACATGATAATGGATTTACCATGGTTAATACAAGGTATTTTAAGCGAGCTAGAAATGAGCCCTATGTTCTTCCAAGCCAATGTGAGTAGGTATTTTACTCAAAGGTTCCAGGTAAAGCGGGTTGGTCATATGTTGTTAGACATGATCCAAGAGGAAAGCCAGTAAAGTATAATGTGGTGGAAGAAGAATATACTGAATAAATAGAAGATGATGTAGATGATGATCAGGATCAACAGTTAGTTGATGATGTGCCTGATGAAGATGTCGAAGAGGAGGAACTAGATCATGATGATGTAGGAGTTAATGTTCATGAAAATGATATCTGTGTGGATGATGACATTATCGAAACTGATATCAATGAAAATGATGATGATATGACCAATCCTTACAATGTTGAATCTGGATCGGATGATACAGACAAAGAGTTGGATGAAGAAGAAGATCAATGACATTGAAATGTATGAGTTATGTGATTGTATTATCTATTTGATATTAATTTCTTGATAGAATTATATTTGACTTATGTGATTACATAATTAATTTATGATGTTTTTAATTTTAATTATATTTGAATTATATTAGAATATGTTCAGTTAACAGATGTAAAAAATAAAATGGATAAACCAAAAGATGAAAGCATGAGACCACTGCCTTGTTGGGTGTATGGAGTCTAATGAAGATCTATAAAAGTGTAATCTATTATGGCAATAATTAAAAGTGTTTGGCACACAGATGTAGTTTATAACTTGTATAAATGTGCAACTAAATGACTGAAAAACTCTACTTGAGATAGAATGACAATCCTAATTATGTGATTCTTCTTATTGATCCAATTAATACTCTTCAGTTACTGTGATTGACTAGAAGGGTTTAATCTTTACTTGAAAGAACCAAATAATCACATCACACAGATACAGCAAATGTGTATCGGTAAACTGAATATATATATATGCTTGATATATCAATTTAAACAGCAGAAAAACATCAAAATGGAGACAACCAAATAACTGTATAATTCCACAAACAACTGATACCAAGATTAAGCCACAAGTTCAGACATCTTCTTTAACTTCATCAAAATTCATACATGCATGTGAGTCTTTTAAAGGAAATTTTCCTTGCAAACTATCTACTGTATCTTTCTCCTATCCACCTATATTTGTTTTACATTATGAAACAAATATAAATATATCAAAATTGTGAAAGGGCGCGTCCATTCAGAAATGTCTTTTGCTTAACAACAATAACAAACTAGAAATTATGCTTTATTAAGTCATAAATAGATGTTTGACAGATAATCTCGGTAAGCTGGCCGCTTGTGTGTATCCGCATCCTCCAGTGCATTCCACCAAGTCCCAGAGCATATTCTTGTTAAATTCCACTCATTAAAGAATAGTTGTTGCCTTGGAAAACCTCAAACCTACGCCAAAGAGTCGCCATAGAGAAAAAACCATAATTAGTTATAACTATAACCGCTGAGTTGTTAATTTCCGGTAATAGACATTGTTTTACTCCTCTTCGATTAAGTACTTATCCACCCATCTCTGATACTCTTCATCCGTTGGCCAGGAAAAATTCACTACCTCATTCACCTGAGTATTGTAAGGTGTGTACTTCACTGCAACCTGATTGGATTCCCTTTCAAAAACTCTAAGAATGTGCCAGTGTTAATTATCTTATCCATACTATTTACCAGCAAATCATAGTTCGAATCATCACAAATCGAATTGATTTGTGCATTGATAACTTCTTCTGCCCCATCCTGCCATTGTTGCAATGTCTTGACATTTCCTTGTGCATCAATAATGTCTGGCAAAAATGTATCATTCCAGTCATCAAAGCTCTTTATCAGCTCCCTAATTCTTCTACTCAAATCATCAAGTAGGGCCTAGAATCCCTTCAATGATTTTACAAAGATTTGAGTAGGCTTCAATGACTAGGGCCTGTTGTCTGCATCAAACCTAGAATATTTGTACATAATATCCAGATCATTGGCCCTAGGGATCTATTTCTCAGCCAAAGTCAAAACTATTTCCCGATCCCTATTGATATTTTTTATTCCATCCAAGAATAAAGAATACAAAGAATGTACAGATGATAATTTACCATCAACCTTTTCATTAAGATGCCTCAAAACTATGTCAACCACCTCACTTTGTTTGGAAATTGCATCATCCTTGCTTGCCTTTAAGGCAACCAGAAATTCTATGATTGTATTCAACATTTGCTCCTTGGTGGGATCCACAGAATATTCAACTTCTTCTTCAACTGGCCCTGGTGTAGGACTGAGAGTAGGTGCCTGGATGGGAGACCCCGGAGTTGAAACAATTGGAGTAGTAGGGGGGGACCGATCCTGCAATAGAAGGTAATGCTCTGATACCACGAGCACTGGAAGATTCTCCCACCTGCCCATATTTCAACCTATCTACTTCATATTTCAGCTCAACATTTCTTTGTTGCATCCTACTATATTCTCCAATTATCATATTGTATTTCTCCATAAGGCTCTTCTTTTTAGCCTCTTCTCTCTTAGCTGTCTTTTGGGCCAATTTGGCCACATTTACTCTCAAGCTTGTAGCTTTTGTTGTTGAAGTTTCAGAAGCTCTCTTGATGATTAGCCCTCCCCTTAGGTGTGGTCTAATATTAGTTACATTTGGCTTTCTTCCCTGGGGTGCCAATGCCCATATGGCCAGAGTTTCATACTCCTCACTGAAGGCAGAGTCCTGCAGAGCTGCCTTAGCCTCTTCTTCACTATTTTGTATAGGGTGCTTGGACTATAAGATAGCATTGAATGCAACTGCATCATCTATGTCCTGTTCAGGTTGTTGGTGGTTTTTTAATGTGAACCAGGTTTATCTCCTAATCTACCTATGAAATTGCTAATTCCAATCAAGGGCAGCTCAGAGAACTTGGACCAACTGATGAGGATTTTAAAAAACCTCCTACACTTTGGGCTCTACAAGACCCAGGAGGGTGATCCCTCAATGTGTTTACAATCTCTACATCGAACTTATAAACAATCATTAACAATTAACAGATAATCCCATTTAATAGCTCAACAAAATAGGATAATACTGAATTGAATTGGCCCTTCATCAATAGTATCAACTACTTGGAGCATGAGATGATTACAACGACATTTCACCACTTAAGATAGTCATTTAATTTGCAATTTGGTATCAAGCTCTAAGCTAAGACAAACAGACAAAGAACCTTACAAACACATACGATTTAGGCCAGTGCCATATACTATTGGGGAGTCGAATTCACAAATATTTAGATTTCCATAACAGGTTCAAACACATAACATATAAGATCTCTGACAATATTGCATTACAACAGTGTCAATTTCTATCCTAACTCAATACTTCTTATCAAATCCCTTTACAAACATATCCATCTATGACTTCATCCAAGCATTTTAATTAACTCTTTGAATTAAAGCAAAAATGAAAATCATACACACCATAACAGTGAGATGAACACCATAACCCTTGATTATATTATTCAAAATTGTGATATGTTTATACAAAGGAGATCCATGAGCTCTAAATATATCATTATAACTCAAATGCTAGTACTGTCATGAAACATCAAACCTTCATGTTGTTGGAACTGTGAAATTTTGACAAATTCATTATTTCTTCATGATTATTAGTCTCCCAAAAAGATTCATAATGTAGACATAAAAATCCTCACATAGCATTTTTTACCAAAATCCGATTTAAAATTGTTCCATAACGCCCCATAAATTTCATCTGACATTAAAATCTTAACATATGAAAATATCGGCATAAGTTGATGCAGGTCTCATCGATGATAATATGCATATCCTAAATGTATCGGCAATACATCAGAAGGATCAAGCTATACACAGAGAGAATGCGGGTTTGTATATCTTATCACCAAGACAAAAAGTATCAGCGTGATGATTTAAGGTCACATTGAGCTAAATTACCTTTTGCCGATTGGAGTAACGTAAAGTCTATCGGAGAGACTTTGGTCATCGGAGAGATATTTTAAAACACTGCCCGAAGCGTTATTAGTCTTGTCGATAAAGCTAGGGGAGGACTCACTCGGTGAGACAAATGATCCCGAGGATAATTCGGAAAGTCTTACCGACCCCTCGGGTTACACCGACAGAACTGAACATACAAAGATAAAGGGTGTAGAGAAGACAATGCGCATGGTCTCTATTGGAACTATGAAATTTTGACAATTTCATTCACCTTTCATGACTATTAGTCTCCCAAAAGGTTCATAATACAGACATAAAAATCCCCACATAGCATCTTTTACCTAAATCCATTTTAAAATTTTGTCATAAAGCCCTATAAAATTCATATGGCATTAAATCTTTAACATATGAAAATATCGGCATAAGTTGATGTAGGTCTCATCAATGACAATATACATATCTTCAATATAGCGAGACATCAGACGGGTCATACCGATAAAGTTATACACTAGGAGAATGTGGGTTTGTATTACTTATCGGCAAGACAAAGGTATCGGCGTGACGGTGTGAGGTCATATCGAGCTAAGTTACCTTTTGCCGATTGGAGAAAAGTAAAGTCTATCAGAGAGACTTTGGTTGTCGGAGAGAGATTTCAAAACACTAGCCAAAGCACTATTGGTCTTGCCGATAAAGCAAAAGGAGGACTCAATCGGTAAGAAAAACGATGCCGAGAAGAGTTCATAAAAGTCTTACCAACCCCTCGGGTTACACCGATAGAATTCAGCATGCGGAGATAAAGGGTATCGAGAAGATGATGCTCATTGTCTTGCCGAAGAAGAGGCGTATCAGTGAGAAATGTCACCGTAGGGAGATCTAAGAGACATCATAGTGAGTATTATTTTGTCAGTAGAACAAATTGCTTGGTCTCGATGACATAAGTTGATAAAGTAAATATCTCGGTGAGACAAAGTACTTTCGGAGTAAGGAAAAGAACCATTGGCCCGATTCATTAAGTCTGAGCGATAGTTGTTTCGGTGAAAGTCATGGCGATATAAAAAGCAAAAGGAAAGAAACTATCAGGGAGACTTGTGATGTCAGGGAAACTGCAAGACGTCTTGCTGGATGGGTGAACGTTGAACAGGCGGATCGGCCAGAGATTTGAAATATCTTGCCGATATGAGCCCTAATGTGACAATGAGAATTTTGAAAAAAACACTTGCAGCATTCATGTCTCAGTAAAGACATTAATGGCGCCATGAAGCATAGGAGATTTTGCATATCAAGGTATGATCAATTGAAATCATTGTCTCATGGAATTCAAAGAGAAGGAGAGCAAGGGAACTAGTAGAGCAATTAAGGCATTCACCTGGCTTGAGTTTGCAATAAAGTTATAGTAAGTTTCTCGTCCTCTCAGAATTCGTAAAAATTTGAATTATGGAAGGCACTGGTTCAGGAAAACTAAAGGGAAGAAAACCTGAGGAGGGAAGCCAATCAAAAGAAAAAAAGAAAAATACTGAGTTGCAACCAGAAGGTACTGAAAGGAAGCTAAATCAAGACCTCATAGACAGTTACCTGGTTCTAGACCTAGAGCTAGGTGTTTTGCACAGCTCAAAGCAGAAGTTGACAAATTGGATGACAAATGCAAATTTATAGGTGATGTTTGGACTCCGATTAGAGGCTATGAGTTATTCAATTTCCATTACCACAAGAGAAATCGCTTTGAGCCAGTATGCAATCCATGGAGGCTCAATTTAGGGAAATTAGTGTGTCCTAATGTTTTTATTGATGTCAAACTAGTAAAATTGTTGGTCGGACACTATGATTCAAAACACAAAGCTATATGTGATTTGTCAGGGAATCCATTGATACATGTATCTGAGAATGCAATTGCTGAGGTTTTCAGAATGGAGAGAATATGTAGTGAGAAAGTAGTGAGTGAAGAGCTCGATAGTGAGTTCAGAAGGATGGACACCATTTATAAAGGGTGGAGGCTACCTCTACATAGAATTAGGTGTCATGGCAAACCTACTCCAATGAAAGACAGTGAGGGGCCACTCTTTCATGTAGACCTCTTTGAACCTTACCTAAAATATACTTACTACTCAGTGGGACAGGTATTAGGGATGGAGGTACCTGAGCATATGGTGGTTGTGCCCATGGTGATTGTTGCAGAAATTCAGTATCACAATTTCAGATCATTTGACTATGTTGCACATGTTTTTAAGGAGCTGGATGCAGGTTTGATGGTGATAAAGAGTGGTGCTTTTGTTCTCCATCTCAGAAATTACTCACTGCTAATGCACTTAGTGTTGTATTTTGGACAAGAGTTAGGTTTATGGCCCCATGAGCTAAGGATTTCACAATCTGCCAAGGAAGGTAGGCCATTGTCTGTTCAATTATGGACTGTTGTTTGGGACAGTAGGTTTTCCAATTCAAATTTCTTGCATTTTGAAGAATTCTTTATGAAACCCTTGTATAGATTTTTTAACCATCCTTGCGATTATTCTTTATCTATAGAAGTAAACAGGTTTCTTAGGCCTAGAGATTACAATGGACCAATTAACCACAACTAGGGGGATTGGTATTGCTTAGAGAATTCTACAATGATTAGGGTTTATGGCTTTGAGGATACACCTTTCATTCTACCCAGAACTGTCCCGGATAGAATTGCATACCTAGAAATTGTTAGGCAAATGGATTACTCTAGTGTTATGAACTTAAGTTCATATGGGAAACAGGCTTTTATGCCCAGTACATTGTGTTTTAGTGATTTCGCTGTATTAGCCAAGGAAATTTATGATCTGATTCTGGACAAATTATTGCACTACAACATGAGAAGACCACCAGTGAGAAAGAACTTTGATCCATAAGGGTATATCCACTCTGCCAGACAAAAAATAAATTTCTAAGGGTACCATCATGTGCCCTATAAATCTAATGACATAATCAGAAACCTGGAGGCAGAGGAAGTTGAAATTGTGATTGAAAAACATAATCAGGAGTTGGTGGATGCTGAGTTGTTATCCTCCATTAAGGGGATTTCAGAAATAGACAAGCCACAAAGCTCATCTGGGAAATTTTCAAGAATGAAGACTCAGGACTATGCCTATGTTGCCAGAGAAACAGATGTTGAGGAAACCATGGATGTAGATACAAGACATGAAGACTATAGGTCTTTCATATCAAATGATGAATTTATAAAGACCTCGAAGTTTAAGACATTTTTATATAAGCAAAAAGGGAAAGAGATAAGGGGATAGGTTGACAATGTCACTCCAGGGAATGAGGATCAATTGTTAAAAAACTTAAAGGATGAAGTATACAAAGAGATGATTGACATGACCCCTAAAAAGGGGAGGGAGCTGTTTGAAAAGGCAGGTGTTATGATTTTTCCAGGTTTGGATATGAATTATGCATTAGTTTTTGATAGTTTCTTAAAAGATAACAATGCTACCCACAAGCTCAGTATAGAGAAGGCGACGGAGGTATACACAAGATCAAGATACAATCCTGATGATGAAACATTGATGATTTGGGCCTTGTATCCTCCTCACAAGAAATCAATTGTTATTGATACTGAAAAGGCATTCGGACATGTCATGACCCTAAAGGCTGGGGAGGTTGATCCTGTAGCGACTATTGATATTGGGATAAATATAGCCAAGTTGAATAAAGCCCAAATCCAAGCATTGATAAGGGAAAGGGACATGTACAAAACCAATAATGAGTTGACAGAGAATGAACACTTGAAAGACTTGGTAGGTGTTGTAACAGAACCAACAAGGATGCTCACTCAAGGTGAGAGTTCACACAAAAAACGACCGTTGGGAAGGGTCAACTGCATATTCTCAAGGGAGAATGGATGCATTTGCTGCAATAATAAAAAAAAGGTAGGTTGTTTTAACTTTTAACCACTTGGTTAAATAAACTCTGGGGAAAACATTCACAGTACGTAGATGCAATAAAGGAACACATGAGAGTGGATAGCAGAATTCAGGAAAGAATTGAGGAATTGGAGCAAAAGGACACTCCTAGTAATGAAGAGATTGAAAATGCCAATTGTATTATGGATAGGCACAGGGATTTCTTTGAGGAGTTACAAGGGGATATGCAGGGATTGATAGAGGCTGCCGAAGATAGATTGACCAAGTTATGTGATGATGAAGGGAAAATGAAGGAAGTGACTACATGGAAAAGTGAGTGTGAAACAATACTCCAAGGGATTCTAGAGACAGCCACTGCGAAAGATGTGATATTGGATGCAGCATGTGAGCAAAATGAGCAAATGATAATGATGGAGATTGTGATCCGCGATGCATTGGGAGATGCCGACACTCATGAGCGCCAGGATTATACGGAGCATATGTCTGCAGTCCATTTGTGGCTTAACAGAAATTAGTTAATAATGGATTTGTTAAACCTTTTATGCTTTAAACCTTTTTGAAAAGGCATGTCCTTTTGTAAACTGATGTATAAGTATCCGTTGTTGGATAAATGTAAATGGGTAGAAGATAGAATTAGAATAGGATAGACTGTTGTAAGAATTAAATTTTCAGAAATGATGACATTCAAGGAGACTATGTTGCATGTATGAATTTTGAAGGAGATAATGAAAGACTGTTGATTTAGTGGCATCATTTTGGTATCAATTGTTTGTTGGATTCTTGAGATTATTTGATTGTCTCCAATCTGATGTTTCTTGGTTGTTTAAATTGAAGTATCAAGTATATATTTGATTTATCAGTACACATTTGTTGTTTCTGTATGATTTGGTTTATTGGATTCTTTAAAGAAGAATTAAAATTCCTTTCAATAAATTACAGTAATCTGGGAATGCCATTTGGATCAGTAAGAAGAATCAGATAATTAGATTTGATATTCTGCCTCAAGTAGGGTTTATCAATTACTCTCTTGCATGTTTATACCAGTTGTAAACTCATAGTTATATGTCAAACAATTAGAGGACCTGCTAGATAGAAACCATTCATTAAAGGCTTTCATTTGACTTCGTTTTACCCAATAAGGCATTGGTCTCCCTTATTTACATTACATTAGTTTTATTCATTTCATTTAACATCTCTTAATTGAACATATTAATTCATACCTTGATATTGCATATACAATTTATACCAAAGTAGGATCATATCTTTCCACTGTTAAATTGCCATTTGTGGATAGTTAGATCAAGTAGGAAACATAAATTGAACATATTAATTTAGTATAAGAGTCAACCAATCATAAGGAAAACATAATATGAAGATGAATTTTCTCAAATCTTGTGGTTGTAGATGCCCTTTTGAAATCTATGCAAAATGTGGGAGGATAGACAAAGCTCATGAACTATTTGACACAATGCCTCGAATAATTGTAATCTCATGGAATACACTCTAATTAGAAAAGTCTCATCACTGCCCTCATAACAATCTATCAATTTGTTTTAGTGTCTATTGTGTTATACCCAATTTGGGACATGGGGTATAACAAAATAGACACTAAAATAAATTGAGAGATTACAATTCTTTGAGACATTTTGTCAAATAGTTCACAAGCTTTTTCTATCCTTCCACATTCTATATAAATTTTAAAAGGGCATCTACAACCACAACATTTGAAAAAATTCATCTTCATATTATGCTTTGATGGATGTCTATACCTTGTTCCAAATCTCCCATATTAAGGAAACCAATAAGGATTTTGGTGAAGGTTGTGGAATTTTTCTTTGCATCTACCAATTGCATTTGTTTGAAAGTTTCTAAAACCTTTTCAACAAATCCATTATGTGTATATTCTAAAATCATTATAGTACACAATTTCACATTTATTTGGCTTTGCATCTACCAATTGTATTTTCTTGAATTTCCCTACAATATTTTCAATGTAGATCTCTTTTGTGGATATCTTATAGTCCTTGTAGTCCACATCACTTTGTTTTTTGAAGAAACTATTACCATATATTTCTTATTTATGTTCTTATTTTTCATACATGTTTATAAGTTTGATATTACAATTAATAATATTAATTTTGGCAAGACATTAAAAGATTTTGTTGATTTTAAAAATATATGCATCCCAATGTAAAAATGCCAACAATGGAAGCAATGATTGTAACACATAATTTTTTATGTAGTATCCAATTCAAAGGATCATGTTACAATTTAGGGTTATGATTGGGTATTTAATTAGGGTTAGGATTTAGTGTTCGGGTTAGTGTTAGGTTTAGAGTTAGGGTTAGGGTTAGGAAAAATAATGTTAGGATTAGGGTTAGATTAGGGTTTATGTTTTATGGTTAGGGTTAGATTTAGAGTTTTGGTTATGGTTGGGATTAGATATGAAATTAGGGTTAGGGTTTAGGATTACAATTAGGGATTATAGTATTAGGGTTATATCTAGAATTAAGTTTTAGGGTTATTGTTATGATTCAGGGTTGTTTTTATATTTGGCTTAGAGTTAGGGTTAAGATTAGGGCCATGGATAGGGCGAGGGTTAAGTTTAGGGTTATTAGAGTGAATGCAACTATTTAATAAAAGAAAAAATATATAGGGTTAGGTAATTAGAGTTGGGGTTAGAGTTTTGGTTGTGGTTGTGGTTAGGGTTATAAAGATAGGATAAAGGTGAGGGTTAGGGTCAAGGTTAAGGTTAAGGTTTCAAGAAAAAGGGTTAGGTTATGATTTGGATTACCCTAAACTCTAACCATAACCATAAACCTAATCCCAAGTTACCTAACCCTAAACAAAACACATAACCTAACCCTAATTGTAGTGTCTGAGGCTAGGCTCAAACACTATATAACCTAACCCTATATAACCTAGCACTAGAAAAAATTCTTCTCCAAAACAATCTCCTCTACTTCTATTCACGCCTACTGGAGTTGCAACATTCAACATTGGTGCTTCAACCATTCATTCAAAGCTAAGAATTTGAAAGCAGTGTTCATTTGTAATATAATTAATGATTTTACAATATTATAATTATTATTAATCTAAAACAATATTAATATTATTAATAATATAACAATAATATTAATAATCTAATATAATTACTATTAATCTATAGATTATATATAATCTTAATATATCAAATATATCATTATAATTCATATAATGTAATATAATATTGTTATATAATATATTAATATTATAACATTAATATTAATCAAAGTGCTTTAATATTTATGTCGAGTTTTAATACATTATATGATAGGTTACTAAAGCGGCTCTGAGATGCACGTGCTCAAAATCGACGGTGATGTTATAATCTTGATGAAAAGTTGTGTGACGGTTATATTCAGTGTTGGTGACTACTATGAATGAACACGATTGCCGATGGTGGAGATCAACGGTTGCCCGCCCTCGCGTGATACAAAGATGCAAGGTGTTTATTGATTGTGATATCACGGGTGAGTGCCATGTGTAATGCCCCGCCATGCAACCCTAGAGGAAGTTTCAATTTACTATAAAAGCGTACTAATTTTTTTCTTTAAAAAGTGAATTAAACATACAAGTTCAACTATAATTGACAACATCCCCTAGGGTTACAAAACTGGGATTACTTAAATCCCCATTAACATACATCATCTAAATTACAATGCAATTAAATAACTCAAGTAAAAACATGCAACTATCATAAAAAGATACAAGATATGAATAAAGCATCCATTACATAAATCTATTACATAAACCATTTCCAAATTACAATCCTCATTCCCATAATGAGTCAAAATACATATGTGTGATAATTACAAGGTCCACCTCATAACACAAGAGGGGTAAATCAATATCATTACAATTTGAAATACAAAGTACAAGAAATAAAAGCAAGATCTGCGAGCTGTCCATCTGGATGTCTTGCCACCAAGCACTGAAGATCAAGGGGGACCCAACGGTTTTGGTGCATGTTCCACCCAACCTAGTGGTACCCGAAGGCCCACCCCCCATGCTAGGAGATAGTAACAAAGTAACATGGATGAGAAATCTACTACCTCTAACCAAAGGTAGACTCATACTGACACAACTGACTCAACCGCACATATGCACAATATAAGTCTAACACTAATCATGGTTACGTTGCTTCCAGACATATTATAATCAAGTGTGCTAAAGATACCATACACACAACATAACACAGTGTTATCCTAGACAGAGTGTCATCGCAAGGTTTGTCATGAGATTTCCTCCAGTCATTCTTCATAGGCTCTGGTAATCCTGGTGGCCTCAACCGAATCCTAGCACTCATACTTACTCAAGCGGAATCAACTACCTCTCATAAAGACAAGATAGTTGATCTTGCCATTCTAGGCCTTCTCACTCACCCCAAGTCTAAACAAACCCTTGTGTCTATGAGTGAGGTTAATTTATCTTCATTAATGTGAAATACATCCTAGTCATCTAAGTACATTACTTTAATTTTCAGTTGTTAAAATCACTTCTGAAGGTTACCCAGTTTACCTCTTTGGGCTCCGGCCCCTAACAAAAGCCACTCTTCTAATGGATAACACACTACACAATCTAAACTCCTTGGGTTACTCAAGTGTTACAGAACTGAACCAATGTACTCTCTCCTATCCTAGGAGACAACAACATAGAAATCAACTCCAACACTAGGAGGAAACCAAAACATTTGTAACACTACCCAAGGGAAAATCAAACAATAACTTAATAAGGGAATGACCCACATCTACTGGAAGACTTTACAATTAAAACCTCAAATACTCGCTCCCCAAACAATCAATAACAATGGGAATCCAAACAATAATGCATTGGCAATGAAAATTACTACATTTGGATATCTTAAATCCATATTCCTATCTAATACTTCTCTTGGAAATTAGAATGCAATCTTTCAAAACTTTCATTACACATAATAATATCTTCATTAACATAATTACTTTTCACAATTTTATCTAATCGTGCACCATAGTTATTTCAAATTAGATTACCGTCTACTTATTTTGCATACAATAATATATTTAAGCAAGACATCAAAAGGATATATATATAATTAAATATATCTATTTTATTCATACATAAACTATCTCTAAACCATAAGATTAAATAGACATTGCTGATATAATTGTATATTTCTAAAAAGAATATCAGAAAGTTAATTTAATTGTATCCGAATAAAATCTACAATTTTCCAATTAATAAATATATAAAAACATATATATTTAATATCATATTACATATAATATTAACATATATATATCTAATATTTATCTCCACCCACAGAAAATACTATATAAAAGAAATTAACTGAAACCAGAATAAAATACGAATTAAAATTCGCATACAGATATACAAAAATCGAAAATCATAATAAAATCATAATAAATAAATTAAAATAAAAAAACCGAAATAATATAAAAATAATTTAAAAAAATAAAATTAAAATAAAATTAAAAAAATAAAAATAAAAAAAACAAGGCAGGTCCGGACGGTACCGCCGGTGCCTGTGGTTCGCAGTCCGTAGACCGTAGCCTGCACCAACTGTACACATAGTACAGTGGCCGACGAAAGGTACGCAGGGGGCCGCAGTCCCCACAGGACAGTGCATCCCCCCAAGCAGTGGGCGCACTGCCCAATGGGTACTGTGTACCCCAAACAAAAGGACAGTGGGGGGGCCAAACCTCCCCACACTTGCAGTTTTTTTAAATCAAAAAAAATAAAAACCAAAAGCTTCGTACGCACAGTACGAGCTTCCGAAAATCACCGTACAGCGGTTCTTTTTTTAAATTCAAAATTCCATATAAAATTACATATATTTGTAAATATATGTTATGTATATCATATTAAAAATTATGATATATGTAATGTATATTTACATTTATATTTTTTTTTTCAGAAACAATTTTACTGGTAAAATTGAAAGGAAAATCTAAAAACAACCAATAATAAAATTTGACAATAAACGAATATCTTCATACATTCAAGAGATTGAAATCCGGATTCTAAAAAGAAATCATTCCTTCATGATTCAAATAATTTAAACAATAGAAAGGAAATAAACTGTTCTTTGATCTTTTCGAAAGAGTTTTCTAAAAGGGTTTGTTTTGTGTTTTTTTGAAGAAGAAGAACAGATTTGAATCCCAAGTGTTGAAGTTCAACCTAGGGTTTTAAATAAATCACAAATTTGCAATTTCTATCATTTAGAAAAATAGATAATCTAAGAACAATCAATCATAGAATAAAAGAAAAACCTGGTATTTGAAGCCACATGAAATAACAAGAATTCTTGATGTAGAGCCTCCCTTAAGGTCCTCACAACTCCTCTTCAACAATGCAATGAATTTCCAGCCAACCCTGATCCAATAGCTCCACCTTCTTCAACAAAATTTCTTTCCTTTCAATTCAATTCTCCAACAGAAAAATACTTCAAATCCTTTCATGTGCAAACTTTTTCCAAAAATTTCATGCCTGTGAAAAAAAAAAAAAAAAGAATCCCCAAACTTTTCTGCCCTAATCTTTTAAAAACATCATTTCCTCAAAACACCAAAAATAACCTAATGCAACCCTAATTCACATTCAATGCAAAACTTAAATTTAGATATTAATTTCATTTCCCATTTTGGAAAACCCTAATTTTGACTTTGAAATAAAATTTCAATTTCCAATAAATTCCTTTTGATTTAATTTAATTTAAAACAATCCAATATACTTACTTAATTATTTTAAATTGTTTAATAACTAAATCCAATCCCTTGAGATTAAATTTAATTAATCAAATAATTTAACTTTAATTAATTTACTTCCAATTATTTAATAATTAAATCTAATCCCTTGAGATTTAAATTTAATTAATCAAATAATTTAAGTTTAATTTCTATAATAATTTTAAATATAACCAATAAGCATAACTTTAATACAATATAAAATAATCATCTCTTTCAACCAATGCAATTTTCTAAAAGAACCATTTAATAAGTAAGCACTTTTCAAACATTACATAACATCAAATAAGATACAACATGACTCAATAATCAAGACTGATGACACACTAAGGCTAGGGTGTAGACCTGACACATGTTACCTAGCTACTATCTCCCATTCAACTTAACCGTTGGATCGACATGCTCAAACCTGTGAAACTAAGTGGAGTCGATGTCATGTACCTGCAACCTACAACCAAGTAAGCAACATAATATATCCAGCATATAATACACACCGTGAAGAAGAAATCACGGATTCGCAGGGCACTCCCAAGCGAGTGATGCGAACCCGTCTTCTTCACCAATACACTCATCAAAGACTAACACTAACATCATAATCAATACTCACATAAATAATCTCATGATAACTCTACTAACATCATTAATCCATTAATGCATGTGAAACAAAATCAAATAATCACATCACACAATAATAGTTGTCGCTCAAGAGTAGCGATCAAAACATCATAACAAAATGTGTCTAGTATCAAAGTAGTTACAACCCAAGAAAAACATAAAACAACATGAAACGAGAAGCAAAACAGAGGGGTATTACATTCTCCCCCCCAAAGACCAGGCTTACTCCTGGAAGCATGCAAACAAGTAGGGATATAACTCCCTCATCCTAACTGCATCCTCCCAGGTGGATGAAGCATCATCCCTGGGATCCCACTGCACTCGAACCTGATCAATATCTCGCCCTCGAAGAGCGAGCGTTTTGCGCTCCATTACGGCCACAGGCTCCAAAGCTAGCTACCCGTCCTCTACCTATAAAGAATTCTAATCAAGGATGTGAGTAACATCTGGATGATATGGCCGAAGAAGTGAAACATGGAAAATGTCATGAATATGTGCAAGACTGGGTGGCAAAGCAAGACGGTAAGCAACTGGACCAATCTTTTCGAGTATCTCGAAAGTTCCGACAAAGCGAGGTGCTAACTTAGAACCCTTTCCATAACGGATTGGACTCTTTCGCGAACGTACCCGCAAAAACACTCTGTTGCCTATAGAAAACTGACGATCCACTCTATGCACATCTGCATACTTCTTCTGCCTATCCTGTGCTGCTACTAGGTGCTCTCTAATTCGATCCACCTACTGCTCCATATCCTACAACATCTCTGGCCCCAATAACACTCTGTCCTCTAATCGATCCCAACTCAGAGGTGTACAATAAGGACGCCCAGACAAGGGTTGAAAAGGTGTCATGCCAATAGAACTCTGGTAACTATTGTTATAAGCAAACTCCACTAGATAAAGATAATCCTCCCATCATGTCTGCTGGTCCATGACATACATGCGTAACATATCTTCGAGGATTTGATTAACCCTCTCAGTCTGTCCATCTATCTCTGGGTGATACGCTGAACTAAAGTTCAACTGTGTCCCCATCGCATGCTGCAATGACGTCCAAAGAGCTGAAGTAAACACTGGATCCCTGTCAGAAATAATCCGACGTGGAATACCATTTAACCTCACAATATCCTCCATGAACACTTTAACAACTGATGACGCATTATAGGTAGAACGCATAGGCGAGAAGTGTGCTACCTTCGTCAACCTATCGACCGTCACCATAATAGCATCATATGATCGCGAGGAGTTGGGTAAACCAACAATAAAATCCAATGAGATAATATCCCACTTCCACTCAGGTATAAAGTGTGGTTGAAGAAGACCTGCTGGGTGCTGGTGTTCAGCCTTCACTTGCTGACACTCCAAACATCTAGCTATAAAATCTACAATATCCCATTTCATCCTTGGCTAGAAATACAACTAGCACAAATCTGCGTACATCTTCTTCACCCCAGGATGGGCTGAATACAGTGCATGATGTGCCTCTGTCAAAACCAAAGTGTGAAGGCCACCTGCTGAAGGAACGTAAATACGCTCAGAATGCCTAAGTAACCCATCTAACTCAAGTGAATAACTCATGAACCTGCCTTCAAGAGGTCTGCCTGCCTCAATCTCTGCTCTCACATCCTGATACCAATTGTCTGTTGGAAGAGTAGCAAGAATCTGACTCCGTAAATCCACCATAAGAGTCATCTCGGATATCACATGCCTACGTCTACTGAGTGCATCAGCTATGACATTCTCTTTCCCCTGAATGTACTTCACTTCGAAGTCATATTCACAGAGAAACTCCATCCAATGCCTTTGCCTAGTGTTAAGGTTCGACTGAGTAAAGATGTACTGAAGACTCCTGTGATCACTATGAAGCTTAAATCTATGCCTGAGTAAAAAGTGTCTCCATCTGGTCAATGCATGGACTACTGCCGCTAACTCAAGATCATGTGTGGGATAATTCAGTTCATGATCTTTAAGCTTCTGTGATTCATACGCTATCACTCGACCCTCTTGCATCAGGACTGCTCCTAAGCCCTCTAAGGATGCATCTGTACAAACCATAAAATCTCCTATGGGATCAGCTATCGCTAAAATCGGTGCACTGGTCAACTTATCCTTAAGAACTTGAAAAGTTGAATCACACTTCTCTGACCAATCAAACCTCTTCCCTTTCCTCTGAAGAGAAGTAATAGGATGACCTACTCTGGAAAAATTCTGAACAAACCTCCTGTAGTATCCTGCAAGCCCCATAAAACTACGGATCTCTACCACATTCGTGGGCGCAGGCCAATCTAGAATAGCTTGGATCTTTGAAGGATCCATAGACACTCCCTCTCCTGAGATCACATGACCAAGATACATGATCTCAGACTTGAAGAACTCGCATTTCAACAAGTTGGCATAAAGTTGGTTCTCCCATAAACACTAAAGTACCTATCGCAAATGCTCCTCATGTTCCTCTATTGTCCTGGAATATATCAGTATATCATCAAGAAAAAAACAAGAACGAACCTGTACAAGTACATGCGGAATACTCCATTCATCAAACTCATGAACACATATGGCGCATTCGTCAACCCAAATGGTACCACAGTAAACTCGTAGTGACCATACCGCATCCGAAACATCGTCTTATGGATATCTGCATCAAAAATATGGAGCTAATGGCATCCCAACTTAAGATCTATCTTCGAAAAGATGGTAGCACCCTTGACTTGGTCAAACAAGTCATCAATTCTGGGAAGTGGATAACGATTCTCGATTGTTACTTTGTTCAGTTGTCGGTAATCAATGCACAACCGAAGTGAACCATCCTTCTTCTTCATGAAGATGATAGGTGCTCCCCATGGAGAAACACTAGGACGAATGAATCCCTTCTCTAATAACTCCTCCAAATGAAAGCGAAGCTCTTTCAGCTCTTGAGTAGTCATACGGTAGGGAGCTCGTGAAATAGGCTCCGATCCAGGTACTAAGTCAATTTTAAAATCTATATCTCTCCTCGATGGCATACCTAGAATGTCATCTGGAAAGACATCTGAGAACTCCTGAATTATGGGATGACTACTCAGAGATACCTTCTCCTCTACGTCTCCTAATCCCAAATCGTCAACTGAAACAGCAAACAACTAACATCCCTACTGAACACATCTCCTCAACTGCATAGCTGAAATAATCCTCAAGGATATCGGTCTCTCAACTCCTATAACCTCAACCTCACCTCCAAATGCATTAATGCACCATATCGACTTTCGTCGAAAATCAATGACTACTCGGTGAGCCTCAAGCCAATCCATACCTATGACAACATTATAGGAACCGAATGGTATAACCCGAAGATCTAAGGTAGTAAGAAGTGGTCCACTCTTCAACCTACAGTCAGGTACTACAGAATGCAATGCAACTTTTGCACCTGATGCTAACTCAACTTGCCACCTATCATCTTGCCTTATGGCTCCCAGTCTGCAACGTGACACAATAGATGAAGAAATAAAGGAGTCGGATGCTCCTGAATCAAATAGGATAGTAACCGGGTTACCAAATATCATACCATGAGTCTCAACTACAGTAACTTGGTGCTCTTCCTAGCGGTTATCAACCGCTGCAAATACATGGTGACCTCTGCCTGCATCTCCCACTGTCGGCTCTGACGCGGCTGGTCTTTGAGTGAATCCCGACGTGCCCTTATTGGGACACATCCTAGCAATATGGCCCTGCTGACCACAAGAGAAACAACCTATTCCTCTACCATGACCTCTACCTCCTACTAGTGCACTAGACTGTTATGCACTGCCTCTAAAGGTAGACTGAAAGCTTTGAGTGGGTTGCTCATAATTGAAACGCTTCATGCGCCTCCAATTCCTGTTACCCTGTCCCTGCTGAAAACCCTTCTGTTTCCCCTGGAAAGATTGCTGATGACTGTCCTATGCTGATACCTGCTGAGTCTTAGGAGGCACCGCTCCCTATGACTGACCACCTCAAACACTAGTCCCTGCTCCTATACCACTGCCAATAATAACACCTACCTGACCTCCCAATGCCATAGTCAGGTTCTCCTCCACAAGCCGTGCCTTCTCCACAGCTACCTCCATAGACTTGGGTTCAAAAACCCGCACTCCTCCACTGATATAGGCATTTAAGCCCCTAATGAAATGCTGCACTAGCATCCCCTCATCATCTCCTATCCCAGTGAACTGTTTAAGTTCATAGAATTGCCTCTCGTACTGGTCCACATTAAGGCCAACTGTCGTAAGGCATGGAACTCATTGCCTCTACGTTGATGCCAATGATCAGAGAGAAAGTGAGCTCTGAACCGCTCAAGGAAGATCTCCCAAGACATCGTACTCATGTTGATATGGAGCTTCTGCTCCTCTAGCTTCCACCAAATGGCTGCAAAACCTTGGAGGTGAATAATAGCGCACCGCGCTTTAGTATTACTATCAAAGGGTTGCATGGAAAAGCATCGATCAAGGCCTATCAGCCAAGTCTCAACCTCTAAACCTGTACCTACTCCATCAAACAGTGGTGGTTGCAACCCAGATCTCTCATATGAGAAAATGCTAACCTCTCAGACTGTGCTGGAACTACTCTCAACCCAGTATTAACCTCTGCATCTACCCATTTCGGACCTAAATGAGCCAAAGCGTCTTCCAAAGCTTTTCGTGCAGCTTCGACCCTCGGAGGATCCTGTTGTCCACCGCCCCCTGGGCCATTCTGTGAGGCCTAATGTTCCTCCTGATCTGGTATGAGCGTAACATGTGGTGGAGAGTCATGTTGACTCCCCTTAGGTATGCCTACCCAACCACGTCCACGTCCTCTCCCTCGTCCGCGTCTAGGAGGCATACTCCTACACAAACACAAAAGGGATATTAGACAAGGTACACTTGGAAAACCTACACAACTAAGCTTAATGGGTACATCATAATCCTAGAGTGCCCATTGTTTAAATCTAGGCTCTGATACCATGTGTAATGCCCCGCCACGCAACCCTAGAGGAAGTTTCAATTTACTATAAAAACGTACTAATTTTTTTCTTTAAAAGGTGAATTAAACATACAAGTTCAACTATAATTGACAACATCCCCTAGGGTTACATAACTGGGATTACTTAAATCCCCATTAACATACATCATCTAAATTACAATGCAATTGAATAACTCAAGTAAAAACATGCAACTATCATAAGAAGATACAAGATATGAATAAAGCATCCATTACATAAATCTATTACATAAACCATTTCCAGATTACAATCCTCATTCCCATAATGAGTCAAAATACATACGTGTGATAATTACAAGGTCCACCTCATAACACAAGAGGGGTAAATCAATATCATTACAATTTGAAATACAAAGTACAAGAAATAAAAGCAAAATCCATGAGCTGTCCATCTGGATGTCTCGCCACCAAGCACTGAAGATCAAGGGGGACCCAACGGTTTTGGTGCATGTTCCACCCAACCTAGTGGTACCCGAAGGCCCACCCCCCATGCTAGGAGATAGTAACAAAGTAACATGGATGAGAAATCTACTACCTCTAACCAAAGGCAGACTCATATTGACACAACTGACTCAACCGCACATATGCATAATATAAGTTTAACACTAATCATGGTTATGTTGCTTCCAGACATATTATAATCAAGTGTGCTAAAGATACCATACACACAACATAACACAGTGTTATCGTAGACAGAGTGTCATCGCAAGGTTTGTCATGAGATTTCCTCTAGGCATTCTTCATAGGCTCTGGTAATCCTGGTGGCCTCAACCGAATCCTAGCACTCATACTTACTCAAGCGGAATCAACTACCTCTCATAAAGACAAGATAGTTGATCTTGCCATTCTAGGCCTTCTCACTCACCCCAAGTCTAAACAAACCCTTGTGTCTATGAGTGAGGTTAATTTATCTTGGTTAATGTGAAATACATCCTAGTCATCTAAGTACATTACTTTAATTTTCAGTTGTTAAAATCACTTCTGAAGGTTACCCAGTTTACCTCTTTGGGATTTGGCCCCTAACAAAATCCACTCTTTTAATGGATAACACACTACACAATCTAAACTCCATGGGTTACTCAAGTGTTACAGAACTAAACCAATGTACTCTCTCCTATCCTAGGAGACAACAACATAGAAATCAACTCCAACACTAGGAGGAAACCAAAACATTTGTAACACTACCCAAGGGAAAATCAAACAATAACTTAACAAGGGAATGACCCACATCTACTAGAAGACTTTATAATTAAAACCTCAAATACTCGTTCCCCAAACAATCAACAACAAGGGGAATCCAAATAATAATGCATTGGCAATGAAAATTACTACATTTGGATATCTTAAATCCATATTCCTATCTGATACTTCTCATGGAAATTAGAATGCAATCTTTCAAAACTTTCATTACACATAATAATATCTTCATTAACATAATTACTTTTCACAATTTTATTTAATCATGCACCATAGTTATTTCAAATTAGATTACCGTCTACTTATTTTGCATACAATAATATATTTAAGCAAGACATCAAAAGGATATATATATAATTAAATATATCTATTTTATTCATACATAAACTATCTCTAAACCATAAGATTAAATAGACATTGCTGATATAATTGTATATTTCTAAAAAGAATATCAGAAAGTTAATTTAATTGTATCGGAATAAAATCTACAATTTCCCAATTAATAAATATATAAATACATATATATTTAATATCATATTACATATAATATAAACATATATATATCTAATATTTATCTCCACCCACAGAAAATACTATATAAAAGAAATTAACTGAAACCAAAATAAAATACGAATTAAAATTTGCATACAGATATACAAAAATCGAAAATCAAAATAAAATCATAATAAACAAATTAAAATCAAAAAATCAAAATAATATAAAAACAATTTTAAAAAATAAGAAAAACAAGGTAGGCTCGGACGGTACCGCCGGTGCCTGTGGTTCGCAGTCCGCAGACCGCAGCCTGTGCCGACTGTACACATAATACAGCGACCGGAGAAAGGTATGCAGGGGGCCGTAGTCCCCACGGGACAGTGCATCCCCCCAAGCGGTGGGTGCACTGCCCAGTGGGTACTACGTACCCCAAACAAAAGGACAGTGGGGGGGCCGAACCTGCCCACACTTGCAGTTTTTTTAAATCAAAAATAAATAAAAACCAAAAACTTCGTACGCACAGTACGAGCTTCCGAAAATCGTCGTACGATGGTTTTTTTTAAAATTTGAAATGCCATATAAAATTACATATATTTGTAAATATATGTTATGTATATCATATTAAAAATTATGATATATGTAATGTATATTTACATTTATATATATTTTTTTCAGAAACAATTTTACTAGTAAAATTGAAAGGAAAATCTAAAAACAACTAGTAATAAAATTTGACAATAAACGAATATCTTCATACATTCAAGAGATTGAAATATGGATTCTAAAAAGAAATCATTCCTTCATGATTCAAATAATTTAAACAATAGAAAGGAAATAAACTGTTCTTTGATCTTTTCAAAAGAGTTTTCTAAAAGGGTTTGTTTTTTTTTTTTTGAAGAACAGATCTGAATCCCAAATGTTGAAGTTCAACCTAGGGTTTTAAATAAATTACAAATTTGCAATTTCTATCATTTAGAAAAATAGATAATCTAAGAACAATCAATCATAGAATAAAAGGAAAACCTGGTATTTGAAGCCACAAGAAATAACAAGAATTCTTTATGTAGAGCCTCCCTTAAGGTCCTCACAACTCCTCTTCAACAATGCAATGAGTTTCTAGCTAACCCTGATCCAATAGCTCCACCTTCTTCAATAGAATTTCTTTTCTTTCAATTCAATTCTCCAACAGAAAATACTTCAAATCCTTTCATTTGCAAACTTTTTCCAAAAATTTCATGCCTGTGAAAAAAAAATAAAAAAAAAATCCCCAAACTTTTCTGCCCTCATCTTTTAAAAACATCATTTCCTCAAAACACCAAAAATAACCTAATGCAACCTTAATTCACATTCAATGCAAAACTTAAATTTAGATATTAATTTCATTTCCCATTTTGGAAAACCCTAATTTTGACTTTGAAATAAAATTTCAATTTCCAATAAATTCCTTTTGATTTAATTTAATTTAAAACAATCCAATATACTTACTTAATTATTTTAAATTGTTTAATAACTAAATCCAATCCCTTGAGATTAAATTTAATTAATCAAATAATTTAACTTTAATTAATTTACTTCCAATTATTTAATAATTAAATCTAATCCCTTGAGATTTAAATTTAATTAATCAAATAATTTAAGTTTAATTTCTATAATAATTTTAAATATAACCAATAAGCATAACTTTAATACAATATAAAATAATCATCTCTTTCAACCAATGCAATTTTCTAACCATTTAATAAGTAAGCACTTTTCAAACATTACATAACATCAAATAAGATATAACATGACTCAATAATCAATACTGATGACACACTAAGGCTAGGGTGTAGACCTGACACATGTTACCTAACTACTATCTCCCATTCAACTTAACCATTGGATCGACACGCTCAGACCTATGAAACCAGGTGGAGTTGATGTCATGTACCTGCAACCTGCAACCAAGTAAGCAACATAATATATCCAGCATATAATACACACCGTGAAGAAGAAATCACGGATTCACAGGGCACTCGCAAGCGAGTGATGCGAACCCGTCTTCTTCACCAATACACTCATCAAAAACTAACACTAACGTCATAATCAATACTCACATAAATAATCTCATGATAACTCTACTAACATCATTAATCCATTAAAGCATGTGAAACAAAATCAGATAATCACATCACACAATAATAGTTGTCACTCAAGAATAGCAATCAAAACATCATAACAAAATGTGTCTAGTATCAAAGTAGCTGCAACCCAAGCAAAGCATAAAACAACATGAAACGAGAAGCAAAACGGAGGGGTATTACGCCACGTGTCTTTCCTTGGCGATGCATAATGTGGTGGACCCTTGGTGTTGAGATGGAAATTACATCAGCCTTTTGAAGGCAGTCATTCGATAACTTCTCAAACATAAGAAGATGTGATTTTGGCCCTATTAGGAGAAGAATAAAGAAGAATGGAAAAATTTAAAAGTTGATTCTCAACATGAAAATGTATTATACTCATGAGGTAATAATAATTAAAAAATAAAAATGAATGTTATTATTGTAAGAAAAAGGATCACATAGTGTGGACTTGTATAACTCGAGGCCAATGATGTTCTTGAGGGAGAACTTAAAGAAAAATAAAATGATGTTAGCTTAGACTATATATATTTGTTTGTTTCAATCAACATGTTTTATTGTGAGGAATGTAAAACTTAATGGAGGGTGTTGGAATATTAAGATTAACATTAATAAATTCACCTTACTAGCTTGTTTATTTTTGTTATTAAATATTTAGTTATATTCTTATAAGATAGTAGTTCAAATGGGAAGGTATATTTGAAAGGCTTTGTAAAAGCCATATTGTAATATATTCCCAAATGAATTGTATGATATAATTATTATTTTGAGTGTGTTTGTGTGTAGATATAAGTTCTCTTGACTTTTCCAATATATTTTGTATGCTCTATTAGCCATGACTTCATGATTAATTTTCCACTTTTGACATTACTTCTTACTAACTTTGCAAATGGCAACTTACTTCTACTTAAAACTTGTGGTAATTTCATTAATCTCTTGCTACCTCTAGTGTTGAATTGGACTAGTTATGTCATCTAGGATTTGTTCCTCAATTTTTTTTACTTTTTTCAAAAAAAAGTTATGATGGTTATACTTGTATTACCATGAATGGACATACATTTGAGGATTTTGGGTGTTTTCATTCAATTTTTCATGTTTTCCCCTTAGCTCCTACTTTATGTGTGTTTTTTATGGAAGCCTTTGGATATCTTTTGGCTAATAGTATTTCATGGAACCTTATTAAAGGTGCTACTTTTCGTAACTCTATAGCCCAACTATTCAATGGTCATTTTTCTAATGACTCCTTTCTCACTCTCTTGGAGGACAAACGTGACATTATTTAGGATATTCAATGCCTAGATATTTTCTGGAAAGCTTTAAGGTCAAATATATAGTGGCATAAAACTCAATGTTATAGGAAATCATTCTTAGCCAAGCCCAATTTGTTCAATTCCTATGGATAGAAGGGGGTTGATCATAAGGAAGTGTTGAGATTCCTAAGCATCTCTTTTACCTTTTAGGTTTCTCCTTCCTCTTTAAGGAAACATATCATTTCTAGAGCTGAGAAAAATTATCATATTAAATTATGAAGCCCCTTTCTTTGGCAAGGAGATTCCATGTGTGTTCAAAAATTCTTGTTGCACACATTTCCATTACTCATGTTGCTAAGAACCTTGCAAATCCTCATATTTGAAGATTGAAAAAATTCAAAGGTATATTTTATGGCCTCCCTTTAACCAAAGAAAATGGTTTCACAAAGTATCCTAGGATTTTTATTATTTCCCTCATGACTATAATAGGCTTGGCTTACTTTATATTCACCACTCTAAATGGCACCATAATAGGCTTTGCTTGCTTTATATTCACTACTCTAAATGGTGCCATAATTTTAAATTTAATTAACATACTCTAAAACCTAACTAAAGCTGGTTGTAGCTCATCAAATTGGACAAGTGAAAGGTCAATACCAGTGCTGAGGAAGAGTTTGGAGGAGTGAAAACAAGGTCAATACCAGCGTTGACGAAGATTTTGGAGCTAAAACAAGCTCAATACCAGCGTCGAGGACGGGGTTGAGGGCACTCAGGGAAAATTGATGACCAAGGGACAATGAATACTGTAAGTTTGGCACCCCCATTCTCTTTAACCTGCAATTTTCATGCCTAGTTTCCAAAGATCTTCTCATACATTGCCCCCCCCATTCTCGTAAATGGTATAAGATAAGACAAAAAAAATAAAATAGCTTAGTCTTTCACATTTTTATAGTGATTATTAGAGGCACATAGACCAATTCTTCATAATAGAAGAATTTGATCATACTTTTTCAGGAGCACTAGAAGACTCCCCCACATGTTTGTACTTCAACCTGTCTACTTCAGTTTGCAGCTCAACATTCCTTTGTTGCATTCTACTATACTCTCCAATAATGGTGTTATACTTCTCCATCAAACTTTTCTTCTCGGCTTCTTCTCTTTCAGCTATCTTTTGGGCCAATTTGGCCACATTTACAATCAAGTTTGTAGCTTCTGTAGTTGAAGTTTCAGAAGCTCTTTTGATTATTAACCCTCCCCTTAGGTTTGGGCTAATATCAGTAACATAAGGCATAGGCCAACCTAAACTGAGGAAGTAATAAAGTTAGGCAAAATAATTAACTCAATTTATAAAAAGGGGCCCGACCTAGATGAAACAATGAGACATAAGTCATTTTAATACCCACTCCAAAAAGGTAACGGCTGAATACATCTCACCCAAGTTTTTACATGGAACATTAGGATTTTTATGAAAGCCAAGGTAAAACCCAACCTTAGGTTCCTCCCAAATAATTAATGTAACAAGCCAAGACAAGTTTAAAACATAAATGAATTCAAAGAACAAGATTTGAAACTCCATCAAATCCACCATGATGCACACCAATCCACCGAGTTATAGTTCCAAGATAGTGGGTGGATTGGTGGATGTCATTTCTATTTATCCCTCAAACCTGTACACAGGCACAACAGGGCAGTCCCCGTATTTGATTATTTAATCCCACAAAATATTGATTGAGAACTTCAAAACAAATGCAAATGAAAGGGAACGCGTATATTTATCTACACCAATGATCTCAGAGCATTTCAAGCTTGTATGGATCCATACAACACAAAAGAACTTCAGAAAAATTGTAAAAACACAGAAAATTGCTTCAAGAACGTGGTATCTGATATGAAATTTTGGTATCAACTCCTCCAACAATTGCAATGGGATGGGAATACAATATGATAGAAGTGGGATAAAAAATGCATCATTTGAAGCATCAAACCAATATGCAAAGATGAAAGAAAGTGCTAACCCCTTAAACTGAAAAAAGTTTCTTTTAACTTTAAGTTTGTTGGGTAGCCAATTCTTTTAAGTTATCAAATCCTACCATTATACATAATCAAAATGTTGTTGTTTCAAATGACTATGAGCACTAACTTTCACTATTTGAAGATGTTGAAACCTTGTCATAGAGAATTAGAACATTGATGTGACCACTCATCCTACCTTAAAACATACCAAAAGTCTCCTAGCAATTAGACATAGGAAGATTTAAGATGACTTTACCAGGCCTAGTATACACTCCTTCCCTGTTAACCACTTAGACATATGGAAATTAAATGTAAATTTTCTGCTATTTTTAGTCATGTAGGTGTCCAATAAACCACTTGGTGGTGTTTCCCTTCAAATTTATTTACTTGAATGAAGAGAAAAATTCCTTTGATTACAATTAGAGAATACATTTGATGCCTTGGTTGTGTAACTGGTGGACCATAGTCACATTTAACACTTGTAACAAAGTTTGGGAGTTAAAACGTTAAGTAGATTTGATTTGTGATGGACACATTTGGACGGTAGTAACAATAACTTGCAATCTATCAAGACTTGATTACCTTGTAACCTGTCAAATTCTAGCAATGAAATGATAGATTAATCATAATGTCACATTCAGATCACATCACCATGAAAGAACTTCATCCAACATCCTTATGAGTGCAGGTACCACCAAATAGGTATTTGTCATATTTGTCTTCCTCAAGCGAGAGAAATTCAGGAAGAGAAGAGGAAAACAAGACATGTAGTAGGTCTAAAAGAGGGAGATCAACTAGAGGTCAAAAGATTAGAAGAAAATTTCGTAAATGCATGGAATTTTTTCTTGGTGAAGGGGGGTCATGTTCTTATGATGATGAGAGCATAGGCGACATCGAGGTGCCATTGAGGTACAAACATTTACAGAAACAATGGGTACCCAAGGAACTTTCTCCAATAAACACTGATCTTTGTGTCAATGAGAGGATATATTGCATAGCACCATCGTCATTACATGGTTTGGGCCTATTTTGCATGGATGGCATAAAAGTCTATTACGACAAAATTACTAAGTTGATGGAGTATGTTGGACCCTGTTATAGTTACAAAGATTGGATGCAGCTGGTTTGATATACACGAAGTATGCGTAGGTATGCACTATCAGCAAATTATATACAACTAAAAGATAAGGATCAAAATAAAGGAGTGGCTAGGTACATTGACGGGAGGCCAAAAGCATCAGGGAATATTGCAAGGTTTATAAATAGTACACGACCTGGGTCAACAAATAAGCAACCCAATTGTATATTTGAGGCACAAGAGGGAAACCGTGTATTCATATGTGCGATAAAATCAATAACTGCAAGGGAAGAGTTGCTAATTGATTACAATTTGAATCGCTTAGATACAAACACAATTACTATGGGGGTGGTATGTACTATATACCATTTTACCCAACCTCCAATTAATGACTCTGATATACCATTTTATTATTATGTTTTTTTTCGTAAGTCTATTGGTTTCATTTTGGTAAATTTTTTTATATTTAATTTTTGTCACAGTGGGACATTCATCATACGAGGAAGGCTCCAGCCCAGAGCACAGATCGTGATCCATCTTTAGGCGCTTCTATCCAACAGGTTTACCTCATTGTAATTATACAAATTAGATACAAGCAAAATATTTTATTATTATGTTTTTTTCGTGAGTTTATTGGGTTAATTTCGATAATGTTTTTAATATTCTTGTTGCGGATGGCTGATCGGGGAAAGGCACCAGCAGTACAGGAGAGTATCCATATGGAGGTGTAGTCACTATTATGCGATGATGACATCGCATTTTCCGCAAACCCTGTGGATATGATGAGGAAGGCCCAAAAAAAATGCAATGAAGAAATCCTTAAGTTGGTATTCATAGTGCCTCAAACAGATGAGATAAGAGAAAGGATTAAAATATTGTCTGAGAGAGCACAGAACTTGCAAGTAAGTTATCATGAAATCTTTAGTTATAACATAAGTTCATTCATGGTTTTATATTTTGTACTCTTTTATGTCATGAACTAAAATATGTGTTGTTTTTACAAGATTATTTGCGTCTTCATCATGTTGCTGGTCGTGATCAAGGTACTGCAAGTGTTGCCCAAGAAGTAGGGGTCAGTACAAGTGTCAATCTTGATCTTCCTATGCATACAACACATCATCCAACCCCACCATCTGTGCCTATATTGTCGACTGAAATGTCGGCAACACATACTATGCAAGCATTCGGTAGTGCACCATCTGGCAGTGAACACATGCCACTACATGTGTCAGTACCTGTGAATACAGAGGCCACTAGTAATGGTGATGTTTTAGCAGCATTTCCTAGATCTTCCCGTATTACTAGTACGGGAACATTGCCGGTCACATTTGTGGTGACCGAGGATTTCCTTTCCATAAAGATAGAGAAGGCCCCAACTACTTTAAAATGTTTTAATTATTATTATATATAATCCAATTGAAATTTACTTATTGATCACTCTTTATAGACTAATGATCCCATAATCATTTTGCAGGAAATGATGTTTTTTATAAACATCTAAGTGATATTACATTGGAGCTCTTTGGGCCCACCATACGTACACGATGGAATGCCCAAAATGAAGATTTAAAAGATGAGCTCATTAACCGTTTAGTTGTGTTGTTCGGTGATAAAACATTCAACCGAACGAAGGTCCTTAAAAAAGCTGGTACCTGTCTAAAGTATGTGAGGGACCAGTATAGGTCACATTTAGAGAAGAACAAAAAGTACGAGCGTCCCCCCATGATTTTGGAAAAGGAGTGGAAGGACTTAGTGTCAAATGGAAAGGAGAAGGCTGAAAAGAAGAAAGGAAAGATACCACCGAGCCAAGGAAGGTATGTGATACTATCAACAATTTAATTATATATTGATTACTCTTTCTTTTTACATAATCTAATGTATTTCAAATTTTTCATAGGCTGCCCGACACATCAAAGGCAACAAAGGCAAGACTAGAAAAATACGAGCAACACAAACTTGGCTCTGGTGGTTATATGAAAATAGTGGCACGATTTGTAAGTATCAATAAATGAAGTATTGCATCCAAATAATAAATTGCAAACAATTTTGGTTTTATCACACCATAGAAGAAAAATTCATGATCGCATGCAAAAATGCAGGGCTTTGATTTCAACAGAGTGCCCATAGAAGAGGACCTGAAGATTTCCTTCCACCAAGGCTATGGAGCCCTGACTGAATAGCTAAGAGTCTCGACTGGGCAAACACAATCTTCTACTGCATCCAACACGCAGGTAAATAAACTCAATAAAGTTTATTTCAAATTGAATACTTGTGCAATCTATTCAATATTAATTTCCACCATAATAATGTGCCTATTTTTTTTACATAGATAAGCAATGATAATATTGCACATGACATTGGAATGCAGCCTAGTGAGGGTGGTGAACAACCTGCCGATGAAGGCCATGGTGTGCATCCTGGTACTGGATTTATTCATGTGCTATACAAAACGCAGTATGGATTAATACAATTAAACATCTTTAATTGCATTTGGTGTATTAATCAATGTAACCTTTCGTGTTTCAAATTTAGAGCATGTAGAGCGTGATCAACATGTAGAGCATGATCAGGCTAGACAAGATCAGGAACATGATGTGGCTCCATCGGGTAAAGAGGACCACTCTAATGTTCTTTTAAACATATTTAATTGCAATTGGTGTATTAATTAATGTAATCTTTCATGTTTCAACTCCAGATCAAATACACAAGGGTGTTCAGCATGTTGAGCATGAGGCTATAAGACAATATCAAGAACATGATGTGGCCCAATCAGGTAAAGAGCACCACTCTAATGTTCTTTTAATTGATGAAATACATGCAACAATAATAATAAAACATATCAATTTAACATTTCTTTGCTATTGCAGCAGACCCCCCCTTGCAGCCGCATCCATGTTGTGAGTACACGACTAGGCATACATTAAGATCAAGAGCAGAGCTCAGAACAACTCAAGGGGGGACAGATGATTTTGAAAATGATACTTTACTTCAGCTTTTTTTAGCTGCAAAAAATAAACAAAAAAACAAGTGATTGTAATCATATTATGACAGCCATATTTTTGATAATATGTAAAAACTTAAAAAATGAAATATGTTAATGAATGAATGTGAATATGTTAATGAATGAATGTGAATATGTTAATGAATAAATGTTATATGTTATTAATGGATGAATAAATGAATGTGAATATGTTAATGAATGAATGTTATATGTTATTAATGCAGGATGAATGAATGAATGTTATATGTTATTAATGGATGAATGAATGATTAATGTTATATGATCGAGTATGGGGAATTGAGAGTGATGTGAGGGGGGGGGGAATGGCCAAATGAGCTTCCACCTTCACGTGGTTGGCCCTATTAAGTAGAGAATATTAAACTATTCTCAAAACAAAGAGAAGCTCAATAAGGTAAGTAATGCACTTTTCAATATAAGAAATGCATCGTTTGAAGCATCAAACCAATCTGCAAAGATGAAAGAAAGTGCTAACTTTTCACTATGAACATTGTGTTGTGTGTGGATTTGGTTTCAAACCTCTGTTTTTTATTTTTATTTTAGTGGTCTCATTAATTTCACTTTTGTGCATAACAGGTTAGTGGAAAATTTGACAGATCTAAAGGGTTTAGAGGCTCGATTGAGATAGATACATGGATATTTGGATCTTGTTGTTGATGGGAGGATTCCACTTAACCATGAAATTTTGTACCATTTGCAGGTATGCTAAAATATCTCTACTTACATTCATTCAACTTACTGTAATATAATATCTGACAAAAATCTCCTTTTCATTATACTTAGATGGATTTTCATGCCCTGTTCCAAAGCACATGTTTTAAAACAAGCAAGAAGGATGCTGGCAAGGGTTAAGGAATTTGGCTTTACACCTGCCAATTGCATAGTTTACTTCATTCATCCAGCATATTGCCAATGCGTTTCACAATTGTTGGAATCATATCCTATAATTACAGAACTAGTAAAATTAAAATATGTAAGTTTCAAATATGGCATTACATATCTTTCTATGAGTTTTTGAGAGAAAATATCAAAATGGAGAAGAATTAAAAAAATAATCTGCATAATTTATAAGAGATCAGGGAATTTTTTTGTAGAGTTATCTTGAATATATTTAAGACAAAAGTAACTTATACAGATTGAAGCAGAATATCAGTAGTCTAAAATCACTAGTCACATCTTAGTAGTATCTCAATTCAAGAGAACTAGGTCCACTATCCATTAGCCAGTAAAACAAATAAATCAATTCATAAGATTATTTTGTTCTAATAGGGTTGATTGGTTGCTTGTTTCTTTTTTATTGTCAGGAAGTCGTCAATATACACTCGATTTTCCTGCCTTCTCTTGCCTCATGGCCAGGAGTTTCTACAGAAGGCATCAAAGTAACCTTCAAGATTGACAATGGCAATGAGTACAAGGTTAGTATAACTTAATCCTAAATGGGTATGATTTTATTTGTTCAAGACCAATTTAGATTCATTTTCTGCTCACGCTACTTTTATTTACATTTATGTTTTGCTAATATCCATTTCCCTTTACATTCATATTCTTCTATACATATTGTGTTTACAATAATGTTTTCCTTAATTTAATCTAGGGGAGAGGACCCAGCACCTAAGCAACTTTCAATGTCATGCTGTTAGGATTTACTGTGAAGCTAATCCAAAGTTTTTCATTGTTGCTCGAGGCCATATTGCAGTGCTTTCTCTAGGAAGCCCACATGATCCCCATCAAGTATCTTCTTTTTGTAGTCTCTAAATTTCTTAGAAGAAATCAACAACCAGTTTGTCTAAATGTGTCTCCTTGTTTACACATTAATATCTCTTTTGGCAGCAATGGATCAAAGTGGATTCATGGGGTTTTAAAGAGAAGGCTCTCAAACATGGAGATCAAGAGTGGGACTAGGTAAAACCATTCATAATCATGCTCATATTGTTTTATTGACTGTCTAAGAGCTAAGTATCCAGGATAACATTTTGTATTTTTCTATTGAATTTCCAGAGTGAGAATAATTTTGGGTTTGCAATCCTATTTTTTAGTACACTAGCTAAGTATCCAAGACGCACTGCAGGCACTTTTTCTCACCAAATTGCTCATTTTCCACAAATTTAGATTCTAGTGTGTAGTTTAATATTCACTAGTTTGATTTTTTCTTTTTTAGCAAAATTAGAATCCAATTCGTAGGTTGTGCTTGTTGTCCATGACAGTCCCCTTGATTTCATGACTCATCATAGGTTTTATATTTTACTCCAATTGTTGATCAACATCAAATGTGGCCATCATAATATCATCCATAGCCTCCATATTCTACAATTATTCATTGCTCATTTCTCATACATAGTAACCAAATAATGTAGGCCTAGAGCTTGGATTGCAGATGTATGCAAAAAATGATAAATCCCTGCACCTCTATAAGCCTAATTAAACACAACAACTGACATGTTGTTTGATATTTTAAACAGTCATATGACTATCCTTTTTCTACCTTGTAAACACTTACTCAATACATACAATAATTTATTGAAATGCAAAGTTGAATGGCCTCTTAACTCTTGACACTAATGTCATTGCATTTGTCCAAACAGGGTTAATCATATTGTGATCTAAATTTTCATAATGAAGTCTTCCAATCTGTCCTTTAAATCTAAGCATTTATGACAATCCATATTGTCTTTTACTACCCCTATTAAATGCTCATGGTCTTGGCACATCAACTTTCTCTCTTTGATTGACCTGTCCTTATGTCCTGTCATTATCCCTATAAATGCACTTTGGAGCCTCCTACTAATTTTATATATCGCTCGGAGTCACCCCGATAAGTATTTCGATCCATTTGTATCTTCATCAACAAGAGATCATGTATCGCTAGGCTATTCTACAGTTTCCCTGACGTGGTGAGTCTCCCCGATGATTATTCTTTCGATCTCAACTATGTCGCCAAGATTCCTACCGATGTAATCTTATCGGCGTCACATAGCGGATCGAGTAGACATTCAAAACTTACTCCGATGTTATATGTCTTGCCGATATGCTTCCCTCGTGCTTCATCGATGAGACAAGATGAGTATCTCGCCAATGAAACGTCATCGCTAAGACCAAAATCCAGTCCTCTCGATATATCTTCTCAGGCAATTTTGATCATTGTAATAGTCTTGATCTTTCACCGATATGCCTGCATTTCAACAAATAGTTTTTTTTTTTAAATTGCATTGTTTCGTCGAATTTGTGACGAACCGCAAAAAGTGTCCGACGAATTTGCAATGTATCCGACGAATTTTCGCCGTAATGACTTGCTTATTTCATCATGAGTTCGATGAACTTCTATCGCTATTTCAATCTAAAGTATGTCACCAAGACTCCTACCGATGTATTATTAATGGCATCACATAGCTGGTCAGGTAGACATTCAGAACTTACTCCGATGGTATATGTCTTGCCGATATGCTTCCCTCGTGCTTCATCGATGAGACAAGATGTGTATCTCGCCAATGAAACGTCATTGCTGAGACCAAAATCCAGTCCTCTCAATATATCTTCTCAGGCAATTTTGATCGTTGTAATAGTCTTGATCTTTCACTGATATGCCTACATTTCAAAGAATAGTTTTTTTTTTTTTAAATTGCAATGTTTCGTCGAATTTGTGACGAACCGCAAAAAGCGTCCGACGAATTTGCAATGTATCTGATGAATTTTTGTCGTAATGACTTGCCTATTTCGTCGCGAGTTCGACAAACTTCTGTCACTATTTCAATCTAAAGTATGTCGCCAAGACTCCTACCAATGTATTCTTAACAGTGTCACATAGCTGGTCGGGTAGACATTCAGAACTTACTCCGATGATATATGTCTTGCCGATATGCTTCCCTCGTGCTTCGTCGATGAGACAAGATGTGTTTCTCGCCAATGAAACTTCATCGCTGAGACCAAAATCCAGTCCTCCCGATATATCTTCTCAGGCAATTTTCATCGCTATAACAGTCTTGATCTCTCAACGATATTGGCAATACGTCAAACTTTTTTCATAATGGCAACGAACTTATGTTGTTAATCCGATGGTTTGGAAAAGGTATGCCTCTCGTGCTCTGGGTATTGTTCGTCGCACAATTGACGAAGTGGGCGTTGCGGTTCCAACGAGCTTGTGTCGTGAGGTCGACGTTTTACAGTTCGTCGAGATATAGACAAAAATTGAGCGACGGCGCTGATTTCTGTGATTCGTCGGTCGCTGACAATATATCGTCGAAAGTTCAACGAATGACCATCGGAAATTGGGGTCAAATTCAGTAGTGGGACCTTATATCCTTATAAACTTAACAACATTGCTACAATTTAGATCTACACACATGCCCTAGATTCAATTGCATTGTTGTTTGTGTGCAAAACTCATAAATTGAATCCCTTGGTTGATGTGCATATCAAATCTATTAATGTGGATTGATGGTTAATACCAAAGGGATTTGCTATAGTTAATCCAACCCTTTTGAATCACCCTAGTTATAATCAAGTTTCAATAACAAACCAAGCACTAATTAACTACATTCCCTTGATAAACCCAATTCCAACATCAACTTATGTAATGCCTTGTTTCATCTCCCCATAGGGTCCCACGATTTCACTAAATTAGTTCACACCAACAATTCACAACTCGTTAATATATATAATTCCCACATTTTTAAACACTAAGTAAATCCTTCAAATTAGAATTTTTAGACAAGTCAAAATCATCCTTTCACTATAAATCTAGAAATAGACAACATTTAGAGGATGATCCAAAAACTAAGTAACAATTTGCTAATTTACAACATACAATTTTAGAGAATAATACTAACCAACCTAGGAGCTTCAACTTCCAAAGAATAATACAAAATGGAATACAACCAAATAATAGAAATGTCATATCTCCAATAAAAAATTGTAAAATAGCTTCAATAAACTTGACTAATTGACCCTTTGTAATTGGTGTCGGTTCACTTTGTGGCCCAACATTGAGAGAGGGATTTCCTTAAGTTTATCATGGAATTTGACATTTTCTAGATAGTGACAGACAACCTAAAAAAATATTGTGAATGAAGAGAATGTTAGCTAAAAAATGATAGAAAACTCTATGATTGTGATGGTACTTGAAAAATGTGAATTATTAGGTGAAAGTGGCAATGAGCTTGAGGACAATAGTGAAGAATTCATGCCTACCAGAAATATTGAAAGAACAATTATGCACTTAGAAGCAAGAGTAAACAACCATTCACCACTTCTACACCATCAAATGTAGTTTTTACTCCACTAAATCCTAAGGTCAAGAGTAACCTAAGACCACTAAAAGGACCTAAAAACATCCACTTATTCACCCACCGACAATATGACATGCAACATTGTGGAAGAATTTAAGAAAACAAAAGCAAACATTTCCTTATATGATTTAGCACAATTAATAAAACAAAAAGAAATAATCCTCAAGACTCTTTCTATCAAGGAAGATGAGTGAATTTAAAGGTGTTGAAGCTAACATGACAATTTAAAAGGAAAATGGTGAAGTTCCTTTATTTCTCTTAAGAATTAAAACTTGTGGGGATAATTTGTAGAACTATTGAGTAGACTCGAGAGTATATGGAAACATTATTCCTTATTTAATGTGCCAAATATTTTGGCCTGCCCCTACTAAATCTAACAAAAAAGTGGTTTAGCTTGACAAAATTGATGTAAATGTTGTAGGAAAACTTGGACACAATCATATGCAATTAGTTTATAATCCCCAAGCACAAAAATTTATAGATATCAAGATTATTGAAAGTTCTCGATGCCTATGTTGAACAGTCTGGATAATTGAGAGGGGGGGTGAATCAGTTATCACAAAACACTTCTCCTTTCTTTAATTAATCCAGAGCAATCTTGAATCAATTAGATAATAATTAAAATAGATATGAACATGAAAGCACATAACAACACCATACATAATGAACACCAGAAATTACGTGGAAACTCAAGATGGGAAAAACCACGAAGAATGCTAATTCTCAATTATAAAACACCAGTTAAGGTAATTTTTACAAGGGCTCACTACCAAAATGCTCACTACAGGTAAGGCTAATTATCGGTGGGCTCACTGCCTGATTAATACAAAAACATTTGATTACAAAATAGACAAACCATGAACTGATGAAGCCGCATCTACTTATGCATGAATTCAGTTCCGATTAAGAGCACAATAATTGTCTATAGCAGATCCGGTCAAGAATCTTCTTCCCACTTTCCTTGCACAACCTTTGCAATATAGATTACTTCTTATTGATTATTTCCTTCACTTCCTTCTCTATTTATTGTCGCACAATCCTTTGCATCACTATCACTGTTCATACATACCACACTTCTTGTTCGATACACCGAAAAGATGTTCTACATATATGTATATATATATATTCATAGAACAAAATGAGTCAGCCTAGCAAAACATGTTGGCATGAAGAAAAACCTTGAAATATCCAATAAGGCTTGGCACGCTAGCATCAAACACAAAGGATAGGTCGCACATAAAGATATTCTTACCACATTACCATGGGACCCATAAAAATTTCATCACATTGCATAATTACCAAAAGATAACGAACTTAGAATTGCATGAGATATATTCCGAAGCCGATGGGAATGCCACAACCAAGACCAAATCTTCATCATCATCAATTTTAGTATGAATCGGAGGAATGCAATTAGATATACCAAAACTTGTAACATGCTACATGAATGTTTCAATAGCAAGGATACTTGAAATAAGCTTTAGACACAGTAGTCAATTTCAAAAGATTAGTCTTCATTATTTTGCATTAACTAACTTCCACAAATGTCTCAAAAAGAGGTACTACCATGTCTGGATCAAGGATAAAAGATCCACACTATGCAACATCATAGCATACGATAGGATAGATCATTTATGTATATCATCTGAAGCACAACCTTTTGGATCCCAAGTTTTGACATAAATGACAACAATGCCAAATCAACTTCTCAACAATCTCCCCCTTTGGCATCGAGGGCAAAATAGCAAAAACTCAAGACTAGAAAAACTATAAAAATACTCCAAGCACTCCCCCTTTGTCAAGTAATTCAATTCCTCTTTTTGTTTTTGTTTTTCTCTTCATTTTCTCCCCCTTTTTTCCATCAAAGGAAAAGGGCCAAATAAGAACATTCAGAAAATCAAGTAAAAATAATACTTTTCACACGAAAAATCTTCTTGTACCTTTCTCTCACAATTAGAAGAATATTTTTCCAAGCTTGCACTGCAAAAACCATTTTTGCACACATACTGTCCTATACAACCAACATCCCAAATGAAGATGACCAGTCTAGAGATAGGCACTGTTGTTCACAATCCTCTGCATTAGAAAGTATCCCAGAGAGATGATCCAATCAGACCTCAACAATTTCTTTGACCAACAAAAAAGTTTTAACCAAATCTTCCCTTTGTCTCTAAGTAGACAATAACTCATCTTGTAGCTCACCAACTCTTATTCTTTGTTTTCCATCTTTATCTTTGAAGAAGTCGAAACACTTCCCAATATCATTCAATTCAAATTCAATAGCTTCAATTTTGCTTCTAAAATTATCAACAGCAACGGGCCACCGAAGACAGTATTTGTAGATGTCAAACATCTCCTTAATGCATACTTTTGTCTCACCAATGTGTTTGGATAACTTTTGTTTGGTTGTGACACACCTTCTTTCAATTGTAGCTTGGATTTTATGTCCTTTAGATCCTTCCTACAACAACCTTTCTTCAACAACTTCTACCAGATCATCCAGTAACAAGTCAGAAATAGCAGAAACAGTAATACCTTTTGAGAAGATAATCAACCAAGGCATCTTCAATTCTAGGTCTACTAACCGGAGAGCAAGCATTCCACATTTCACCAATATTTTTTATATCACCCTCATCCAACATGGAACGAACTTCATATGTATCAAGCAGAGACTCTTCTTCCTTCTCCTTCTCTTTTGAGATAGTGATGACATCTTTTTTGTTAATTTTCCTCCTTCTAGGTTCCAGAGGGGAACCACCAATGCCAACCTCTAACTGCCTCTTATCGAAGGAGGAAGCTTCCTCGAACTAACTGATAGGTGTAGCACTAGAAACTATCACACCAGAGCACAGATCCATCTGCAAAGATGAGAAATAAACTTTGCATGAATTTGCTTTATCTTCCAAATATTTGTAAACTTGCTTTCCGACAAGGATGTCGAACTTCCACTTGACATTATCCTTTGATGGTAACGAATTCAGAAAGTAGAACACTAAACACATGAGCAAAGACCCAAACCGGAAGGGATAACTCTCAACCAAAGACATTCTAACATTCTCAATTAGGTTTTCCATTACCAGGCTACACAGGTCAAACTGTTGATTTTCCTTCACCATCTTATGTGCAAGATACACAACAATAGCATATGTAGAACCTTCATGATTTCAGAAATAGATTTTGTATGAGATACCATAAGCAACATACCTTACTACAGGATCGGCAATGGTATTTATCAGTAGAGCTCGAGGGTCTTTGTCGATACTAGTAAGTTCCTCCACGTCTCTATATTTCACCATTTTCTTCCCAAGGAGGTCACCAACTCTGCACAATCCAGTGATAGCTTCAATGGCTTCCTTAGTGATCGGATAGGGTTTGTCCAAAACGATGTTTCCATCCTTGAATCAACTCAACAGGAACAATATAGACTCTTTGTCGTCAATCCGGGGGAATTCTCCCCATAAATCCATACCCAAGACACTCACATTTTGGAATTCTTTAGTCTTCAACCCTAGTTCAATTTCCTTCATCTTCTGATGATCAAATTTGTCCAACTCTACTTCCTTCAGCCTTAGCAAAATACCACCACTGGATTCACTGCAAATCAACATAGATTCCATCAGCACGCTTAGCTTCTTCAATCTTTTATTTCTCAACAAAATCTCTTCTTCTTCTTTGTAAACTGTGAGAAATGATTTGAAAACTCTATCTTTTATCCTTAATTGCTCATGATGATTTCACCACCAAAAAATTCATCGATAACACCAACAATTGTACTTCACTTTTCAATCAGCCGGATTAAGCTTCATCATGCGTCACCAACCTGATTCAGCAAAGTCATGCTGAAAACACATCAATATTACTTCAGAGAGGGGGGAACCGACAGGATATGCATTGCAAAACTCCCCCTAAGCCAAGGCAGTTGGCTCAAATTTTGGAAGAGATTATATCAAGATCCGGTACCATAGAAGAGTTGTCAACAATTGTTTCCTTTTTCTTCCAAACCATGATGGTCTTCTCCTTAGATTCATCTGATTATGCAACCTTCTTTTTTTTTTCATACTTTTTCGGAGCAACATATCTACATGTGTTGGCATAATGTCTGGATTGATTGCACTTGTAACATATTTACCCTGACTTAACTGAGTGAACCCTAGATTTGCACTGATTAGCTTTGTGACCATAACCATGGCATAAGTATCAATAACCATGAAAGAGATAATTCATTTCATTCCTTCTAGCCGGATTAGATAATTGACTTATGCAATGACTTTCTTTATGACCAAACTTGTGACAGTTAAGGCATTGAATAGTCAGTTCCTTCCTACTTCTACACTCTACAGCCTTATGTCCAAAAAAAATTCATAGAAAAAAATAACTGTTAAATGCTAAGCACCTTTGAGCATTTGGTTGCTTGACCGGAGGTATTTTTGTTGGTGTTCTAGAGTTTTGGACCTTTCTTGTTACAACAAATCTTGCTTCAACTTCAACTACTTTGTCTTTACCCTTAGTGTTTGGATTCAAGCTTTCCCCTGAGAAGCCAAGTCCTCCCTTATCCTTGTGACATTTCTGTAGGGAAAAAAGTTGATCCAGAATTATGCTACTTTACCATACTCTTGCTTCCGATTTCAACCTTCTTAACTCTTAATCTAACTTCTCATTTTCTTCCAATTTTTGTTTGATGGTATCTTTGATATTTTCTTCAGTCTTCTTCCATTCTTCCATTTTTTGTTTGATGGTATCTTTCAAATTTTCTTCAGTCTTCTTGCATTCATCCAACCATAGCTTTAGATTTACAACACTTTCCTTTGACTCCTTTAATTCCTCGCTGACCTCTCTATGTCTTGCTTTGAATTTCTGGATTTTCTCCCTTAGCTTTGAGATGCAAGCATTTTCCTCCTTGATGTTTTCTTTCAATTCCTCATTTTCAAATTTCCTACTGTCCATATCACTTGATATTGTCTTCATTTCTTCATCAAAGTAATAATCTCTTGTCATCTATTCAAACTGCCAAGATCTCCCTCGAGCGGTTAAGCTCCATCTGCAAGGGGCTAGTCTTTGATACCAATTGTTGAATAGTCCAGATAACTGAGAGGGGGGTGAATCAGTTATCACAAAACACTTTTTCTTTCTTTAATTAATTCAAAGCAATCTTGAATCAATCAGATAATAATTAAAACATATATGAACATGAAAGCACATAACAACACCATACTTAATGAACACTAGAAATTACGTGGAAACCCAAGATGGGAAAAACCACGGAGAACGTTAATTCTCAATTATAAAACACTAGTTAAGGTGACACCAGTTAAGGTGATTTTTAAAAGGGCACACTACCAAAATGCTCACTGCAAGTAAGGCTCACTGTCGGTGGGCTTACTACCTGATTAATACAAAAACATCTAATTACAAGATAGACAAAACATGAACTAATGAAGTTGCATCTATATATGCATGAATTCAGTTTCGGATAAGAGCACAATAACTATCTGCAGTAGATCCGATCAAGAATCTTCTACCCACTTTCCTTGCACAACCTTTACAACACAAATTACTTCTGATAAGTAGGAGGTTTCTTCCACAGCGTGTCAAATTATGATATTGCTATCAAGATTCAACCGTGTAGTTTTCGAGTCAAACTCATTGACCCATGATTCATGAGTAGTGGTTCACAAGAACCCATCTCTCATGATAATGAATGGTCCACTTAGCACTCATTGCATCTAGGTGATGCTCACAGAGGTGAAGCATTGGTCCGTCCGGGAGGTCACCCATCCCAGTACTGCTCCAGCTCAAGCAGCTTAACCACGGAGTTTTCCCCAAGGTTAAGCCCACTTAGCTTGCTACCCCATTTGCAAAACCTTCAACAAGTGTTGTACCTTATGAACCATTCATTATAGAGCCCCTTTAGCTCATCAATTGATAAGTAGGAGGTTTCTTCCACAGCGTGTCAAATTATGATATTGCTATCAGGATTCAACCATGTAGTTTTCGAGTCAAACTCATTGACCCATGATTACTTCTTCGTGACACTTGCCTTCACTTCCTTCTCTTTTTCTTATCGCACAATCCTTTGCACCACTATCACTGTTCGCGCATACCACACTTCTTGTTTGATACAGCAAAAAGATGTTCTACATATATGTATATATGTACCTAGAGAACAAAATGAGTCGTCCTAGAAAAACATGTCGGCATGAAGAACAACCTTGAAATATTCAATAAGGCTTGGCATGCTAGCACTAGACCCAAAGGATAGGTCACACATAAAGATATTCTTACCACATTACCATGGGACCCATAAAAAGTTCATCACATTGGCATAATTACCAAAAGATAGTGAACTTAGAATTACATGAGATATATTCTGGAGCCGATGGGAACACCACAACCAAGACCAAATCTTGATCATCGTCAATTTCAGTATCAACTGAAGGAATGCAATTAGACATACCAAAACTTGTAACATGCTACATGAATGTTTGAATAGCAAGGATACCTGGAATAAGCTTTAGACACAACAGCCAATATCAAAAGATTAGTCTTCATTTTTATGCATTAACTGTCTTCCATAGATGTCCCAAAAAGAAGTACTACCATGTCTTGGTCAAGGATAACATCCACACTACGCAACATCATAGCATATGATAGTATAGATCATTTTTGTATATCATCCAGAGCACAACCTTCTGAATCTTAGGTTTTGACATCAATGACAATAATGCAAAATCAATAACTTCTCAACAGCCTATAGTAGGCTTTTGAGTAGAGATTGCTTAGAAACCCTAGATGGTTATATGCCAATACATTTTTCTCACATGTGGTTACCTTGGAAAGAAATTGCTAGTTGAATTAGGATTAAACATGAATCTAAAATAAAAATTCTAGTAATCAACTGCAATCAGCCCAATGAAGTGCAATACACAAAAAAATGAACTTGGTGTTTATACCTTTGATATGGAGTGCAATGACAAAGTAGTAGAAGTTAGGGAAGATAAAATATGACCTATTTCAACAAAAAATAGTCTCTAGACTGTGTTCTTTGATAGATCTAAATCAAAAAGGGGAATAGGAGAAAAAATTAAATTAATCAATCCAGGGGAAAAATTAACAACATTCAAAATGTAATTCTCATGTACTAACAATGTGGTTGAATATAGATCCCTAATTCATTGATCATAGTTGACATTGAGCAAAATATTTAATTTAGTGATTCAAAGCTACTTGTAAAACAAATGCAAAGAAAACATCAGTGCAATGACATGATTATCTAGATACAAGTAACCAAATGGCTTTCTTGTTATCTTCATGCAAGACATTCCAAGAGAAAAATTTGCATTATTAATGCATTAGTGGTGGTCATCAACACCATGGAACCATTGAAAAACTCTAAGTTGAAAATATTCTCAATCAAATTAATATCCAATCCATCCACCCCAAATAATATCAAGAATTTCTAAGTGTTCACAAATGGCTAGCATGCCCTACACTTATAATGAACTCTAGTGTCTTTGAATCTCAAATCATGGGTGAAGATAACAAGAAATACATTTGGTTAGATGATGATGGTATCATCAACATCTAGACAAATAAAATAGTATTGCTAGACTTTGTGTCAATACCCATAATTTACAACCTCAAATCACTTCTTGAACATCACCAGTTTTGATGCCCAAATATTGTTACTAGCAACAATAAACATGAATAACAATATTTAGACTTTCCCTTAATCTCATTTATATTTTTATCTCTACTATCAATAGAAAATTATATATCCAAAATCCCATAGCAAGCAAACAGAATTTATTCCACAATAGTGAAATAGGCTTGAACCAAGATCCAATACCATAGGAAACAAGGCTTCTAAATACAAGTCTCCACCATGTTCCAAAGCATTCAAATTAAGATGTAAGCCCAAACTATAAAAAATATCATCTTAAGTTCTTAACAAGGAGAAGCTCATGAAGAGGAGAGTAAGACGAAGACAAGGAAAAATCAATGGGGAAATGATGGTTTATTATGATATTATAAATCATATTTACAATGTAGTTCATCTAAGGCCTTTGTTCAATATTATTCCAAGCATAAACAAATGTTACATGAAGCATGGTCACTATTTCTTCCTTGAATTTCTACCACTTAGCTCCAAATCAAACACTTCAACAATCCACCCACAACTTACAACTGACTAAACCCACCTAGGAAGATATATGCAATGCCCAAATCCTTCTACAAGCTATTTTATGTAGGGCTCTTCCACATAAGGAGCTCAAAGAAGCATTAACCCAAGTTGTAGATGTCTTCCTTTCAATGTTTCGCTTTACCATCAATCTACTCTAGTGCCATATACCTTGCTAATCCAATGGTAGAAAAGGATGGATTGATGAGTGAAGTTCTAGTATAACCATTATTAGTACCCCCAAATATCTCTTCCAAACAATAATGGTTCATTAACTATACAATGACAAATTCCAAAAATACTTATGATGTGTGATGTCATCGAGTAATACTACATGTGGACTCAAATGAGGATCGATGGGTATCCTTTGACACACTTATGCTAGCAAAGCGATGTTGGATGTTGTGGTCGCGTTGTTGATATGTGGTTGTCATTGATGTCAACACTATTAGCATTAATGTCTTTAAGACTGTATATGTCGAAGATATTGAGAAAATTGTAATTAAATATGTTGCAGGTTGTCTGTTAAGCTGTGAAGATCAGTATGGTAGAAAGTTCAGTATGTTGATAGTGAGATGTTGTGGATTAAATGGTTTGTTTTCAAGCCTATCTAGTTTCTACTCTGAAAGTTTCAGAGGTGCGCATGAAGATTTGAGCAAGTTATAAGTTTATTTGTTCTGGCAGCTATTATGTTACTGCAAATGGTGTTCATGGAAGAAGATAACATGTATCTGATAATCAAAGTTTTTGTGTATGTTAATGTGGTGTTCATGGACATTTTTAGATCATGTTCTATTTATATTGCACGTTCGCATTGATCATTGTGCTCGCAATCCAAGATTCTCTCTTGCATGTTCATGCTTTTCATGTTCATGGTCGACAAGGTGTTTGAAGCGTGTTGTGGATCTTCGAGGAAGAATCTTTGAAGGTGTTTTGTGTTCGAGAACATTGTTTTGGGTCTCTACTATGTTGTGGCCAACCTTAGTTGATGCGCATTGATCATCTTTATTGTTTTGGGCTGATAGTTTGCACTCATTCTATTATTTTGTTGAAGCCGACATGAAGCAATGCAATTTCTTGTTGCAGATATATATAAGTGATTGTTTCTTCATTTGAGATGGATGTGAAATGCGAAGTGTGTGAGTGCTATGTGCGAAAAAGGTTCAGATCATTCAAAGGAAGAGCAGAGTGTGAAGAAGAATGAAAGAAAGTGAAAAAGTGTTCATGTGCTTAACCAGAACTGTACTCAAGCATTAGCAGATGCTAATTTCTCAGTTTAAATTCTTCAGATGGATTTAATATGAATGTTTTATGTAAGACAGTGAGTCTTCCTTTTGAGCAGTGAGCTCTAGGCAGTGTGCATGAATACATGTGCATTCCTCATATGTTCTTCTTATACTTTTAACAAGGTATAACTTGTGGATTAACCTCCACCGTGGTTTTTCCCCTAACAGGGTTTCCACGCAAAAATCTTGGTGTTATGTGTGTTTTTGATGTGTTGTTGATTCATGCTTTCACTGTTATTAATCAAATCTGAGAATAAAGGTTAATAATTTTGAAATTTTGTGACAACTAATTCACCCTCCCTCTCAGTTGTCTGCCCTTGTGTTGCCAACAATTGGTATCAAAGTAGGTTCCTTAGAAGAAGTTTAACAGCTTGAGGTGATCCGGGATGGCGACATACAAGAAGGATAGTTTGAGATTTGATGGAACAAATTATTCTCTATGGAAGACTCGAATGTAGTGTTATCTGAGATGCATTGGTGAATCCTCCTGGAACTTTACATGCAATAGGTAAGTTATTCCTCAGAATGGTCCTACTACTACTGATGAGATTAGGGATGTTGAATGTAACATCGGGACTAAGGAAGCATTGTTCAGTGTTTTGACTGATTCTGAGATGACGAATGTTATGGAGCTGAGGACTGCTTATGAGATCGGGAAAAAGTTGGAAACTTTATATGAAGGTGATGCTAATGTGAAGATGGCTAAGCTACAGAGTCTGAAAGGAAAATATGAACTATTGAAAATGGGTAATGATGAGAATATTGCTAATTTCATGCAAAGAGTGAATGAACTTGTGTGTGGTATCAGATATGCTAGTGGACGGGTGGATGAATCAGAGATTGTTGCTAAAGTTCTTAGATCCTTGCCTGATGCATACAAAATCAAAGCTATAGCCATTGAGGAGCTCCAAACTGTGACAAATATAACCAGAGATATGTTAGTTGGTAAACTTATTGCTTTTGAGTTGAGTGAATTTGATGATGCCCTTCCGAAGACAGAATCTGCATTTAAAACTACTACTTCCAGGAGAGACAAGCAGAGATATGATCTAGGTGAAAGTTCTTCTAGGAAGGTATTCATATATGAGGAAGAAATGAGACAGATTGAAGAAGAAAGAGAACTAAATGAGCTTGAAGCACTTATTGTCAAAAGGGAAGCTAGAGGAGAAGGTAAGTATAAAGGAAAGTTGCCTATTAAATGTTTCTCTTGCAATAAGATAGGTCATTTTGCATCAAGGTGTCCAGAAAGAGTTCCTAAGCCAAGACCTTACAAGCCTAAATTTCGAAAGAAGTGTTACTATGTTGTTGATGAAGGTGTGACAGATGAATCTGACAAAGGGAATGTAAGTGAAGATGAGTTTTTATTTATTGCTATCAAGGAAAATAATCATGTGTCTACTGAATCTGTTAGTTGTACAAATGTGGAGAAAGTTCTAGCTGCTCGAGTTGAATAAAAAAATGACTGGGTAATTGATAGTGGATGTTCACATCACATGACATGTGATAAAATTAAATTTGTAAGCCTAGAGAAGTATGATGGTGGTGTTGTAATATTTGGTGACAACAATGGTGGTATAATCCATGGTAGAGGATGTATTTCTTTTGATGGTAAGCATAATACTGATGATACTCTTTATGTTGAAGGTTTGAAGCATAATCTTCTGAGTGTTGGACAGATGGTTGATAAGGAATACAATCTTCAATTCAAAGATGGAAAATGTAGCATACTAGGAAGTTCTGGAAATGTGATTGCTTCAAGTACTAAAACAAAAGGTAACATCTTTCATCTGAATGCTGCTAGTAAAAGTTGTATGATTGCTCAAATTGATGAAAGCTGGTTGTGGCGTAAAAGAATGTGTCATGTAAACTTTGACAATATTATCAAGATAAGTTCCTCACAAGCTGTGAGAGATCTTCCTAAGTTGGTGAAGCCTACTAATACCATATGCAAGGAATGTCAATTAGGAAAACAAACTAGAATATCATTTCGGAGCAAATAGCATTGTTCAAATGAATTGTTGGAGTTTGTGCATATTGACTTGTGTGGTCCTGCTAGAATCAGAAGTCTACAAGGTTACAGGTACTTCATGTTGCTTATTGATGATTACTCTAGGATGATGTGGGTTACTTTCTTAAGGGAGAAATTTGAAGCTCTAGAAAAGTTCAAGATCTTTAAGGCTATGGTTGAGACAGAGACAGGTCTCAAGATTAAGTATCTGAGATCATATAGAGGTGGTGAATTTACTTCCGGTGAGTTTAACTTTTTTTGTGAAGAACATGGGATAAAGAGACAATTATCTGCACCACGAACCCCTCAACAGAATGGAGTTGAGGAAAGGAAAAATAGGACAGTTCAAGATGCTGCTAGAACTATGATGTTGGGAGGAAATGTCCCTCAGATCCATTGGAGAGAAGTTGTGAGTATTGTTGTTTATATCCTTAACCAGGTACAAATAAAAGGTAATATTGGTAAGACTCCTTTTGAGCTATGGTTTGGTCATAAGCCTGTTGTTAGATATTTCAAAATCTTTGGGAGTAAATGCTATATCAGGAGAGATGAAGATATAGGAAAGTTTGATGCTAGAAGTGATGAAGGAATCTTTCTTGGTTATTATACTAAGAGTAAGGTCTACCGGTGCTACAACAAGAGATTGAAGAAAATGATTGAAAGTGCAAACATTAAGGTTGATGAAGACATTGCTAGACCCTCCAAAACCTATGGATATGATTTTGATGATCAGAATGACAGTACAAACAAGAGTCGGACTTCAAATCAAGTTCAGATTGTTTTGGCGAATCAAGAAGATCCAGAAGAATGAGAGACTAGTGAAAGTACAGAAGAGAGATCACAAGAGCATGAAATTCAAGAACACTCTAAGACTCCAAGGTATGTGATTAAATCATTCAAAAAATCAGATTATAGGAGATAAGAACAAAGGTGTCCAGACTAGGATAAGAATTGCAAAAGAATACTATTTAATTTCAAAGGTTGAGCCAAGTAATGTCAATGAAGCATGCAAAGATGAACATTGGATTGAAGCAATGAAAGAAGAACTACAGCAAATTGAGAAGAATAATACATGGATTCTTGTTCCTAGACCTAAAGACAAAAATGTAATTGGAACTAAATGGGTCTTTAGAAACAAACTGAATGAACAAGATGAAGTTATCAAAAACAAAGCAAGGTTGGTATGCAAAGGATACTCTCAAATGGAAGGAATTGACTTTGAAGAAACTTTTTTTCTTGTTGCTAGAATTGAAGCTATGAGATTGTTTCTTGCTTATGATGCTTACAAAAACTACAAATTTTATCAGATGGATGCCAAGTCAGCATTTCTAAATGGTGAATTAGAGGAAGAGGTTTATATTGAGCAACCAGATGGATTTCAATTGACTGATTAGGGAGATATGGTTTGTCGGTTGAAGAAAGAATTATATGGACTCAAGCAAGCCCCTAGAGCTTGGTATGCCAAATTGGATACGTACTTGTTGAAGCTTGGATTTAACAAAGGTACTGCTGCTAGTAATCTATATTTCAAGATTGATAATGATAAAGATTTGTTTGTGGAAGTCTTTGTTGATGATATCATATTTGGAGGAGATGATGGCTTGTGCATGAAGTTTTCTAATGAGATGCAAAATGAGTTTGAGATGTCAATGATTGGAGAGTTGAAATTCTTTTTGGGATTGCAAATTATTCAAGTAGATAAAGGGATCTTTATATCTCAGCCCAAGTATGTGAAAGAACTGCTAAAGAAGTTAGGTATGGAAGATTCAAAACCAATCGGTACACCCATGGTGATAGGATGTAAGTTGACACAAGATGATGATTCTCTGAAGGCAAATCAAACTAGATACAAATCAATGATTGGTGGGTTGCTTTATTTGACTCAAACTAGACCTGATATCATGAATGTTGTATGCATTGTTGCTAGATTTCAAGCCAATCCTAAGGAATCTCATGTGACTGTTGTAGAGAGAATTTTCAGATACTTTAAGGGAACAATTAATTTTGGCCTGTGGTATCCTAAAGATGATGATCTTACTTTAAGTGCCTTTATTGATGTTGATTGGGTAGGAGATATGAATGACAAAAAAAGTACTAGTGGTGGTGCATTTTTCTTGGGAAAGAAACTGATTTCATTGTTAAGCAAAAAGCAAAATGTTGTTTCTTTGTCTACTGCAAAGGCAAAATATATTGTTGTTGCTAACAATTGTACTCAAGTATTGTGGATGAAGCAGATGTTGAAAGATATCAGAGTTGTGTATGATGAATCTATTGCCATATTTTGTGATAACTCAAGTGTTATAAGCATTTATTTTCTAAGAATCCATTGTTGCATTCAAAGACCAAGCATATATCTATCAAGTACCACTTTTTGAGAGATAAGGTGATTCATAATGAAGTCAGACTGGAGTATGTCCCTACTAAGGAACAAATTGTAGACATTTTTACTAAGCCTTTGCCCAAGGATACTTTTGAGTATCTCAAAGGGAAGTTAGGGGTGATTACCCCTCCTAATTAGAACTAAGATGCATAGTATTTGCATTAGTCCATGCATTCACAGTCATATCTTGATTCAAATTGATGTTGTGGTGGTTGCTACTCAGGGGGAGTAGTCAAATGATTCAAATATGTGGTTCAGAGTTTGTGTACCTTTGGCATTGATGTCAAAGGGGGAGAAGAGTAACGTGAAAAACTCTTGGAGAACTAAGGGAGAAGAAGAGCAATGTGTAAAGGGGAGATTGTTGGAAGAAGAGTTAGTTGCATTGATGGTGTGTTTTTCACATCATGTGTTGCCATCAATGCCAAAGGGGGAGATTGTTGGATGTTGTGGTCGTATTGTTGATACGTAGTTGTCATTGATGTCAACACTATTAGCATTAATGTCTTTAAGACTGTATATGTCGAGGATATTGAGAAAATTGTAATAAAATATATTACAGGTTGTCTGTGAAGCTGTGAATATCAGTATGGTAGAAAGTTTAGTATGTTGATAGTGAGATGTTACAGATTAAAGGGTTTTTTTTCAAACCTATCTAGTTTCTACTCTGAAAGTTTCAAAGGTGCACATGAAGATTTGAGCAAGTTATAAGTTTTTATGTTCTGACAGCTATTCTGTTACTACAAATGGTGTTCATGGAAGAAGATAACGTGTATCTGATAATCAAAGTCGTTGTGTATGTTACTGTGATGTTCATGGGCGTTTCTAGATCATGTTATATCTGTATTGCACGTCTACATTGATCATTGTGCTCATGATCCAAGATTTTCTCTTGCATGTTCATTTTTTTCATATTCATGGCCGACAAGGTGTTTGAAGCATGTTGTGGATCTTTGAGGAAGAATCTTTGAAGGTGTTTTGTGTTCGAGAACATTGTTTTGGGTCTCTATTATGTTGTAGCCGACCTTGGTTGATGCGCATTGATAATCTTTATTGTTTTGGGCTGACAGTTTGCACTCATTCTATTATTTTGTTGAAGCTGATATGAAGCAATGCAATTTCTTGTTGCGAATATATATAAGTGATTGTTTCTTCATTTGAGATGGATGTGAAAAGCAAAGTGTGCGAGTGCTATGTGCGAAAAAAGTTCAGATCATTTGAAGGTAGAGCAAAGTGTGAAGAAGAGCGAAAGAAAGTGAAGAAGTGTTCGTGTGCTTAACCGGAATTGTACTCAAGCATTAGCAGATGCTACTTTCACAGTTCAAATTCTTCAGATGGATTTAATCTGAATGTTTTATGTAAGACAATGAGTCTTCTTTTGAGCAGTGAGCTCTAGGCAATGTGCCTGAATGCATGTGCATTCCTCATATATTCTTCTTATACTTTTAACAGGTTATAACTTGTGGATCTTCCACCGTGATTTTTCCCTTAATCGAGTTTTCACGCAAAAATCTTGGTGTTATGTGTGTTTCCGATGTGTTGTTGATTCATGCTTTCACTGTTATTAATCAGATTTGAGAATAAAGGTTAATAAGTTTAATAAGTTTGAAATTTTGTGACAATTGATTCACCCCCCTCCTCCACCCTCTCAGTTGTATGCCCTTGTGTTGCCAACAAGCGGATCAAACTTTGCACCACTTGCACTATTTATTGTCCTCGAATACATACTGAGTGTGTGTTAAAATACATTAAATAAGGGCTTGTTTGGTGCCAATTATGATTAGTAATTGTACAAGAAAAACAACTATTTTTATATGAAATTGTATTTGTACATTAGGTCAAAATCAATTTGTATTTATGATGCAGGAGTATCTGGGCAACACATGATCAGCATAAAAAAATTAAAAAAAAAATTCTTCATGTTTTTTTTTTTCTTCTGATTATTCAGTCTTGGTTGATCTTCTTTATAAAACTGCCAAACGTCAATGCAACTTTGGAAGTGGCAAAAGCATTCAATGAAAAACTATCAAGTCAACTTTGGAAGTGGCAAAAGCATTCAATGAAAAACTATCAAGTCAACTTTGGAAGTGGCAAAAGCATTCAATGAAAAACTATCAAGTCACATTTGAGTTTGGCAAAATTTTCAAGAGTTCAGAGAATCGTCGAAGAAAGATTTTTGTAAGGTTCCATCGTTGTCACCATGTCACGAAGTAATGGATGTACAAGATTTACATGGTGATTGTGAAATTTTTGTTTCCCATTGGTTTTTATGGGTTTGAACTGTTTGATAGCAAGTGTATGAACAAAGTTTTGTGAATTCCTGAGATCCAGACTTGTGAAACATGCGTGTAGAGTCTTTGAAGATTCCTGAACAATAATAGAGGCCGATGGTAGTGAAATATGTTTCTTTTAATTCGCCAATTACATGGATATATACGAACTACGTGACTGTTTGGGCCACTATTTGATATGTCTTGACGAACCAATTCAATATGAAAAGACTTAAAGTGATTTCTTCTGAAACGTTTATTGAAATGCATTTCATGTTTTAATTGAGTCAATTAAATTTGCCATCGATTTAATTCCTTGGAGAGTCAGCAGTTTCAAAGAAAACATTGAATGATATACCTTATAGCTAAGGTGCCACGCAACTCCCAGGATCGGGCAGTTTAACGAGTCCAATTTTTTTTTATTGTAATATGAAAACAACAGAGAGAAGAGAAGTGAAGGGGCCCAAGGGCTATGAGAAGCAAGTTAGCGCCATGAATGAAAAAAAAGAGAGCCACAATGTCTGCTAATTTGTAATTGTAGACACTGAAAAATGTCCTAAGTCTATGAGCATCATTTTTCCTAGTCATCATCTTTCAATAATTGAATAATTTTAATTATTCTATTATGTTCGATCATATTCCTTTATTAATTAAATAGTTTTAAATTATTTAATTGATTCACCTTCTCATTTCTATCTTGATCAATTAAAATTATTTAATTGCGTCACTAATACCCCTTTCTTCAATAATTAAATAAATCATTATTTATTTAATTATTTATCTTTTATCACATGTCTATAGTCAGATAATAATAATTATTTGACCTTTTATTTTTCTATAATTAAATAATTAACGAAATTATTTAATTATGTGTCATTCTTCTCCTTTAAATAATTGATCTTAATCAATTATCCATATTTAATTTATATCTCCTCCTTTAATTAAATTTATGAATTTAATTAAATCTCCTTTTTCATTTCCTCCAAATAAATGATTTAAAATAAATTATTTATTTGCCACTTGTCCTTCTCCTCCATTTTCGAATAAATAATTTAAAATAAATTATTTATCCCTCTATTTTGGTCAAAGATCCCCTGTCATTATTTCATGTCATAGTCTGCATGTCCTGCATGTCTATCATAGCCGTCAGACGTCATATCTTTTCCATGCATGGCATATTCTGGTTGCATCAATTCTCAACCGTAGATCTTGGCATCTTTCTAGAAACTCGATCTTGGCCATCCATTTCGTAACTTCCCTCTCATGAATCCTCATCCGTTAATCTTAGAATCTTTCTGGAAGATCAATCTCGTCCGTCCATTCGAATGGTTGTCTATAAAAGAACCTTCCCCTCCATTTTCAATTTAACAGTCATTATCTCCAACTTTTTTGCTTACTATTTCCAAGTATTTGCACAACTTCATCAACAAATCTGAGGGCAATATTGGCATAAGAAGAAATAGGAGAGACAAGAGAAAGAATCAACTTCAAAGGGGAGTGTTTTATTTCATTTGTTTTCATTTTGATTGCTCTCTTTGTTTGTATTCTCTTGTTTAGATTGGGATAATAGTTTAGAAGTGTTGGTTGTCACTTTATCTATACTATTTGATTTTCCCCGTTCTTACAGTAATCAAGCCCTGAGTATTGTATTGATTATGTTGAACCAGCAAATGGAATAAAGATGTCAAAGAGGCGGATAGAGCCACAATGTCTCTGCTTTCAATTTGAAGTCTATTGTAATTTATTGTTGTGTTAAAAATTGTGAATTTCAGTGAGATGTTGATTTCTGTTTTCATCAATTTAAGAGCTAATTTTTTTACTGAGCTTCTGGAAAAATTAGTCCTAGATTATCCACACCAATCACACATTCTGGTTGAAAACCCCTTCGAATTTGCCCACAAATCTTCCCTAAAACCCTCACAAAAGCTTCAATATATTAACCCCATGTCCCCATGCAACTGCTTAAGTGTGTTTTCTACTTAAATTTGAGCAACTGAAATGTTCCTATACAATTTTTTAATTATAAGAGAATGATAATTTGAAATCTTTCCCTATTTTAGTGGTGGAGCAGCTACTCTTCAGGAATTGAAAATAAGTTGTGGAAAAAAGGAGAGGTTTGAAATAAACAGCAACAGCATATCGACAAAAATTTCACATGGCTCCACAAATTTCTTTCCCTCCAAATTTTACCTGTTTAAAAAAAATAAAAAATAGGACGCCTTTTTTAAAAAAAATGGAAGTAAACTCTTTTCACTAGAGCTATGAATCAGTGAGGCCACATATGCTCATCCACACTCAACAATAACACCCCAGTTGGATTTGAATCTTAGTGGCAAGAATCACGATACCATGACTTAACCATCAGACTATGCCATTACCAACAATTTAAGATGACTGTTTGAAAATAAACTGAAAAATTAAATATTCATAATGCCACCGACTCCATAAATAAACCCTTAAAAAGTTGAACAGTGACTGCTAGCCACCGCATTGTGCCCTGCCCTAAACAAGAAACCGATTCACCAACAGTTGGATCCAACAAGCCAATTCTAACACAACAATTAAACAAGACATGGCACTCTCGAATTTAGCAGCCACTTAATGCCTTCTGCAGTGATTGGTTCATATGTTTGGACCCTTCCATGTACTCCCTAGCTTCTTACAGCTTATATTATCGTGGAACCTGAGAGCCACTCAAGAAGAAAATTTGTTGTTCTATTTCTACCATGCTTCTACTCTCACAGAGCCACTCTGCTCTTGCACCAATGGTACATGCCACGAAACCAATTCCTCATTCTACATACCCAGGTGCATCTCGCTTCCACTCTACATGGGAGATTGATATCAACCAAATTAGCAATCTGTCTTAGGACTCTTATAGTTAATGAAGGCTCGCATCGTACTTAACTACTACTGCTAAAGTCGGAAACACACGAATGTCTTAAGTTTTACGCAGAATAGCTGCTACTGCTTAATATTCAGCTGATGATTTGCCAACGGTCCATTTCATTCCCTCCAATACCAATCTTTAAAGCAGGTCCTAATTGACGGCTAAACCTATCCCACCAGGTTTGCACCAAAAATGACCACAAACATCAAATCTTAAAAGGCGAGGGCCTTGAACCAGGTGGGCACTCTTTTGCAAGCAAGAAAATTCTAGTTTCCTGCAATAATGATTCTTTTGATTTAAGGATCTAAATATTGTCTCAATGATGAAGTATTTTTATTTTGCTGCCGCTTGGTATAATCTGGTTTGTTTCGATGGCGATATATCAGTCACAGGATCTCATTGTTATTGTCATCTATCTTTATGTCAGAAAAAATATATGAACAAGCAACGTTAACATTGGATTGTAGAAAAGAAAGAAGTCTCCCCTGTAGTTGTAAGTGTATGAACTTCGATGACACTAATAAGAAGAAAGGCCTATTAAAATCACAATTGACCGGTCAACTCCTATTTTCCAACTAAAGCAAGTCTATAAAGCATATTTTCCATACCAACAAAAATCTTTTGGGGGCAAAAATCGGCAAACCGAAAGTATAAGATTTTTTTTTTAAATAAGGAAATAATTGTAAAAAAATTAGATTTAAAATAAAAAACATTAAAAATTGTAAAACAAGAGATAAACTATTTTTTTTGAAATTGAAAGGCATTTCCACAGCATGGAAATATAGAGAGCAAATAAAATAAAGAGTTTAACTAATGAATTGTAGAAAATAGATTTTTGTAGTTTATATTTGTATGGCTGATTACATTCATTGCATTGCACATCTTTCAAACTCAAAGTATTACTTCACATTGCATAATTAATAACTAAATGCTGATAGATGACAAAATTTCAATTACAATATGGTTTTTTACAAAGTCAACCTAAGCAGTTATGTAATGTGAAGATTAGGAGCAGTTACCAATTGCATTAGCTTGTCATGGCATTCCATGAGACCACATTTCTTTGAGGCATTTTTCAAACAGTTCACTGCCTTGTCTATCCTATGACATTTTTCATACATGTCTAAAGCATTTTATCAAACAGTTCACTGCCTTGCTGTTGTGGCTAAAAGCCTAAAACAGGTGCTTTTGAACAAGCTATGGATGCTTGGAAAAAATCTATCAAAGCATATAATAAGCAATAGCATAGACAAGGCAGTAAACTGTTTGAAAAGATGCCTCAAAGAAATGTGTTCTCATGGTGATGAAATGCCATGACAATCCATCGCCATAGGCATTCATCATGGCATTCCATCACCATGAGACCACATTTCTTTGAGACATCTTTTCAAACAGTTCACTGCCTTGTCTATGGCACGACATTTCTCATACATATCTACTAAAGCATTTTATCAAACAGTTCACTGCCTTGCTACTATGGCTAAAAGCCTAAAAGAAGTGTTTTTGAACAAGCTATGGATGCTTGGAAAAAATCTATCAAAGCATAATAGTAAGCAATAGAATAGAAAAAGCAGTGAACTGTTTGATAAAATGCCTCAAAGAAATGTGGCCTCATGGTGATGGAATGTCTTCCATCATATGAGATCACATTTCTTTGAGGCATTTTTTCAATTAAATAAATGTGGTCTCATGGTGATGGAATGTTGTAATGTCCTCAATTTAGCCCTACGCTCTTCTTGAGGTTTTAGTCTATTTCCAGAAACTCGTAGGCGAAGCAAATTGAAAAATTAGAGTTTCCTATTTTATAGGAGATTTCAGATGCATTTTTGAAGACTTGCATGCAAGAGTTTGGAAGTGTGTTTCTAGGAGTTTTCTAGGTTTTCAGAGAGCTTCAGAATGGTGTAACATGCATCTCCATCTGATAACTTTTCCAGGCACTTACTATTTATAGTAAGTCATGTTGGCTTCTCAGTTTGTGCTCAGAAGGCGTTTGGAAACACTTACTATTTATAGTAAGTCTTGTTTACTGCTCAGTTGGTGTTCAATTGATGTTTTGCAAACTTACTATTTATAGCAGTTGCTATTTTTGGTAAGTCAATTTATAGCAGTATCATTCTAGCAACAGTTCAGCCTTTTGCAGTTCAGTGTGGCTGTTCAATTTGGCCTTCTGTCGAGTTTGCAGTGAACTTACTATTTTTGGCAATGGCTATTTTTAGTAAGTCTATATTGGGCAGTATCTTCATCAGCAGTATTGTGCAGTTCATCATCCAGTTTTGGTAATATCTCAGTTTTCAGTTTGATGGTGGTTTGTGCCTTGGGCTAAGTTTATACTTAGTTAAAATGTGTTTTGGAGTTGTACCCCACGCCTAGCTTAATGACTTTAAGTTGTTTTTAAGTTGGGGCCATAAAGTAAAATACATTTAATAGTTTATTAAATGTTTATTCATCATCTTAAGTGAGATGATTTGAAGGGTGGAATAAAGTGTTTATTTGATATTTTAAATGAAGCCTTTTTGGAGAAACTGGCGTCCCTTTTGGAAAGTGAAGGGTTTCTTTGGAAGTTCAAGTGTTTCATCTTCTTTTGGTGAGAGCTTATATATTGGTGCCTTTCCCTTTGTATCTCATCTTTGAAAAATATTGTAAAGTTATGCTGTTGGTTTGAAATCCAGAATCCGGCTAAGAGAAAGTTTAGCAAGTTTATTCCATTCTTCGGGCCTGAAACTATGGTTTCCTAGATGGTGATTTGAGAGTGTACTTCATCCAGAAGTACATATTGAGCATTATTGTGGAATTTTGGTGAGATATTTCCAGTTTTCATGTTGCTGGTTATTGTTTGGCTGAAGGAGATTTTCATATACAACTTTTGGTATGATTTTTGTTTGCTTATGGGTATTGTTTCTATCCATCTATATGTTAGAGGCGCCCCTTTTGGTGCAAGGACAGAATTTAGTATGAAGTCGTTGATTTTATAATTGAGGTTGACCCTCTCCTAGGGTCGTACCATTCATTATTTACTTTGGAATGTGTGCTGGTTGTCTTTGCTGAGTTTGAAGGTTGGGAAGTGGTGGTTTCTTGGTCGCCGAGCTATACAAGAGAGACACTTTCAGTTTGGTTCAAGTCCGTGGAGTGTGGTAAGAGATTTGACATTTTTGGTGAGTTGATGTTTGTTGATTCAAACTTTCAGTTTGCTGATTTATATCAGAATTATTTCAGTCTTTGATTTCCGTTTATTTCGTCAATAATTGAGAGAAATTTAGAGTGAGAGATCTTCTATTTCTTGGTGCTTCAAAACTATTGTAATTCTCATGTAATTTGCAGCTCTTCCTCATTTTGTAAAGCTGATAACAGTAGTATTGTTTCAATCTATTTAATTGCTGCTTATTTATGTTTAATTACCACATTGTAACCCCTGGATGGTTTACCGCCAATGTGGAAAAAAGAACTTGCTAATTCTCTCATCATGCCCACTTTCAAGTGGTGAATCCCCACTCTTTAGTGGATGTCTGCTACAGCAGAAGAAGTATCAATATTGTAATCTTTTCCCCCCACTGTTTGGTGGTAGCGTGGAAGGTTCCTTTTGGCTGGTTATTCGCCTTTGTTCTTTTCAATTTCAGCATTAGTACTCCACCATATGTTAGCACCTCGCTTGTCAAAGGATCTTGAGTGCACATTCTTGGTGTTGAGTTTATTCTCTCTCTTTTAGTGTAATCTTAATAATATTTGATTCAGTAGATCCTAGGGATCTTCTGACCATATGCCCGCCCTTCCTCCTTAAGTGGTTTTAGGGCGCATTCTTGGTTAGAGTTCTTTCATGCACGCTTTGGGTTATGCTAACCTTAACGGGTGCTTGGTTACATTGTAATTGTTTGGTTTTAAAATCAAAAAAATTGAGAGAGTATATTTCAGTGGTATCAAAGCCTGTTTTCCTGCCATCCTCTGAGTTTTCAAAGCTTCGGTTATCAGATGAGAGTTAGAGAAGACATATACTACATCAGAAAGCAGAACAAAGTTTACTTTCAGCTTTAGAAGTTTTTGAAGTCGACACTTTTTCAGTGATTTGAGAAACCTTGTCTTGTCAGATTAAGGTATGGCTAATGAAGAAGAGATAAATTTGGCAGACACTTTATATGGCTGGAAAGAGTCTTGACAAAGAATTTCAATCAAGGGAAAATGAAGAAAACATTCTTCATTTGTTAGAACAGTGTTTGAGGCAAGTGAAGCATTTACCCTCGGAGGAAATGCAGTTGGCATTAGCTCCTGCTGTGACTTTTTTGAATAAGCCCCATTGGCTGAGGCATCCTGATGAAGAAGTAAATTTGCTGGTTACTTCATGCCTTGGTGAAGTGATGAGAATTGTGGCACCTTTGGTGCCCTACGATGATAAAATTATGAAGAGAGTTCTTCATATGTTCGTGGAAAGTTTTCAATATCTTGATGAAACTGATAGCAATCAGTACTCCAGAAGAGTTGCTATACTGAAGATCTTTTCAGAATTCAAAATAAGTGTGTTGTTGATAGATTTGGGTATGCAAGATCGAATATATTATTTGATTCATTACCTCTTCATTTCAACTTGGAGTGAACAAGAAGAGGATGTAGTTGCAACAATAAAAAACATTTTGATCTTAATTATCAATGAGTTGGATGACATTCCTAAAAACATCCTATCCTTTCTGCTAAACATTCATGAACAAGAAGGAAAGAATTCCTCTACTGCTGGTTTGTTGATCAGAGGGTTGTTCAATCAGTGTGAGGGAAAATTGGAGCCACACTTGAAGAAGACAGAGCAGATAAATGAGGTGGTTATTAATGTAGAAGATGGGAATAAAATGTTGTTTTTCAATGATTCTATGGCGGATTCTCATGATGCACCTATTGATATGCATTTGTTTGCACATGCTAAGGATGAGTGCAATAAGGCAACATCAGTTTTAAATATACATGAAGAGTCTATGACAAGTAATCAAGAAGACTTTCTTGGATTGCTTGTGACAAATAATGAAGAAATCAGCAATGTACCTACACATGAAGAGCTTATTGAGGGTAAGAAGAATATAATCTTCAAATCAGCTAACAATGATGATTTCTTACTTCATTGTAACAATGGAGATTTAGAAGGTTTTGAGTTTGACCATCAAACTACGCTCTTGGGAAAAGATATTTATGAAGATATCAGTTTTGGTGTGTTGGGAGGTGTCTTGTTCAAAAAGGCAATACTCCAAGAGCAGCATGAAGAGAACTTTTTTTTTTATCATATAAATCAGTTTTTCAACATTTGGGATCCAGGTGTGAAGGTGTCTAAGGTTGTCAAGGAACCTTTATGGGATAAATTTCCATTTGATCCCAATATAGTACAAAATTCTGATTTCAATGCAAGCTATGTGATAGCCATGGGAGGATAAAATGTCTTTGACAAAGAAGCTTGCATGGAAAAGCCCCATAATGATTCAATGATCAAGTTGGCGGTTGCTAAAACATATGATCAAAGTATCAGTGAGGTGGAAGCAGTTTTAGAAGACCAAAAGGCCCTTGCTGATGAAAAGATTAAAGAGGATCTCAAATACAAATCTGATTTTTCAATTTATGAAGCTGATAGTAAACAAAGGTTTGAAGAATTGGTAAAATCTAATCCTCTTCATTGTCAGTTGATGGGTGGTGAAGGACAAGAGTTTTGGAGCAGCTATGAGGGCAGCAAAGACAAGAAACGAAGTTCTGATTTTGATATGCAACCTACCAGCAGTTTACCATCCTTGCGTACTTATGAGTGGGAAGGTCGATTTTTTATATCCATTGAAGATGACGTGCAAGTCCTATTCAAAGTTGACCGTTCATATAGTTTGATTAAAGAGAGACAAGAAGGAGCTAGAGATGGAGCCACTCTCTTTAATTTGCATTTCATCAAAGACTCCTTAGACATTAAAAAATCAGATTATCAATGTTGGATTAATGAAAGAGATCATGCAGTTGAATTTGTAAAGAAGGCAATTGTTGCAATTCAAGGAGTTTATTTGTTCAATAATCCATCTTTTGAGTTGAGTGTTATTTCAGTTCACTCCAATCTCTTCTCAGGATGGGATTTAAAGACATTACTTGTTCCATGTATTCTTGTTGTTGAAACTTTCATAATGTGGCTTTCATGGAACACTAAAGAGGACACCGGACTTGGAAGATCATTGTTGGCTCTATCTAACATTTGGAATCATAAAGAGAAATTGTTTTGGTATGTTGAAAAATTTAAATGGCTGATTATCCAAGTATGGGATTTTCAGCATGTTCTGAAGAAGATTATCATGTGTGAAAAGAAGGTATGTTGGAGTGATAAGTGCCAAAATTTCAGTGCTAGAGGTGCTGCTACCTTCTTTATCAGCCAATTGATGATTATATTTGATCATCTATTGATGGCTTGGAGAGGAAATGGGAGCAAAGAATGGTTTTTTGCTATTGGAGTTGTTAGAGTGGGTGTTTCTAGTTTTGAATGTGGTCAGAATTGTCAAAATGGACAAGGATTTTCAGAATTGCAGCTGCTGTTCCTTTCCTAGCATGCTGATTTCTCTTAAATCTGATGTTGAGTCATTCAATTTTGACTTAATGGGCAGCTGGTACGCTCATATTTTCACTTCACAATCTCTTTCTAGAGATGATTTTTGGCTTCAAATGGGAAGAATGGTGATTCAGACTAATCCAAACTAGTCTTTGAATAGAGTTGGAGCTCTTTCCAGTAGTCACTTGCGAACATTCTTTGGTACTCATGTTCAAGGCAACGAACCTTGGGCTGTTTTGGTTCGTATTTCTGAGATTTTTGGAGAGAGAGCTGTGAAAGATTTCAAGTGTCTTCTTGTATATGTTTGTGATCTTCAGAGAAGGCATTGGACATCCATGAAGAGCTTTGAGGATGGGGCTACTATGTATCTACAAAGGGTTGTGTCCCTCTTTACGAATATCCTTGTTGGAGTCACCTTTGCAGTTGTGATTCTATTTGATGCTTTGAGGAGTTTTGTTGATGAGAATAATTTTGAGTTTCTTAGATCATTGTTCCTTGTGCTCCAAATGATGTTGATCATTGGCATTGATGATATTAACTTCTCAAAGACTTTGGGGTGTGAGATGTTGCAATGTTTTGATTTATGTTCCTCTTGGTCTTTTAGTTCGAGTCATATGTTCCGTAATCTCTCAGGGTTTCAGAGGAGGACAGTACTGTTTTGGTATGATGGCTTTGATTGTGTGATCAGTGTGGTGCAATATCAACCTGGTGGGCCTTTTCAGAGATGGATTTGGAACCCTGGGATCCTACTTGGCATAGTAAGGATCAAGCAGTTCTTGGAGTGTGGTGGCATTGCTTGAGGTCAAGCAATTTTGGGAAGGGCGGACTATAATGTCCCCAATTTAGCCCTATGCTCTTCTTGAGGTTTTAGCCTATTTCCGGAAACTCATAGGCTAAGCAAATTGGAAAATTAGAGTTTCCTATTTTATAGGAGGTTTCAGATGCATTTTTGAAAGCTTGCATGCAAGAGTTTGGAAGTGTGTTTCTAGGAGTTTTCTAGGTTTTCAGAGAGCTTCAGAATGGTGTAACATGCATCTCCATCTAATAACTTTTCCAGGCACTTACTATTTATAGTCATGTTGGCTTCCCGATTTGTGCTCAGAAGGTGTTTGGAAACACTTACTATTTATAGTAAGTCTTGTTTACTGCTCAGTTGGTGTTCAATTGATGTTTTGCGAACTTACTATTTATATCAGTTGCTATTTTTGGTAAGTCAATTTATAGCAGTATCATTCTAGCAACAGTTCAACCTTTTGCAGTTCAGTGGGGCTGTTCAGTTTGGCCTTCTGTCGAGTTTGCAGTGAACTTACTATTTTTGGCAATGGCTATTTTTAGTAAGACTATATTGGGCAGTATCTTCATCAGCAGTATTGTGCAGTTCATCATCCAGTTTTGGTAATATCTCAGTTTTCAGTTTGATGGTAGTTTGTGTCTTGGGCTAAGTTTATACTTAGTTAAAATGTGTTTTGGAGTTGTACCCCACGCCTAGCTTAATGACTTTAAGTTGTTTTTAAGTTGGGGCCATAAAGTAAAATACATTTAATAGTTTATTAAATGTTTATTCATCATCTTAAGTGGGACGATTTGAAGGGTGGAATAAAGTGTTTATTTGATATTTTAAATGAAACCTTTTTGGAGAGAGTGGTGTCCCTTTTGGAAAGTGAAGGGTTTCTTTGGAAGTTCAAACGTTTCATCTTCTTTTGGTGAGAGCTTATATATTGGTGTCTTTCCCTTTGTATCTCATCTTTGAAAAATATTGTAAAGTTATGCTGCTGGTTTGAAATCCAAAATCCGGCTAAGGGAAAGCTTAGCAAGTTTACTCCATCCTTCGGGCCTGAAACTATGGTTTTTTAGATGGTGATTTGAGAGTGTACTTCATCCAGAAGTACATATTGAGCATTATTGTGGAATTTTGGTGAGATATTTTCAGTTTTCATGTTGCTGGTTATTGTTTGGCTGAAGGAGATTTTCATATACAACTTTTGGTATGATTTTTGTTTGCTTATGAGTATTGTTTCTATCCATCTATATGCTAGAAGCGCCCCTTTTGGTGCAAGGACAGAATTTAATATGAAGTGGTTGATTTTATAATTGAGGTCAACCCTCTCCTAGGGCCATACCATTCATTATTTACTTTGGAATGTGTGCTGGTTGTCTTTGCTGAGTTTGAAGGTTGGAAAGTGGTGGTTTCTTGGTCGCCTAGCTATAGAAGAGAGACACTTTCAGTTTGGTTCAAATCCGTGGAGTGTGGTAAGAGATTTGACATTTTGGGTGAGTTGATGTTTGCTGATTCAAACTTTCAGTTTGTTGATTTATATCAAAATTATTTCAGTCTTTGATTTCCATTTATTTCGTCAATAATTGAGAGAAATCTAGAGTGAGAGATCTTCTATTTCTTGGTGCTTCAAAACTATTGTAATTCTCATGTAATTTGCAACTCTTCCTCATTTTGTAAAGCTGATAACAATAGTACTGTTTCAATCTATTTAATTGTTGCTTATTTATGTTTAATTACCACATTGTAACCCCTGGATGGTTTACCGCCAGTGTGGAAAAAAAAACTTGCTAATTCTCTCATCATGCCCACTTTCAAGTGGTGAATCCCCACTCTTTAGTGGATGTCTGCCGCAGCAGAAGAAGTATTAATATTGTAATCTTTGCCCCCCACTGTTTGGTGGTAGCGTGGAAGGTTCATTTTCACTGGTTATCCGCCTTTGTTCTTTTCAATTTCAGCATTAGTACTCCACCATATGTTAGCACCTCGCCTGTCAAAGGATCTTGAGTGCACATTTTTGGTGTTGAGTTTATTCTCTCTCTTTTAATGTAATCTTAATAATATTTGATTCAGTAGATCCTAGGGATCCTCTAACCATATGCCCGCCCCTCCTCCTTAAGTGGTTTTAGGGCGCATTCTTGGTTAGAGTTCTTTCATGCACGCTTTGGGTTATGCTAACCTTAACGGGTGCTTGGTTACATTGTAATTGTTTGGTTTTAAAATCAAAAAAATTGAGAAAGTATATTTCAAATGTCATGACATTCCATCACCATGAGACCACATTTCTTTGAATGACATTCCATCACCATGAGACAACGTTTCTTTGAGGCATTTTTTTAAACAATTCACTGCCTTGTCTATGCTACAACATTTTTCATACATGTCTACCAAAGTATTTTATCAAACAGTTCACTGCCTTGCTGCTATGGCTAAAAGCCTAAAACAGGTGCTTTCGAACAAGCCACGGATGCTTGGAAAAAATATGTCAAAGCATAATAGTAAACAATAGCATAGACAAGGTAGTGAACTGTTTGAAAAAATGCCTCAAAGAAATGTGGTCTCATGGTGATGGAAGGCCATGACAAGCCATAGACAAGGCAGTGAAATGTTTGAAAAAATGCCTCAAAGAAATGCGGTCTCATGGTGATGGAATGCCATGACAATCATCACCATGAGACCGCATTTCTTTGAGGCATTTTTTCAAATAGTTCACTTGCTTGTCTATGCTACCACATTTTTCATACATGTCTACCAAAGCATTTTTATCAAACAATTCATTGCCTTGCTGCTATGGCTAAAAGCCTAAAACAAGTGCTTTCAAACAAGCTATGGATGCTTGGAAAAAATCTATCAAAACATAATAGTAAGCAAAAGCATAGACAAGGCAGTTAACTATTTGAAAAAATGTCTCAAAGAAATCTGGTCTAATGGTTATGGAATGCCATGACGAATGCCTGTGGCTATGGATTGTCATGGCATTCCATCACCATGAGACCACATTTCTTTGAGGCACTTTTTCAAACAATTCACTGCCTTGTCTATACGACATTTTTCATACATGTCTACCAAAGCATTTTATCAAACAATTTGTTGTCTTGCTGCTATGGCTAAAAGCCTAAAACAGGTGCTTTCAAACAAACTATGGATGCTTGGAAAAAACCTATCAAAGCATAATAGTAAGCAACAAGCTATGGTCTTATCTTTTTTCTTTGCGTGAAAATCAGCGCAATTTTATTCGCATTTTTTTGTAGATTTTAAATGCGTTTTTTTGGCGATTTTGCAATTTTAAATAGGAAAAAATAGTTGACCAAAAGGTCAGATTTTTTCAAAAAATCGTCAAGCCTGTAGATTTTTTCAAAATTGCGATTAATTGGGTTTTTTTGCAAATTTTTGTTTCTATGATATTTTCTCATTTTCAGATCTATGAATTCTACACTTAAGACACATTGGTCTATCAATGTAATTTGGTAGCAGCATCTACAAGAGAGAAAAGTGAACAGACAATGTAAAAGCTTAAATCTCTTTGACAGCAATTATTGAAATGATCTTTCTTCCAAAAAATTACATTGATAGCAATTACTGTAATTTGGTAGCAGCATCTACAAGAGAGAAAAGTGAATAGACAATGTAAAAGCTTAAATCTCTTTGGCAACAATTACTGTAATGATCTTTCTTCCATAAAATTACATTGATAGTAATGATCTTTGGAGTATGACTGAATTTGACTTAAGGGACAATTATACAACATAAAATTATTTTACAAATAATATTTCATAGTAAATTATATAATAGATATTGAACTTAAGAATAACTGAACTATTAACATTTATGAAAAAATGAATAACAACTTAAACTTGAATCCAATCTATAGACCCTTTCAAATAACCAATCATGGTAGGGATTGAAGAGAAACACATGATAGAGCACTAGAAAAACTGTTCATCACAAGTAAGCCCAAGGGAGTGCTCATATCCCTTGGCCCCAAGTGGCAAGAACATCCAACCAAGACAATTCCATCCAACTTAGGGTGGCGTTCTTACATTGTGAAAACCTAAACATCATACATCCCAAGTAAGCCCGAGGGCGTGCTCATACCCCCCATGGCCCCAAGTGGCAGGAACATTCAACCAAGACAATTCCATCCAACTTAGGGTGGCATTCTTACATTGAGAGAACTTATACCACCCTTCCCTAACATTTTTCCTCGCCAACCTTACACATGATTGCTTAAAGAGGAACAAATAAATTAAATCAATTGAATGATTGCTAATAAAATTAATAATAGTTACAAGCATCATTATTGCATGATCATATATGATGATAATATGTATATACATTTATAATTATGTTTTAAACTTATTTTTCAAATATATTCTTGGTAATAATACTCAATCCAATAAGTCTCTTTAACATTTCCAATCCTTAATACTTTGTTTCCAATCTGCTCAATTCATTCCCATGGATTCCTGATTTCTAATTCATTTTCATTTATCCTCTTTTTGATGCCTCTCCCCACTCATTTATTTCCCCTTTTATATCTTCCATAATGGGGAGAGTCACATCCATTCATCTAACAAGAGAGACACCCTTTCATGGTTGCTATCCCTTGAAAGAGTCATAACTATTCATACATTAATTATTGTTTCTTTATTAACTAATCCACAACCTTCCTCATTGCTAACGCTTCCTTTAAACATTGAATCGCTGTTGTAAATGAGATCGCTAATCGCTGTTGTAAATGAGATCGCTGCATCCCTTGATTAATTCCCATCGATCCTTTCTTAAGTTCCCTTGGTCAGCGATTGTCTTCTATGCTAAAAGGAGTCAGCCCAAGGTTTTAAGTATTATTTAATTCAAGATTTATTTTATAAATAATTATGTATTACTGCTGCAATCTGAGTGCTGGGAGCAGGACATAATTATTGTATTAAATAAAATAGGAAACCACACTTCCAATGATCTCCTTTGTAGCCATTAATATCAGTCATTATTTTTCTCTCTCCGTATTTAAAAGCAATGCACACATGGAAACTATTATGCAGAAATAGAAGCTTTTTATTTTATTAATTCACCGTATAGTGTTTTACTAGGTTAATAGCAACATGCGAATTTGGATGTCTCATGCAAAACTATGGCGTCTCTTGCCTGGGAAATGTCTATGCAGTCAGTGATTGTGTCTCTTACCTGAGAAATGTCTACATTGATACTTGTGTATTAAAATTGCTATGATAAGTATTTGCAAAAATAATTATAAAAAACAAATAATAGAAGTTGCCACAAATCTCACAAGATTTTATGAACAATGAAATCAAATGCAGACCATACTTTACATCAAAGGATCAATTTTGAGCAAGCTAAATGCGAGTGTATCCTAGAGTACCTCAAAAATAAAAGTATATTAGTAAATCATTAAAAGTTAAACGTTAGATGTTTAGGTGCTTCTTCCCAGAATTCAATAGCCAAAAAACCTTAGAGGAACAAATATAATCCAGAGCAGATTGATTATATCATGTGTACAAAAGTGACAACAGTATTAAGGGGAGATAACAAACACACAATTTTACATACTCAACTCCAATGTAGTATACATTCAGCAATGCACTCCTAAATTCTCTCTGTACCTTTTAAAAAATATACCAGTAAACGATTCTGCAGTCAATGCAGTCACATCCCATGTGACCCAACTCACAAATTTCTGTACCATTCATGCAAGAATTTTTTTTGAATTTAACATTTTTCCTTACCCTCATTAGGCATTGAATTTCACTAGCTTTCAAGATGCTTTTGCCAATCAGGGCCTTAAATCTGCTAAAAGATGCCATATTCATATTTAAGAGAATAAAATACACATAATCTGATATACCCAATACATGTACCTGTCGTGTAAAAACCAGCTCTGACACATAAAAACGTGCCTGAATGCACAGATAGGTGCACTTCCAGTAGTTAATGACCTGATTTGATGATACAGATCTGCTGATATGACCACTTTACACAACATTAAAAATTGTGGACATACCTACCAGTGCATTTCAGAACTGTTCTTAAATGGGTCTGAGCTAGTTATTTCCAATCATGAGATCATGTCTTCTAGGTTTCTCTCCATTGATGATATGACTGTCAATTTACATTTATCAAGGCCACACTTCATGTCTCATTAATATGGCCACAGGTGGATTCCCTTTGGTATTGCCTTCAAGGCTTCAACTCATCAATAAATTCCACAAATACCACCAAATCATCTGCAAAAGGATGTGAAGCAAGCAGTTGAACCAAGCCTTGGATTTTGAAGATCCTTCATGATATCATTAAGAAGATATTGAAAAGAGTTGGAGACGCTGGACATCTGACTAACTCCCCTCATAATTGGTATTAAGTTATTAACCCTTCATATCTCACATTAACTGTCAAAGCATTTATACGAAACAAAGTGCCTTCCCCTTCACTCTAGCGGGCCACAATTTCCTCATTAGAGCCTCACGGGGAAAAATACTATAGCCCCTTTGTGTGTATGCTAAGTATGAAGTGCTTAGCACTATATTGCGTGAAAAATAAATGGTCAGAAAGCACTTCTCAAAAACAAAACATTAAAATTAAAGAGTACAACAAATAAAAAATCTCACTACAACAATCATAGGATAACAATCATACAAGTAGGTTGTGAAGAATGACCTTGGAAATAAAACGTTTATCCACTAACCTCCCAAACACAAACCCAATCAGATAATTAATCTAGATCAAATGTGGAAAGCATCCTTATTGACAACAAATAGAAAATATACAAACTCCAGAGCAGAATGCATTCTGAAAGAAATAGACCATAAAAAAAGTCAATGAAAAGAAGAGTTAAAAACTTGCTGTGCTTGTATCGTCACTGTAATATTAGGTTTCCATTGTTTTTCAACCACATAAAACAGTGAATACACCTGGAAGAGAGTTAACATCTCTGCTTGAGAATTAAATTATTACATTTTGTGGTAAAGACATTATTGAGATTTTAAGTCATGAATCGTATATTAACTGCTACTCTGCCAAAATAAGCATAGAAATGCAACATATACATGTCCAGAGAATCAAAGGTAACTCAATCAGGCTCTTTTGGCTGTTCATTTAGCCATAGTTTGATGGGAGATAATTTTTACAGTATAGTTTAAACTTTAAATACCCTCAAGGGTTTGGCCGTAGCAACAAAATGCACTTGCATTCACTAAGGTGTCATGAAGGAAACTGTTACTGGGGAAGGATTAAGAAAATGAACCATAAATAATGCATGAGAAGAATGACAAGACGGAAGCTTAAGAGCTCATAGTATTCTCTATCAAGCTCCTAACAATTTATTCCTTAGCAGGAAAAATAGTAATAAGAAGAATCCGATGCTAAATCACAGTTTAGTCTGGGACTCTATCCGTGGGCCTCTTTTTACTTTTCCAAAATTCTTTTGTATGCTTATTCCTGCTTGGAAGACCCATTTGCTTCCGAATCTGAACCAAAGCTGCTTTCTTTTCCTTTTTACTTTGAATTGTGTTTTGTGCATCTAAAAGTGCCTTCATCTTTTTATAAGAGACTGAATCAGAAACTTGATTGTTTTTAATCATTTCCTTGTGATAGTAAGAGGCTTTCTTAAAATCATTAACTCGGAAGTAAGCATAAATAAGAGTTGAGTATGTGTAGGCATCTGGTTTCAAGCCAGCAGCTACCATCTCATTCAAAACTTGAGGGCACTTTGTGTGCCACCCAGCACGTGCATATGCATTCATAAGCATGTTATAAGTCATCACATTGGGCTTTAGACCTTTCTTTCCAAATTCACGTATTACATTCCTAGCTTCATAACAATGGCCTTGCTTAGCAAACCCATCAACAAGGATATTGAATATTACTCTTGTCCCTTCAATATCATCTTCCATCATCATTTTCCATATCTCTTTTAACTTTTTAGTATCTCCTGCACGCCTATAGCCATCCAGTAATATTGTGTAGGTTTCTAAAGAGGGCTTGAGTCCTTCTCTAATCATGTCCTCAAATGTAACATAAGCTTTCTCGTGCCAACCACTGACAGAATAGGCACAAATGAGAGCAGTATATGAATGAGAAGTGGGAAATATACCTTGCTTTCTCATTCTCAAGAAAGCACCTGCAGCTTTATCGCTCATTTTCTTCTGTCTACCATATGAACTTATCAGAGAAGTGAATGTCCAAACATCAGGCTTCAAGCCCAAGTGCTCCATCTCCTGGATAAGCTCTTCCACAACCCCATATCGTCCTTTTTTGCTGTATGCATCAATTAGAGTATTATATGATGAAACAGTTGGTTGTAAATGTCTTTCCTTCATTTCAAGAAACAACCCTTCAGCTTCTTCAAGTTGATTTGTTTTAACATAGGCATCAATTAAGGTGTTATAAATATCAACACTAGGCTCAAAACCATGCTTTTCCATCTCAGATAGCACGATTAGGGCTTCTTTCATAAGGCCCTCATCACAAAAAGATTTTATAAGAGAACCAAATATCTCAGAGCTCAAGTTCACACCATTTTTGAAAATTCTCTCAAAAAACTGCCACATGTCTTTAGCATTTTGACCACTCTCTCTCATAATAGTTATAAGAGAAGAGTAGGTTACAGTATCTGGTCCAATATTCCTTATGTCCATTACTTCAAAGACTTTCCATGCATCGGCATATCTGCAAACAAAGAACTGTGTCAACCATCCCTTCAGAAGACCCCAACTACAATGATATTACATGGTTATTGAAAGAAAAAGCTCTATAAGTTGCAAGCAAATCTATTATTTGTGCATTAAATATTAGGAACCTTTTCTAGCGTTTTGCTTTATTAGCCTTCTAAACTTGTTAACAAGGAGGATATTAGAACATATAATAGGTCAGGCCAAGTTCCATTCTATAAAATCTTAGATAATTTGGAGTGAAGTACCTCGTTGAACCATTTATTACGCTTCTACTTTATTATTTCAATTAATTATGAGAATATTCAACATCCTTCAATTTTGGAGTAAGGAAAAATTCAAAAATCCAAAGCAAGCAAGCAAAGCATGTATTTCATTATTCCATGTACTGTCTGCTGGTAACTTAATTAGTCCTGTATAGTTAGCAGAAAACTCTCTAACTACAATGTTACCAGCTACAAAATAAAACACAGATTCATAATTAAGCTTGCAACTGTAGTGAGTATAAATCAAATGACTGAACAGAAAAGATTGTAATTCCTGTTTTATTTCTAAATGTCTGCAGACTATGTTTCAAAAGAAATCAATAAAGATAATTAATATTACACCAAACTGTCATTAAATAAAGATTAAGTTGTTAAGAATGGTCAACAGGCATCTAAAGTTAATTATGAGATAGAAAAAAAATGGCGAGCGAGGAAGAGCAAAAAAGGGCAGGGGATCTCAGCAGGCAACGGTGGGGCGATGTTGAAGAAGATATGCACTCATGGGCAGATGTTGCAGCAAATGGAAGCACAGATGGCCTCTCTCACACTCCCCAGTGGGTTTCTGAAAAAGGAAAATGGGTGGATAAGTGCCATCCTTGCTTCAGAGCTCCGCCGCGACAAGCCAGGAGGGTCCAAAATCAGAGAACTAGGGTTGGGCAGCATCGACAAGGGATTCCTTCAGTGCATTCAGGGTTGGGTGCGAATGGTAGGCATCAGAATTCGGCTGTAATGAATTGAGCCGGAAGGAGAGGGCGACACAGTTCAAACGACTTTATGCCTGGTGCCGGCAAATGGTGGCCATTGGAGAGGAGCAAGCGTGGGTGGTTTGGGGAAAAAAGCAAGTCGGGAGCAAATGCCTAACAATTGGCACGACAAAGCTACCCGGAGTAAGGAGCGGACTAGTAGAAGATGAAAAGGCAAAGGAAAGCTGGTCTCTAATGGAGGTCCCCCTTTCCCTGCTCAGGAGGTTATGAATAAGAGTTGTGGCTCAAGCCATCAGAAGCATTCTTGGATTAGGGGTTGCAGCCAAGCTGTGGCGATTTCCTCCAAGATCCTGAACCCCATAGTGGAGCGTTTGAAAGATCATGCACTTATAGCGAAATGGTGTGGCAAAGGGGCTTCATGTGAGCAGCTTCAGCAGTGGTGGCTGGACAAATTAAAAAATAAAGTATGTGTACAAACCCTAGCTCAGGATTATATTTTAGTTGAGTGCATTGATTCAAAATTGAAATTTGAAATCTTGTACGAAGAACCTTTGTTCTTTCAAAATTATGGTTTCGCATGTATGGAATGGATTCCAAACTTTGATCCGCGCTAACACCATGTCAAAACTGTGCCAATGTGGGTTTGTCTGCAGGGTCTTCCGGCCAAATACTAGAATGGGGAGGCTTTAATGGCAATTGGGGGTGCAGTGGGGCCTTTTTTGGGGGTAGATGGAAAACTTTCTCAATGGGAAGACAGGAGCGAAAGCAAGATTGGTAGTGTTGGTGGACCTGGAGGAAGGTGTCATGGATGAGTTAATTTTGATGACTTCGAATGGGAAATGGTGTTAGAAGGTGTCGATCGATCATCCTGTGGAAGAGTGCAAGTTATTATCAAAAAGGATGTTGTCTGCCGAGGGATCCAAGATGGGTCTTGGTAGGGCAGTCAATAAAGCTCAGAAGGTGAAGGAGGTTCACGGGGGGGAGGTGAAGGGGAATGATAAAGGAAAGGAAGTAAGAACTGACCCCTCGCCTATGGAGTCCTCTTAAAAAAGGAAGATCTCTCCCCAATTTGAGGAGGCCGATATGGATCAATTAGTGGCAAAAGATCAAACAGATAATACAAAAGCCTTGGTCATTTGGCAGCCTTCCCTTGGAGTTACAATGAACAATTGAGAGGAGAACAGTGTGACACCTAGTTTCGGAGAGGATATAAACGATAGTCTGCTTAAGCTCACCATGGGGATGGACGAGTCTTGGCAGGAAGTATTTGGTACCCACCTTGAGCGTTCTGGGCTTGAGGCAAAGGGTGGTGAGTTAGATGTGTTTAAGGGAAATCTCCTAAAGGAAGAGCACCAGATGCTCATGGAAGCATTGGAGGATCATGAAGAAGAGGCAGAAATTTCTAAAACACCAAACATGTTGGGTGTTCAGCAGGAAACAGTGAAGAAAACTAAACCTGATTGTGGGAAAAAGAGAACTCGAGGTAGGAAGTCCCATCAAGAGTTGAGAGCACTGGATGGTGACACGGTGGGTCAGACGAAATTGCCCATGCTTTTGAGGTCAGGGAAGGGATGCTCCCTTCCCGAGTCGCCATGAGGCTCCTATCATGGAATGTTAGGGGCGTAAACGCCCCTAACAAGCAACGGGTGGTCAAGCGTCGAATGGAAGCCACAAAAGCAGATATTATTCTATTCCAGGAGACAAAGCTGACCAACGCAGACTTTGATTCACTCAGTAGGAAACTAAGAGGGTGGTGTGCTTCTGGAATTCATGTTGAAGGAGCTTCAAGAGGTCTAGCAATCTTCTGGCAGGCACAAACAGTTCAGGTGGAGGTGCTGATATCAAGTTCTCAGTGGCAAGGATGTTGTATTAGGAGTATACAGTCGAATCTGAAATTTGGGCTTATCAATGTTTATGGGCCCAACTCGTGCATAAGGAAGCGGTCACTGTGGTAGGATATTGAGACCTTTTTGAAGCAAAACCAAGGTGAAAACTGTCATCACTGGCGACTTTAATGCAATTCTGGATGGGAAGGATAAGCTAGGGGGCGTCCAATTAGAGAATCAATCCCAGAGGGATTTCAGAGCTTGGGTTAACAGAAATCAGTTTCTGAATATTGAGTTCAGGAATGGTACTTAGACTTGGTCAAATAGGAGAGTGGGATTCGGTCAGATAGCGGAGAAGTTGGATAGATTTCTCTTCAATGGCTGTCTTGATGCTTTTCCTTTCCTTTGGGAAGCAAGCATTATCCATTGTGTGGGTTCCGATCATCTTCCAATCCAATTGGACATTAGTGAGGATAGAAGTTCGTTTCGTTCCCCATTTAAGTTTGAAAATATGTGGCTCAAAGATCCCAATTTCGTCGATCTAGTGGAATCTTGGTGGAAGGGGTTTCAAGTGAAAGGTTCTAAGATGTTTTGTTTAATAACAAAGCTAAAATGGCTAAAACAGAAGATAAAAGAGTGGAATTGGTCTCACTTCAAAAATATTTTTGAAACAAAGGAAGAATTAGAAGAAAGCCTTCAGAAGCTGGAAGAAGAAATAATCCGAGATGGGATGAATCAGCAGAGCTACCTTAAGGAGAAAGAATTGATGGGCAAGTATGAAGGTGTGCTTGCCAAAGAAGAAATCTTTTGGAGGCAGAAATCCAGAGAAATCTGGTTTGACAAGAACACGAAATATTTTCATAACAGCACAAAGCAAAGAAGGTGTGTAAATAGAATTGCAAGTATCAAATTGGGGGATGGTACTGTGGTTGAAGACCCTCGGAGAGTTGCTGATGAGACTGCTCTCTTTTTTCAAAATATTTTGAACAATGAAAAGGGATTGAATCTTAAGCATCAGCAGGACTTGCTAAGGCACATCCCCAAGCTGGTCTTAGAGGACCAAAACAAGATGTTGAACAAAAGCTTTTCGAGAGAGAAGATTAGAGTGGCATTGTTTCAACTGCACCCTGACAAGGCACTTGGCCCGGATGGGCTCCTTGCAGGTTTCTTTCAGAAATTTTGGGATCTAATTGGGGTTGAGGTGGCGGACGCCATTGAAGCATCATGGAATTCTTGAAATTTGCTAAGAGAAGTTAACAATACCTTGATTGCACTGATTCCAAAGAAGGAGGCAGCCTCTTCTTTGGATGAGTATAGGCCCATCTCACTGTGCAACACAATTTATAAGGTCATGACAAAGGCCATCGCAAATAGGCTCAAAGTAATACTTCCGAAGTTAATATCTGAAGAACAGTCGGGCTTTGTCCCTGGAAGATCAATATTGGATGGGATAATCATTGCTCAGGAGGTCATTCACTCAATTCAGCAGTCCAAGCAAACTAGCATGCTGATCAAATTAGACATCAAAAAGGCCTACGACATGGTTGATTGGAGGTTTCTTCTAAAAGTCATGGAGGCTTTTGGTTTCAATAAGAGGTGGTTGGATTGGATATTCACATGTATTTCAACTCCAAAGTTTTCTGTTCTGGTTAATGACTCTCCAGAGGGGTTCTTTGAGCTGTCGAGGGGGCTTCGTCAAGGGGATCCCATTTCCCCTTTCTTGTATATCATTATGGCAGATGCTCTGGGTCGTGCAATCACTGCTGGTATTGCTAACGGTTAGGTTGAAGGGATTGTTGTTACCAAGTCCTTGTAGAATATTTCTCATTAGCAATTTGTTGATGATACAATGCTGATGTGTGCAGCAAAAAGGAGGGAAGCCATTTCAATAAGGTTAATTCTGGGAAAATACACCTTGGCATCTGGACAAATGGTGAATAAGGCAAAATCAGAAAAAAAAATCTTCAATACAAAAGTTCAGAAGGAACAAGAAATATTGAGGGTGTTGGATTTCAAGAAGGGAGAGTTGCCATGCACCTATTTGGGCGTTCCTCTCGCTAAAGGCCTAAAACCCACCAGTTTATGGGACCCGTTAAAAATCAAACTTGATGCAAGACTCAACTCATGGAAGGGGAAGCGGTTGTCGTGGGCAGGGCAAATTACTTTGGTGAAGTCAGTTCTTTCTGCTCTTCCCATATATCTCATGCCAGTTTTGGCTTTACCCTCAAGTGTAGATTTAGATGTGACAAAACAATCTAGAAAGTTTTTCTGGCAAGGTGTAATGTCCCCATTCTTTGAGTGACATTTTGATAACTTGATTCTACCATCCAACATTCCCGTGGGTTAGATGGCGGGATAAGGGACTGATATTGGCCATGAGAATCATAAATTTTGGAGAGGAATTATCCTTAACAAAAAATAAAGCATTATGTTGATCATAATTTATTAATATCTCATGGTCCACTTGCAAGTCAAAGCAAACAAGGAGGTCTACTTGCAAGTCAAAGAAAACAAAGAGGTCAATTCTCTCTCCTAGGGCGGTTTAGGAGACTTAAGGGAGAAGGCAGCCAATATTTTAATAAATAAAATCAGATCCTTGGATAAGGACGGTTTAGGTGCCTTAGCCATGAAGTCATTGAATGTTTTAATGGAAACAAATCAGATCTTCCCTAAGGGCGGTTTAGGTGCCTTAGCCATGAAGTCATTGAATATTTTAATGGAAACAAATTAGATTCTCCTTCTAAGGCAGTTTGGACTAGGAGCCTTATTTAAGAAGGCATGGAGGGGTGAGATCATTATGTTTTGGTATTGTTATTCTGAAAAAAACATTTGAAGAGAGTTGTCTCTTGGCTGGAAGTAATTTTCAGTCTATTCAAGGTGGTGCTCCCTTGAATACAATGGTATGGTGATGACCCCTTTTCCACCATGAGAGGTGAATTCACATAGAGTTCATCACAGAGCTTCATTGACATGCTTTTGTGGAGTTAGGACCTTGAAGATAAGGGTTTGAAGGCTGTTTTTGTTGTAGGTCCAAGAAGAAATCAAGAAGATTGAACCATATTTTGACTTCCAAGAACAAATCGTTTTTTTTTGCATATTGGGCTTCAGTTTTGAGGAGTTTGCATTTGTGGGTTGGCTGGAAATCTACATCAGATTATCTCAGGTTGCTGGAAATCAAGTTTCAGACTTGACATCAATCATATTTCAACCTTTTACAAGCATAGGAGGCAACTTGAGTTAATTCTCTACCTTTCTAAGCTAGGCGATTCCATATTTAGAGCTATTTTTGCAATCTTTGAAGAGTTTCAGCATTTTTGGGCCATCTACAGTCAAATACAGATTGCATACCAGCTGCTACAGAGTTTAATCTGTCATATCAGACCACCATCAGTGCTGCTACAACCTTATTTCAGTCAAAGATCGAAAGGTAGTTCATCAAGGCTACCTAGGTTTTCATCCTTCAATCTCTTGGCTAGGGTTTGATATATATTTTGGCTATTTTGCATACTGTATGAATTCTGATTTTCTAAATCAGATTATCTGATTGTAAGCTGCAAGCTATACTCTATTTGTAATCAGATTATTGATTCAATAAGAAGCCATCATCGTTTCCTAAGTTTGTCATTCTCATATGTTGATTGATTTGCTTACAATTTCATCGTTTGGTATTATGTTTCATATCTTTTAACCTACATCAAAATATTAAGCCACCCAGGAGGGAAAAATTTGGTTGTGATAAGGTAGGCTTCTTACACAAGGCAATGAGGAAAAGAAGAAAATAGCTTTGATAGCATGGGACAAACTGTGTAAGCCCAAGGAGGACGGGGGGTTGGACTTTAAAGTATTGAGTCTTCAAAATAGGGCACTCGGGGCGAAATTGGCCTGGTGGATGCATAAAGAACCGCAAAGCAAATGGGCGAGGATCTTGAACCATAAGTATTTAGATGGGAGCAACAATGACATCCCGACGACCGCAAATCATCCCTCAAGATCTCGGATTTGGAATTTTATGCAAAAATGTAAGCAAACAACCTGTGATTATCTCTCCTGGGATGTTCGTGGAGGAGACAAAGCATTGTTCTGGGAAGACTCGTGGACAAGGTACCCAAGCTTGGACAGTTTGATCGAAGTGAATGAAGTTAAATCAATGCTAAAACGGTCTTAGGGTATTCATGTCAGGGACTACATTGTCAAGGTTGAGGGTGCTAGGCCTTTGGGTTGGAGATGGAAAGATTTCAGTGGTCTAAATCTCCCTCAAAGGGAGGTGCAGTTGTTAACTGAAGCTTTGAACAAGCGGGTCCTAATGATTTGTGAGGGATCCGATACGCTGTTCTGGGAAGGAGCAAAATCAAGCGAGTACAACATAAAGGATGGTTACAACATTTTGCACAAACAAAGGCAGATTGAGCGGGTGGATTTTCCCTTGCATTTATGCTGGAGTAACATGTGTTTGCCCAAGGCCAAGGCTTTCGCCTGGGTGGCAGTTCAGAAGAAGATCTTGACTACAAAAAAATTCCGCCGGTTGGGGTTTCAAGGCCCCTCAAGATGTGGACTTTGTGAAAGCGACGAAGAATCATGTGATCATCTCCTGTTGGGCTGCCCCTATGCGCAGGTGTGTTGGAAGTGGCTTTGGGCGTTGCTTAGGTGGAGTAGGGCCCTCCCTAACAACCTCCACGTTCTATTCAAAGCTTGGCCTATTCTAAAGAGGAGCTTGATCTTCAGTGATCTATGGATTATCAGCCCATCCATCATGCTGTGGGAACTATGGAAGGAGAGAAATCTGAATCTTTTCCAGGGTAGGGGGATGGGATCCCCTTCCCTCATTAATAAAACTAAGGCAATCTTGATAGAACTTTGAATGCTAAGCTAGAACACAAGTTGGGTAAAAACAAGCCTTTTACTGATTGGAGTGCTAGAATTCGGGTTGTATGACCCACACTCCGCCTCCTTGCGTGGGTTGGGAAGGGTGGATTGAAAGCTAAGATTGAACATGGAAGAGTAACTTGGTGCACCCCCCCCCTCCCCCGAGGTGGCCTAGTTCAAATTAAATTTCAATGGCGCCTCCAAAGGTAATCCCGAACCTTCAAGTGTTGGTTGCATCATCAAAGATTGGCAAGGGAAGGCATTGCTATCAGCTACGAAACAGCTACAACAAGGCACAAACAATGAGGCTGAATTCTTCACCCTCATCCATGGGATATCTCTGTGCAAGGAATTGGGTTTGAGAAAGATGGCAATCGAAGGTGATTCGACATTGGTAGTCAATGCTATCAGAAAAAGGGAGAAGCCCAACTGGAAGTTGAGGGCAATGCTAGACAAGGTGTTGAGCATGCTGGATGTTTTCGAGTTGTTTACAATAAATCACATCTACAGAGAGGGCAATGCAGATGCGGATTTGCTGGCTAATAGGGGGCAGAAGGTGCCATTTAAGTTTCTTGCCCATGTGCCATTGAGGTTCGATAGTCTATGCCCACATGGCTAGACTCGGCTCATGGGCATCTCTGGGTCAGTCGTGTGTGAAAAGGCTCACACGCTGGGTTAAAGTCTCAAGGTCTTTCTTGCATTCATTAGATGTCATGTGCCTCTCAAAATGGCGGCTGGGAATCAAAATCCATCGCCATCTCATTACATAATTCCATCCAGGGAATGTGTCTAGCATTGATATGGGGCGGATATGATCTACGGGTTGAAGATTACACATGTTGTTTCAAGATTGTTAAGTACTAAATGTGTGGGGATTGAATGCCAATTGCAGGGAGTCGTAGGGGTTTTGAACGGGTGCACTAAATATGTTCAGAGAATTGATGACTAAAAGGCTAGCAATTCATGCAGTGCAACCTCACTCTCTTTATATTTGAGATGGTGGCGGGCATTCAACTCATGTGAAGATGGATACCCCAGTTAGGCTACGCTGCTCCAAAAAATAATCAGCATTTTTGGGTTTTATCTCTGATCTACGTCTGAAGAAGATTTTCCTCAACAAAGACATCCTTTGTCTTGAGGTAGTAAGGATGGTAATTGGGAAAGAGTTTTGCTTCTCTACCAACAAGACCCGAGCAAATTCAGATATCTCCTCCCGTTTTCTAGCCACTGTTTTGGACTTGAACATTCCTAAAGTCCGTTGCTTGCTGCTGCTAAGGATGGTTTTCAAGACGCCGGTACTGGTGTATGATCTGGACGTGGTGACGGTTGCAGAGCCGGGTGTTGGCATCCCCTGGGCGGATGATATAGACAAGATGTTTTTCCTTGGTGTTGCTATGGAGCGACAGCCATTCCTGTTGAATATGGGAGAAGGTCTAGTGCGGCACAAAAGATGGGCAACAGTTACAACTTCCTTTGTCGTCGGCTAGGCTTGATTGAGGTGGAGGGCTTTTAGTGGTGCAGGGATTTCGCTGCCGTTTTGGAGGAAGGCAGGTTTTATGAAGAAGGTGAATGACTGGTATTTGGTTTAGAGTCTGAGTGGTGTTCATGCTCGTCTCTTGAGGTTTTTTGGTGTCTTTGTTTTGCGTTTGTCGTCGACCGGATCTGCTTGAGCTGCTGTTTTGGGTTTTGGCTGGTTGGTATACTGTTGGGTGAATTGTAAATCTTTATACTCAAACCCAATTTTGGGTTTTCTCTATGTGCTGATTTTTGAACATCAATATAATACATGCAACTTCAGTTGCATTTTACGGATAAAAAAAAAGAATGGTCAACCGGCATATAAAGGGTTGTGTCCCTTGAGCAAGATAAGGTATATAAGGAGGTAGATCTAGAAGGAAAGGAAAGGGGGAAGAATTATTATGACTGATTACAAGTAATAGACAGCAGCACTAGCAAATCAACTTATTAAAAATTAAATTATTATTCTCTAAATGCAGCGATGAAGAGTTGTAACTATTGCAAAAGCAATAGAGGTGGAGAGGTGTGACTCCCTCAAATTTGAGATATAGAAGTGAGAGCATTTCATTTGAGAAAGACGTCCACAACATCATTAATCAATCAATTAAGAAAAGATATTATGTGACTCTTTCTAATGTGAAAGATTGTCTCCCTCAATAATAAGATATAAAAGGGAGATCATTTCCTTGTGGAGAAGGGCATCCATTGAGGATATCAATCCAGTGAGAAAAAGGAGAAATAAGAATAAGACATCTAAGACATCTCTTTGGAATAGAGATTGAGAATAGCCATTAAAAATATTCAAAAATATAATTGGTGGCAGCCATTTAAGAGTAAATTTATTATCTCTTTGGAATAGAGATTGAGAATAGCCATTAAAAATATTCAAAAATATAATTGGTGGCAGCCATTTAAGAGTAAATTTATCATTTCATCAAGAGGTATTTATTTAGATATAATCTAGCAAATTCCTTGAGAAGTGATATCTTGAATTTGAGGAACTGTTTTGCAAATAGAGAGGAAGGCCATCCTTCTGAGTTCACGAGAGGTGAAGGACAGCCAGCCTTCCATGCTCTTGGGCTTGATCAAGGAGGGCAGCCAGCCTCCAAGGTGGATTGAGGGATGGAAGGGCAGCCCACCTTCCATGCTCTCACAATACAAGGACGACCAGCCTTGAGATTGTCGTTTGCAAGCATTTCCAATGAATTCACAATGTGATTTGCTATAAAGAATATGCTATTATGTGTTGATTCAAATATTAATGATGCTATGATTTATTGATCTAAATATTATGATGTTTTATGTATGGATTTGAATATTATCATACTTTCTTGTTACCTAATATTACTAATATCAGTTTTGAGTGATTAATATTGTTTGTAGGTGTAAAACCAAGGATTTCCCAATAAGGGACATTAGAAAGATACAACAGTAAGTCCAAACCCACACACATTTGTATATACAAGCTCTTCATTACACCGGCTTCCATCCATGCAATTACCATACCTATAGCAGTTTCTGGAATGGAGACCTCAAAAACCATCTGCCATCCAAATTTTTGCTTCACACTCTCAATTCCAGTGGCATGCTCTATTTTGACGACATTTATATGTTCACATCCTTCAACAAGCTATGTAAGAATCTTGGCACTATTATTTAGTCTACTATAAGAATGCGATGCAGATTAACTTTTGTAACAGTCAAGAAATGTGCTTAAGTTTTCATTAGCAAATTTCTCTAGCCTTCTGACAGATATAAACTTGATTTATTTATGGGAAAAATTTCATACATAAAGCAGACTAATAATCTATGTTTGGCTGTAGCTGTATTTTTGCAACCAAAAGCTTTGCTTGCATAAAAGATTAACGAGTGTCACTCTGTTGTATTATCCAGGGTGGTTTGGATGAGCACGTGTATAGTTAAGATATTAACGGTTTAACGCATGCATCTGAAAATATTTCCATGCTGTAAAGGATAAATAGTAGGGCATGTAAACTAGAGTCTTGTAAAAGGCATGAAAAAGGAAGATTCTCAGATCAAATGATTAACAAGCTAGTCTTAACATTTCCATATGGATTGATGCCAATGTTCCCACCTGTTTAGTTCTTGTATAAAAGAATTTCATACCAGAAAATTCTCATAAATGACTTTTGAGGATGGGTGTTGATGTTATAGCAGCTATGGTCTGCACTTCATTCGCACAAATTACAAGAAGATGCACATGAATTAAATGAGTAGCCTTCGGCTATTTAATTCATGATTACAATATTAATAAATGCAAAGGGCCGACCCTTTATGGTTCGCATATTTTTAGTCATTACTTGGGCCGACTTTATTATATTGATATTTATTATGGTTCTTTTATGTGGGCCGACCTATCTTGAAGAGGCGCCACACTTGTATAAATACAAGGTCATTTTGTCATTGTAAGAGATTCGATTATCCAAGCAAGTTCGCATTTCTTCAAGAGCAGAATTCGCACTTCATAGCAGTAGGTCCGATTTCAAGGAAGAACATATTCATTTTGTATCTTGTGCATCTAGAAGAGGTGCGACCTCATTGTATTCATTATTGGCCATTGCTGGGCCTGAGTTGTAAGCAGATTTCTGCCATTGTTCTACATTATATAAGCGATATATTTGCTGGGTTTTTCTCCCTCGAGTAGGAGGGTTTTCCCAGGGTATCTTTGTGTGTTTTTTGTCTTATGTGTTGCAATTCTATTAAGTGCTTTCATTATTCAATCTGATCTAAGAAACACTAACATGGTATCAGAGCGGGTGTGAAAAAGATCGTGATCAGATTTAATGTGCACCACTCACTTTATTCTTTTTCAGTCTATCTCTTATTTCTCAAATTCAAGATGGTGAATGGTCTGAAAATCGAGGATAGACTCTAAGGGATTTTGAACTACACATCATGGAGGTTCAGGATCATGCTCACATTGGAAGAGAATGATTTAGCTAAGTTTGTGAAATCAAAAGTTCCTGAACCTGAGGAGGAAGAAGAGAAATTGCAGTGGAGGAAGAAAGACACTAGGGCAAAGAAAGTGTTGATTGTTTCCGTCAAGGATCATGTTGTACCGATTGTCTTCAAGTTGGATACAGCAAGAGAGATGTTTGCAACCTTGGAAGAGATGTACGAAATCAACAACACTAGTCGAGCTCTTGCACTGAAGCAACAACTTCATCATGTGAAAATGACGAAAGGAGAATCTGTTATTACATACTTCATGAGGATTTCAGAGATAAGAGATCAACTCTTCACAATTGGTCACATGATTGACGACAAAGACCTAACTATGCTTGCTCTCAATGGTCTTCCGTTTTCATGGGAGGCGTTCATTCAAGGAATGAGTGCAAGATGTAAACTTCCCAAGTTTGATCGATTGAGGATTGACTGCATTCAAGAGGAGTCGAGACTAACGGCAAGGGGAATTGGTCAAAGTTCAAAGAATGAAGAAATACAAGTTATTGCCTCTCATTCATCGAACAAAGGAAAAGGCTTTAAGAAAGGGTTCTTCAAGAGGAATCGAGAAAATGAAAATGATGGTGCTCCTGCCTTCAAAAGGAAACGAGATATGTCGAAGATTCAATGTTTTCGTTGTGATAAGTATGGTCACTTTGCGAAGGATTGTCCTCAAAGACCTAAGCATCAAGTTGCCACTGCAGATGTTGAAGAAGTCGCTCCATAGAAGGACTCCAGTGATTATCTGTTCTATTCAGCCTTGTCAAGCAATGTTTCTACCGACACCAACACTTGGCTGATTGATAGTGGTGCTTCTAGGCACATCACCAGTTTCAGGGGTCACCTTTCAAATTTAATGGAGTGCAACTCTAGTGATCAAGTCGTTATTGGAGACGATGGATATTTTGTAAAAGGAATTGGAAACTCCACTCTTCACTTGGATTCCGGGATTTCATTAGAGTTGAATGATGTATTGTTCGTTCCAGGGATAAAGAGGAACCTTGTCTCAATTTCAGCATTGGAAGACAAGGGTTATCAAGTTGCCTTCTCTAAAGGCAAAGTTCTTATATGGGCAAAGAACTCCAGCTTCAAAATTGCTCAATTGATTGGAGTTAGACATGAATGTCTTTACAGGCTATGCACTCGTCCTCTTCAAGCGCTTGTGCATGACAGCTCCAGCATGTGCGATCTTTGGCATCGAAGATTGGCTCACATTCACTTTCGTGCTCTACCTATCATGGAGAAGATGGTCACTAGTCTTCCAAAATTTAATCAAGAACACAAAGGTACATGCAAGGGATGTGCCCTAGGCAAGAACACAAAAGGTACGTTTCATACTAGTGAAAGTAGATCTAAATGTATTCTTGATCTTATTCATTCTGATTTGTGTGGTCCAATGTCTATTGCATCATCTAGTGGTTTCTTGTATTATATTATTTTTATTGATGATTACTCTAGAAAGACTTAGATTTATTTCTTGAGATCTAAAGAATCTGAAGAAGTATTAGAAAGATTCAAAGAATTCAAGGCACAGGTTGAAAACCTGTCTGGGAATACGATCAAGGTATTGAGATCCGATAATGGTGGAGAATACACTTCTGGCACCTTTCGAGATTTTTGTATTTAAGCAGGGATTAAGAGGGAGTTCAGTGTTCCCTATAGTCCACAACAAAATGGTATTGCTGAAAGAAAGAATAGGTCTATTGTGGAAGCAGTGAAAGCTATGATCCATGATCAAGACCTGCAACTCTCTCTTTGGGCTAAAGCATCAAGGACAACCGTCTATGTTCAGAACAGGAGTCCCCACAGGATCTTGGAGAATAAAACTCCTGAAGAAGCATTCTCAGGGGTGAAACCTGAAGTCAGTCATTTGAGGATCTTTGGCTGTCCAGTCTATATTCATATTCCAAAGGAAAAGAGAACAAAGCTAGAACCTTATGGGAAGAAAGGAATTCTTGTAGGATACAGTGAGACATCAAAAGCTTACAGGATATTCATACCAGGACAGAAGTCTATTGAGATTAGTAGAGATGTCACATTTGAGGAAGATGTTGCTTTCAAAAGGTCCAAGGGCACTCCTATGGAGATTGATGAAGAAGAACCTCCTTAAGATATGGAAGTTGACAATGTTCCAAAGAACCTGAAGGAGGCTTCAGAACCTAAAGAAGATAGTGATCCAGTTGAATCCTTGGATCCTACTGATGGGCCTCTAGATATTGGGATTGGAAAGAAAAGACCTCTTTGGGCTCGCAGGACAATGCAGGAGGCAGAAAGTTTTGCAGCTCCAAGAAGAGCTTTCAGAGAAAGCAAGAGACCTCACAAGTTCTCTAGTTATGTCGCCTTGATGAGTCAGATTATTGAGTCAGAGCCTTCAAATGTCGAAGAAGCTTCTAGTCAACAAGTATGGAAAGATGCCATGTCTGAGAAATACCAGTCCATACTTAAGAACGATGTTTGGGATATAGTTCCTAGACCCAAAGGCAAATCTGTGGTGTCTTCTAAGTGGCTCTTCAAGATCAAGCATGCAGCGGATGGGAGCATTGAGAAGCATAAGGCAAGATTTGTGGCTAGAGGGTTCTCACAAAAAGAGGGAGTTGACTATGAAGAAACTTTTGCTCCTGTGGCTCAATATACGTCTGTTAGAACCATCATTGCTATTGCTGCATCTAGAGGATGGAAGATTCACCAAATGGATGTAAAGACAGCTTTTCTAAATGGTGTAATAGAAGAAGAGGTTTACATTGAGCAACTTGAAAAATTTGAGGTACATGGAAAGGAGTCTCATGTTTGTAAGTTGAAGAAGGCCTTGTATGGTCTTAAGCAAGCTCCTCGTGCTTGGTACGAAAGGATTGATCAGTATCTATCAAGCCTGGGGTTCTCAAAGAATGATGCAGATTCTAACCTCTACTTTAAAGTAGTAAAGGGTGAGGCTTTGATTCTGGTTTTATATGTTGATGATCTGATTATCACTGGTGAAGAACATCTAATTCTAAAATGCAAGAAGGAATTAGCTTCAGAGTTTGAGATGAAGAATCTAAGTCTCATGCATTACTTTCTTGGCTTAGAAGTTTGGCAAAAGTCAGATGAGATGATTCTAAGTCAAGGCAAGTATACTGTTGACATTCTCAAAAGGTTTGGTATGATTGACTGCAAACCTATGTCTACACCCATGGAGACTAATCTAGATAAGTTGAAAGAGGCTGCAGCTAGTTCAGAACCAGTGGATTCTACGATGTATAGACAGTTGATTGGTTCATTGATGTATCTAGTTAACACTAGACCTGACATCTGCTATGCAGTGAGTGCACTTAGCCAGTTTATGTGTGAACCAAGGCAAATACATCTTGTAGCAGCTAAACATATCCTGAGATATTTATGTGGCATAATTGGATATGGGTTGAGATATTCTTCAGGTGTGGATTTAGAGCTGCATGGTTTTACTGATTCTGATTGGGCAGGATGTGTCTCAGATCGGAAGAGTACCTCTGGTTGTTGCTTCAGTTTGGGGACTGCTATGATTTCTTGGTGTAGCAGGAAACAGTCTTCGGTGGCTTTGAGTACAACTGAGGCAAAATATATAGGAGCTTGTGTGGCAGCTCGTGAGGCAATGTGGCTTCGTAAGCTCCTTGTAGGATTGTTTGGACAATCAATGGAGCCTACTATTATACACTGTGATAACTAAAGCTGTGTAAAGCTTTCTGTCAATCCCGTGTTTCATGACAGAACAAAACATGTTGAGATCAAGTACCACTATATTAGAGATATGGTACAAAGGAAAGCTATACAATTGAGGTATATCAGCACTGAAGAGCAAACGGCAAACATTCTCACCAAGCCTCTCGCCAGGATTAAGTTTGTGTACTTCCGAGAGAAGCTTGGTATGGTGGAGAATGCAGCCTTAACTGAGAAAGAGTCTCAATATCAGTGATCCTTAATTGATAATGCAATTCTCTATTGAGAGAGAGTTGAGGTGCAAGCCCTTGATAATGCAATTCTCTATTGAGAGAGATTTGAGGTGAAAGCCCTTGTTTCCACCCTCTGGGAGAGCCATGGTGGATGTCATGTGTGTGACTCCATGACAGCATCACGTGAGGGAATCCGTGATGATTTATTTGTGCTTGTGTATCACCCTCTGGGAGAGCCATGGTGAAAGTCACATTGAGGTGACTACATCACATTAAGTGATGAGCACTTGTTCTTACCATCTGTGGAGGTAGCCACAATGGTTGATATCACGATGGGGTGATATTCTTTGTTTTCATTCTGATATGATGTGTCTTGTGCAAGTGGAAGTTCATCCCTAGCTGAGAGGGAGTGTTGATGTTATAGCAGCTATGGTCTGCACTTCATTCGCACAAATTACAAGAAGAAGCACATGAATTAAATGAGTAGCCTTCGGCTATTTAATTCATGATTACAATATTAATAAATGCAAAGGGCCGACCCTTTATGGTTCGCATATTTTTAGTCATTACTTGGGCCGACTTTATTATATTGATATTTATTATGGTTCTTTTATGTGGGCCGACCTATCTTGAAGAGGCGCCACACTTGTATAAATACAAGGTCATTTTGTCATTGTAAGAGATTCGATTATCCAAGCAAGTTCACATCTCTTCAAGAGCAGAATTCGCACTTCATAGCAGCAGGTCCGATTTCAAGGAAGAACATATTCATTTTGTATCTTGTGCATCTAGAAGAGGTGCGACCTCATTGTATTCATTATTGGTCGTTGCTGGGCCTGAGTTGTAAGCAGATTTCTGCCATTGTTCTACATTATATAAGCGATATATTTGCTGGGTTTTTCTCCCTCGAGTAGGAGGGTTTTCCCAGGGTATCTTTGTGTGTTCTTTGTTTTATGTGTTGCAATTCTATTAAGTGCTTTCATTATTCAATCTGATCTAAGAAACACTATCAATGGGCAAATCCAGGGAAAAATCCTAGCATAGATACAAGCTAGTAATTATAATGCTAAAATGCTCTGGCCACTCTCCACAGGCTGGTATGTTGCCACTTGACGTAAATTTCCACAATATCTATCAGGACAATTCCACACATACCGATCAACTAGAAAAAATGAAGTGTCTTTGCAGGGAAGCCCGTGAAGAGCTTTTTTGCCATTTCAAAACTAAGAAACAACTTAAAACAATGAGACAGAAAAACAGTAAATGAAGACACCAAGAAACGTCTTGAAGAAACTGAAAATTTATGAGAGGCTTGACTTTAAGAAATAGAAGAGAACAAAAAAATCGTTTACACTTGGAAGTGCAGTAAGGCAGAACTAACTATTTTGCAGTCATAATCAAATGCAAGAAGTCTACAATTAAAACAAATCAAACAAAGCTTGGAGAGTTGATTTTAAACTGGAAACCTACAGAAACAATCATCTTAGCAAGTAGATATACACCTATATACCTGGCGAAAAGGCTATTTTAAGTGATCTCATCTCATCTCAAACAAAATCTTATGACTTATTTTGTCGTTTAGAATTTAAAACATCCCAATAAAGCTAAAATGTTTATCTGCAGCAGCAAATCAATTTCCTCAAAAACTAAAACAAAAATCCATATTTGTATAAACTTTAAAACGGCTTCTTACCTTGAGCATTGTGAAAAGCCAGAAATCGCTGCATTATAAACACTGACGCAGTGAAATTCTCTTCCACCTGGCATATTCTCGAACACTACCCACAAATTTTCTGCCATTCCAGCTTTCCCAAGAAGCGGAAAAACTATAGAATAACTTTCGGGACTAACTATAGATGGCTCCTGACAACCCATCCACTCTAGCAGGTGCACGGCCAGTGAAACCAAACCCTCTTTCCCAAGTAGCTGTAACAATAAATTGCAGTCCCTGTTGCTTATTCTCCCACTGTAAGGATCAAGATAATTAGTCAGCATAGTGTTTACTGGAAGATTATTGGCAATGCTGATGATGGACCTCAATAGCTCTTGATCGTGAGGACTTGCATTTATGTCCATGTCAGCATACCCAACCCCTCTGTCATGGGTATCTGTCAGTTGGGCAGTAGTTTGAATATAATGGGTGTCTGACAGGTGGGCATTAGTTTGTGTAGAGTGGGAGCCTGCCGTTTGGGCATTGGTTTGAGAGTAATGGTTATCTGTAATATGGACATTGGGTTCAGTATATTGGGTTTCTGAAAGGTGGGTTTTAGTTTCAACACAATGGGTTTTTGAAAACTGGGCATGTGTTTCAGTGTAGTGGGTATCAGAAACATGGGCAAGGGGAATTAGGGATTTGCTGTTAATGTCATTAAGCTGAGCCCTCAGCGGAACAGGTTCCCATTTTAGATTAATCCTGCAGCCGAGGGAGTAAGGTGGCAAGGAATATGTGTGTTGGTGGAAGTGAAAAATGGGTGATTTTGAAGGGGGCGAACATTTGAAGGGAAAATTTGCTGGAGAAAAAGGAAGAGGATAAAGAACAGAAGAATGAGTGATATGAGACATCTTTTCCTTTATGTCATGTGCACCATAGTTTAGTAGCAATGAAATGTAAAATATGCCAAAGGATGGATTCAGATTCCAAGTATAAAAAACAAAAACAATGGGTCGACGATTGTTAGGATAAGATGATTCCTAAAGGTTTTAGAAAATAAGTTCAGATAATGAACAAATTTATCCTCCAACAATGTCGGAACCCAAACTGCTCTAAAAATATACACTTTAAAAAATACACCAAGTTGAGATCAAAATAAGGTGATGGACAAAACATTTAGTCTAATGAAAAATTATTTGAATTTGGGTGGAATATTTAGTTTAATGAAAGATTTAAGGGTGAAAATATATTTGTTAATATTGAACAAAGCTAATTTACAATAGAAAGAATAACAATCTATTAACGAGCTGTGTAAGGAAAGAGTAATCAAGAGCAACAATAGAAGGAACAAAATAATAGTCAAACATAACAACAATGTTAGAACGTGGAACAAACTAAGAAACTTTGAGCAAAAGAATCAAAAATAGGGAGTATGCAACAACAATCTTGTAGAGACATATAAAACCCATAATGTTATCCTACCAGTAACCCACAAGCCAATCCTAGAACAAACTCTGCAAATAGTAAAGCTAATGCACAAATTATATTCTAAATTTTAATAGGCTTTGAAGTTGTCTAAAACATTGAATATCACCTTCATGGAGCTATAAAATTTGAAGTTTAATCTCTTCCAAATGTTTAGTGTACTTGGCCTTCAACTGAGAACATAGAGAAACAAATTGAAACAAGATGTCGAAGTAAATCTTTAGCTTTATACTTCTTGATAAACAATATGATTTGAAAACATTGACAAGAATCTACTTTTCCATATATTAAGAAAAATAATCTCTCATATTATCAACAACCACATTTTTATGAAGACTAATACACAAAATAGCTTCTTTTCAGCACAAAATGTGATAAAAAATAGCAAGGAAATGATTGAACATCCCATTTGTTTTGCCCCTAAACAATCCTAGAAAATATGTTTTAAACTTTCATTACACTTGCAATAAGGGCATTTAATTGGTTGAACCTTCAAGCATTTCAATATATCCCCCACAGTGGAGGTGTGTTGTCATGTCCCCTTTCTAAATTTATAAATTTCTATTTATAGCAAGCTTGATTTCCTAATATAGTAAGTTTGAAATTTACAATTTAACTGGGAAAGTTGGTTTTTCAAGATAATTAATTAAGGTATTTTGGAGGTAAAATATCAAATACTTGTGAATTATTAAATTAGACCAAGTTGGGCATGGCTTTTTAGGAAAAGGCAAGTTGATGTTATTTGGCTTGAGAGTGGTGCAAGATAGTGGGTTCTATTTTGGCAAATATTTTGAGTGAATTCAAATTTTGGTTCAACACTTGGCAGCAGAAGTTACACTCTTTTCATGCAAGCATGTCCTCTAGGTGTTGGGATTTGGGTGCCCAAGTTGGTGGTTGGAGTGTTTTTGACATTTTAATTATAACGTTTTGTTGATTGCTTTCATTCTATGTTTGCTTTCTCTACACAGGTTTTGGCTCTCTTGCAAAGCCTGGTAAGCCATTGTGGGGATAATCTCTAAGGTTGGAAAACCAAGGAGATATGGACTCAAAGACAGTGGCTCCAAGAGTCTACAAGTGCAACTTCACTCAGAAATTGCATTGGTGTTGAAGGTTGTCCATTTTGGTGATTTTGTCAAACAGTTGGCAAAGATAATTTGTTTGGAATGAATAGTTTTTGGTGTTGGTTTGTGTTGTTATTAACAATATTTGTTGCATATTATTGAGTTTTTAATATGTATTTTTTTTCCCCAAACTTTGTATGAAGTGTTGGATATTTTGTATGAAAGTTACCGTTGATTTTGTTGAAGTTTGGGTATTTATTTTGTGTTCAAAATGATGTAATTTGCAGCATGGTTATGGTTTTTGTTCGCTATTGTAAATAATAGAAAAATAATATTAAAATAATTATTTTTTTGTAGCAAGGCATCCTCATTCTATTGGCATACCATTTAATAGTAAATTTGGAGTTTATTGATGAAATTTCATTATACTCGATTTCTCCATTTTGGTATTTGGGCAAAAATCATTTGTAACATATTTGAAATTATTTATGAGGGATATTACAATGGTATCAGGGCCATGATCTTACCAGCTTGAGGGTTTAACCACTTCTATGTTGCCAAGTGACAGGGAAAAGAGGTATTTGCAGTGGGAGAAGAATAAAGAATTTGCTTCAAATCCACAGTTGGAGGAAAGTGAAGTGTTTTCAAAGAGTAGAAAGATGGATGTTGTGGATGAAATACATAATAAATTTCTCTAGGATCTTTAGAGGAGCCAAAATTTAACCACTAGCAGTCTTGCTCAGACAAGAGAATTGATGAGATTATTGATAGAGAAAATACAAAATTCAACTACACCTAATGAAAATGGGAGCACTTCTAAATCACAACAAAGCAATTAAAAACCTTCCAAATCAATTTTCCTGCCTAAGGGTGATTCTCTTACAGCTAACTCAACTTCAAATCCCATGGAATAATTGGCAAGCGAACTAGTAGTCATTAGAGCTTCCTATGAAAATCAGGACGAAGGATTTAAAAATGAAGTCCCTTATTATAATGATTATGTTACTCAGATTTAAAGCAAGATGATAGTAGGGGGTTACAAGCATCACCATGATTCCAATGGAGGGGAACTGAAGAGGAAAATCAATAAAATCTCAGCTCCCACCTTTGATGGAATTGATAAAATCTTAGCTAGAGCATGGTTACAAAATTTGCAGACCTATTTCACGCTCAGCCGAATGAAAGAGCAAGATGTCATATAGTATGCAAATTTGCACCTTGAAGGAGCTTCTTATGACTGGTGGTATCATGGTATGACCACTCAAGTTCATGATTAGGTGAATTCTTTTGGTGATTTTAGTCAAAGATTAATAGATAGATTTGAACTTAAGGATGAAGAGGAGTATTTTAAAGAGTTTTCTAGCTTAAGGCAAAAAAATACCATAGATGAGTATGCTCAAAAATTTCAAAAGATTGTTGTTATGGTGTTGGACATGTTTGAAAAAATGACTGAATATACATTTTTTCTGGAAGGTCTTGAAGAACCTATTAAGGGTCTAGTTAAGACTTTTTCACCCACTTCCCTACAGGAAGCAATTAAGAGGAATTTGCAACTTGAAGTTGTCATGCCCAAGAAAGTGAGTTTTTGTCAATCCAAACCTCCAAATCCATGGAATCATAAGGGAAATTTATAGAAAAATACTCCTTTGATTCCTCCACCAAATAATGTGCCAAACTCAACTAGTAAGAAGGTGGACGAAGTGACAAGATCTAAACTTCTAAGGAAAAAGCTTTGTTTTACTTGTAGAGAACCATCCAGGCTCTAGGGCATAGATGTTTGGGGAAAGGTCAAGTGCATTTTATTGAGGTGGTTTTAGATTTTTATACAGATGATAATGAGGATGACCACGATACCAAAGAGGAGGTGAAGTCAAAGGAAGAAAGAGAAACTAGTAAGGGGGTTACTATAGTAGCCTTATTTAGAGCACCTAGATATCATCTCGTCAGAGTTTGGGGCAGTATAGCTAGACAAAGGACAACTGTCCTCATAGATAGTGGTGCAACACATAACTTTATAGATAAGGTTTATGTATCCAAGAGGAGATTGAAGATAGAATATTTTGACAGATTCAATGTCATTGTTGATGATGGTTTTACTATAACTTGCACTTGAATGGTTCAAAAACTCAAAATAACTTTGGGTGACAATGAGGTATGTGATGATTTTTATGTGGTTGGAATAGGGGAGACTGATGTTATGTTGGGTTTTCAGTGGTTGCATTCTATTGGAGGCTACTACATAAACCACCAAACTATGGAGTTCAAGTTTCAATCCAATGGGAAAGAAATTGTGTTAAGAGGCTTATCGAATGGAGCACCTAGAGTGGTTTCGGCTAAGAGGATGGAGAGGAATTTTAGAAGGGGACAAAAGCTTGGGTAGAAATAATCTTGATCTATACAACAAGCTCTTCCGAGAAGCAAGGTAAAAATCATTTTGAAATTCAGTCAATTCTTGATAAGCATAGTCTTATTTTCAATGATTTTCCTCTAAGTTTATCACCAGATAGAGGGTTTGAAAACGTCATTGAGTTAGAACAAGTTTCTAAACCTATAATTACTACTCCCTATTTTCACCCAAGGAGTTATAAGAAGGAGATAGATAAAACCATCCAGGAGCTTCTTGATTTGGGGTTCATAAGGCCTAGTTCTAGTCTATTTGCCTCTTTTGTAGTTTTTGTGAAGAAGAAGGAAGGTACAATGAGGATGTGTATAGACTATAGAACTCTAAATAAGAAAACCATTAAGAATAGGCATCCCATACCAAGGATAGATGAACTCATTGATGAATTGCATGGGGTAGTTTATTTCTCTAAAATTGGTCTAAGGTTAGGTTACCACCAAATCCATGTTGAGAAGACTGCTTTCAGTTGTCACTATGGCCATTTAAGTTTCTTGTCATGCCATTTGGTCTCAAAAATTCACTATAAACTTTTCAATCTTGCATGAATAAGGTTTTCAATAGGTAGCTCGGGAAACTTGTTCTAGTGTTCTTCGATGATATTTTTATTTATAATAAAACTTGGAAAGAGCATTTGGAACATTTGGATACAATTTTGGGAATTTTGGAGTAGCAATCCTTTTATGCTAAGTTGTCTAAATGTGAATTTGGATTGACTAAATTTTTGTATTTGGGACATATCATAAGCTCACAGGGAGTGCAAGTTGACCCAAAAAAGATTCAAGCTATCATAGATTGACCTCCACCCACTAATCTTACTTAGTTGAGAGCGTTCTTTGGGTTATGCAATTACTATAGAATATTTTTCAAAGGTTTCTCTTAGCTTGCTGCCCCTTTGACTGATTTGACGAAGAAAGGAGCTTTTATTGGACTAAAGAAGCTCAAGGTACATTTGAAAATCTCAAAAAGGTAATGAGTTCTTGCCTAATGCTTGCAATTCCAGATTTTTCTCTTCTATTTGTTGTTGAATGTGATGCTTCTATGGAAGGTGTTGGGGTTTTCCTAACTCAAAAAGGACTTCCCATAGCATTTGAAAGTAGGAAACTGAATCCATTGGAAAAAGGGTATTCTATTTATGACAAAGAAATATTGGCAATTATGCATGCACTAGATAAGTTCAGGTAGTATCTAGTCTGTGGGAAGTTTATGGTTAAGACTGGTTATAATATTCTGAAATTATTTTTGAATAAAAATGATTTGAATGACCGCCAATAGAAATGGGTCAGTAAATTGCAAGCTTATGATTTTGAGACTCAGTATATTAAAGGGAAGAAAAATATAGTGATTGATGCTCTTTCTAGGAAGCCTTCTTTGTGTTATATTTCCACTATCACTGTTGATTGAAAGGTAAATTTAATTTTAGAATATGCTACTTGGATTCATTTTTCACTAAAATATTGGATGGGAAAGTGGAAGATGATAGGTACACCATTGTTGATGGATTTATCTACTACAAGAATAGGGTATACTTGGTACTGAGGTCCAATATTAAAGAGAAGATATTGAGGGTCTTCCATGATACTCCTTTGGCTAGCCACCAAGGGTATTATAAGACATATAGGCAAGCTCATGAGAGTTTTTCTTGGAAGGGGATGAAGGAAGATATACTCACACACATCAAAGAATGTATGGTTTGTCAGCAAAACAAGGGTGAGCAGATTTTTCTAGCAGGTTTACTTCAGCCACTCCCAATTCTTGAGCACAAATGGGAAAGCATCTCTTTGGACTTCATCACAGGTTTTCCTAAATCAAAAGGTAAATATTGCATACTTGTGGTGGTTGATATATTAACATATGCACATTCCTTTCCTATCACATCTGATTTTAAAGCACCTTAAGTAGCAGACTTATTTTTTAGAGAGATTTTCATATTACATGGTTTGCCAAGGAACATTGTTAGTGATAGGGACAACAAGTTTCTTAATTCATTTTGGAAGGAATTACTTCATTTGAAAGGTACATAACTTACACCTAACACAAGTTATCATCCCTAGACGGATGGGCAAACATAAATTGTCAACAAGTGGATAGAAGGATATTTGAGGAATTATGTCTCAAATCAACAAGGTGTTTGGGTGAAATGGTTACATATAGGAGAGTAATGTTATAACACCTCTCACCACATGTCCATTTGAATGTCTCCTTTTCATGCTCTCTATGGTTATGATGCTCCTTTTGTTGATTTATTATTTTCAAATAGTAGAGTCCTTGCAACAAGTGACTTTGTCTAGCAAAGTCAAGAGATTATGGGGTTTCTTAAAGATAATTTACACCATACTAAAAACTAAAAAAAATTGTATGCAAATAAGAAGAGGATAGAGAGAGTTTTTGAAGTTGGTGACTTGATTTTTGTGAGGTTTTAGCGATATAGGCAAAGTTCCCTGAAGAGAATTGGAGTGGAAAAGATCAAGCCCAAGTTCTATGGACCTTACAAAGTTTTAAGGAAGGTCGGGGAAGTTGCCTATGAGTTGGAGTTTCCACCAGGTTGTAAAATACACAATATTTTCCATGTTTCATGCTTCAAGAAAGTGGTGGCACAACAAGTTGTAAATTCTCCAATGATGCCACCATTAGATGATGAAGGGAAGTTGGTTTTGATACCTGAGAATATTTTGGAAACAAGAGAAAAAGTTATGAAATAGAAGCATCACCAATTATTTGGTCGAGTGGAAGGATTTTCCAATTGAAGATGCAACATGGGAAGGGTTAGAAGTTCTCAATCATCCAAATTTACATTGCCTAAGGACAAGAAATTTTTGGGGGGGAGGATTTGTCACGTTCCTTTCTAAATTTAGAACTTTCTATCTATAGCAAGCCCGATTTCCTAATATAGTAAGTTTGAAATTTGTAATTTAATTAGGAAAGTTGGTTTTTCAAGATAAATTAATTAAGGTATTTTGGAGGTAAAATATCAAATACTTGTGAATTATTAAATTAGACCAAGTTGGGCATGGCTTTTTGGGAAAAGGAAAATTGATGTTATTTGGCTTGAGAGTGGTGCAAGATAATTTACATGCTAATTTATCTAGTTTGTGCATAATTTTGTCTAGAATATTTTCAATGATCAATCCTAGCTCTTGTGATTGTTAATTAGTGTTAGACTAGTTATAGGCACTCCTAGTGAAAATTTAATTAAACACAATCAAAATTAAAATAAAAACCACACACAAAATCTTTTTTTTTAGTTCGTTCACCTTCATGATACATTTACCCCAAACAAGATATTTAGACCACAAACATTATCCACTCTTGGTTTTCCACTTATTATTGCTTATAATCCTTTTTACTAATATTTTATTATGCTTTTATAACCTTTTCTCTTTCCTCATGTTTACCTTTTCCTTATTTAATTCTTATTCTCATGTTTTAGCATTTGACTATTACCCACTTCACATTTAGTCTCATATTGTTATATCTTTCTTGTTAGAGTTTACATATTAATCCTACACTGTTATATCATGCTTATCTAAAATTTGTATTTTGAGCCTATATTGATACATTAAACTTTTAGAGTCACTTAGTAGTCATATATTAACACATCATGGTTCTTTAGAGCCTATATACAGAGAAAACATTGATACATCTTATTTAGATTTACTTATTGATCCCACATTTCTATATCATGCCTCCACCCTTTTACAATTATCTTACTACATAATTAGTATTTATCCTTACATTAAGGGAATCATGCCTCCTTGTATGTACTTTAAAAATTCTTAGTTACATCTTTACATTAGGAGACAACATGCCTTCATCCATTTGGATTCTTTGCACCTTCATGGTTACAAATAAACATATTTTGGTCATTATGCATTCCCACCTTAGCTTTGCACCTACATTGTTACATACTAACATTAGATGTCATCATTTTTATCTCACCTTATATTTTACACCTTTAGAGTTACATCTTTATATTGGGGGGCATCATCCTTATCTTTATTACATCCTAGGACTTTATATCCATACTTTTACTATATGTTCATCATACCTTGAGGGTGTAATGCCTTCCCCCATGCATTAGTTCATCCATACCTTATCCACTAAGGAATTATCACCTTACCTACATCATTGTGTTCTTGTGACCTTGGATGCAAATTTAGTGCCTTATACACTTACACATATATTTTGGTCATTGAGGGTAGCATCATCAATTTTACTTTCCCATGTTGGGGGAACATACCTTCCTTTATGCCATCTCCAACCCATAGGTGATTAATATTTTTATCAATATTTATAGAATTTGCATGCTTATCCCATGATGTATGAATTATTTTTATTAATTTATATGATTACATGCATAAATTCTCATATTTCGACTAATTTTAATCTCCTGTACAATTATCCATCTCATTCAATCCCTTCTATCTATGAATACAATAAATTAAAAAGGGGAGAATGTGTTGACACTAATGCTCTTAATTTAAGTTTTGAAGTAGTGATATGTGTTATAGAATCTTACCATCATGACTAGCTGGAGCATTATTACACAACTTTCCTTGCATTGGATCTTCCTTGTAATTCCACAATTACCATGCTAAAAATGCCATTTCTCATTTTCTAAATAGGTTTTTTTTTCTAACTTTACTAATCTCTTATTTTTTCTCATTTTACTATACATTAGATGCTTGGAGTAGTAGTATCATATGTATGCATTTGAAAGGGCTAGATTCCTATCAAAATTAATCCAATACTATATTCTAGTGACGATCCTCCAAAATATTGCTTCACAAGTGTGTTGCAATCTCTTTGTGAATTTGAATAACATATTGAGATGCTTTAGAGTGTGAATATTTTATCCTAAAATGGTTTTTCCAATGTAATATTAGTGTTATCTATTTTATTTCTTATATTTTATATATTCTTTTGCGTATTCTTTTGTAATATTTTAAATTAAAATTTAAAAGTTTTTGTACACTACTCTCAAGATTATCATAGGAAGCTCATTCTTTTTCCTTTTCTTCCTTACATCATAAAGTTGGTCAAAAATCAAGTCCACAATGTAACTCCCTATAATCATGCTCTTACATGCATTGTATAATATATAATAAGTAGACTCCACATATTGCAATTGTAAGAGTTGAAGATTGGCTCTATACCCAAGACCACTGCAAAAATAATAGATTCATTCCACAATATGGTATGTAAGAATATGAGCTTGCTTGATATTAAGATATATCAAAATGACGATGAGGTATGATGTATGTTACAAATGAGTATAGTGACCTTGCTTATAGATGCAAGGTGAGGAATAAGATTAAACATGATTGTGACATGTGTCTTGATCCTATGATATATGACAACTAACTCCTAACAACCTAGGAATCAAGCATTATAATATAGATAAGATAAGTTATATAAATACCAACTAAGACTTCTAGATAGAATATTATACCCTAATTAAACATGGGAATAAGTCCCTTAAGTCCCTATCAAGGTAAATTACTTGGTACAAGACATATTCACAACAACACCCCCCTTAAGTGCAACTTAGGGAGAAGATTATTATGCAAATAATGCAAAAAAAATACAAAGATGGGTCTCAGAAACAAGACCATTTCAGGTACCCATGTACAAATTCAAATGTAATCTCTCACAAATAGAGAAAAGGAGAAAACCTAGTGGGACAAAACTCCTCTCTAAAAGAGAGAAAGTAAACAATCAAGTGATGAAAGATGGAGGACTCCATGATACCCCCCAAGTACACCATCCATAACATAGATATATTACAATCAATATCCCCCCATAAGAGGTAAATAGAGAGACTATGTAGCCCCCCACAATGTATAATCACCTACAATAATGGTAAGTGCCTAAAGAAAAAAATATGATCCAATGTCAACAAACAATGTGTCTCCCTTTCGGAAGAAACAAAACCAAGTACAAATGTAGGAACGATTCCCATTTTGGATAGGAATTGAAAGAAAGAAGCATAAATATGTATGATGATGTCTCTAAAATTTTCTCATGTGTATCATTTTCCATTGAAGATGAAGATTCCACAATCAAATTAGGTACATGCCCAATCAATGAAACAGGTGATAAGCTAGGACTCTATGAAAACAAATGTTGAACAAGATCCAAAGATAAATATGGTTTCGCATTAGTTGTGCAATGAATTTCATTAAAGAGGAGAGATAACCCCTCAAATATTTCCTCCAAATCTGAAATGTGAGGCTCCACAAACAAGGATGTAATGTTTGATAAATAGGAATCCCAATCAGGAAGACAATGAGATGCCTATTGCAATGAATCATTGGAATTTCCTAATGAATCACCAAAAAAATGAATGGTCTTGTTGAGCAGGAATGATGGGAGCCTCAATCAATGTGTCTACACAATGAATCATTGAAGGTGAAGGTACATCAACTGCCTCTAAAGGAGAAGAATGAGCATCTGAAGAAACCTCGTCATCCTCATTTAAAGATTCAAATTTTTCAAAATCTTCAAACTCCCGCATAGTAGCATAGTCTTAAGGCATACAACCTGAAAAATGAATAGGAACAAGACAATCTAAAATAAGATCATCTGGGAATGGTTGTGTATCAGATCTCCATATATCTCCCAAATTTTAGTCCAAAGAGTATGAGGACACTCAAAATGAACAAGAACATTCAAAATTTCATCTTCAATATGTATAGCAATAACTCCTAAGACATGATCCCTTTTGGAATTCCAAGCAAATTTATTACTAGTTTTACATGGAAGGTGAACTGGATCATACAAATGTGGCAACAAATGAAGCCATAGGAGATGTTTTATGATGTCATCTCTCCATTTTTTATAGTTTCCCACTTTCAATATAATCAAAGAAGGATGAAAAGAAAACCCCATTATGAACTATGAACTATGAACTATGAACTAACCTTTAATAGCAATTAAAAACTCCCAAACATGATGTATACTACAAATGAAGCATTCCCACATTGACATAACCTCTCCAGGAGTCAGGATTTCCAAGTAATTAGTCACAATTTGCCAAATATGAAAAATAATAAATAAATAATATATGGGGTTGAATTTGGAATAGGTGCATGGTTATAATGATAGAGCTCTTTAATACCTTTTTGATGTCGCAAAAATAATGAAAAAAAAAGATTCGGGAAAAAATTTATAAGCACACAGGTTCAAATGGTAAATCTAACTTTAGGCTACAACAAATGATGTATAGAAAAATAGTGAGAAATAAACTCCACCACAATGATGTTGGACGAATCATCTTTCCAATGATATCTTGTTTGAAAAAATTCACCTCTTGGATCAAAAGTTATCTCAATTTGAAAAAATGGCCCAATTTGGGAATGTGTAGGCTAAGTAGGTGCAAAAAATAAGTACCTGAGCATTGGCGGGTGGTCACTCATGTGATTGCGGGTCTCTAGGGCATAAAATAAAAATGTTTCCCAAGGGGCGACGATGGGGTGGAGAACCACCAATGGCATTGTTGTACTTGGCACCAATGATAAGTGCCTACTATGTATGATAGAACTAGTGCTAAGGACCTACCATTGTGAATAGGACTATAGACATGAAAAAGGGTGTTGGTGGGAGAAAAACAATCATCGAAGACTAATAATCGGGCAAAATCATAGGTTGGTAGGTACTTGCCAATGACATAAATGCCACCTAGACAAAAATCCCGCTTGTAGAGATTTAATTCAAACCACCATAACTAAATACTTTTCCAATCTTTAATAGAAATATGCCTTTAATGATATCAAGTTTCCACAATCCATCTTGTTCTCTTTCAATGATTTTTGGATTAGATCGTGTGAGAATTTTTGCATCAACGTTTTGGATCACACTCTATGATTCATGATCAAGATGAAAGCAAAGAGTTGAAGGAGAAAAAAAATTGATCCTAATGATGGATCACAAAGTGTGATCCAAAACGTTGATGCAAAAATTCTCACATGATCTAATCCAGAAATCATTGAAAGAGAAAAATATACCTGATAAATTAAAATAATTCACCTGCAATTAAAATAGAAAACCTGCAAAATAATTTATTTTTTAAATAATTTTTTTTGGAAAATAGTTGTACCACTTGTATAGGGGGGGGGGGGGTCATAAGACTTGCTTGAGTAAATTTTTTTGCCTCAAAAACACCTAACATTGAACACAAATGTATTTATATGAAACTTCATCTCTCGGGCCTTTTGAAGAAGATGGCAAGGTCGATTTGGGCTCAAAGTGTGTTGAAAGCTATGCTACCTCTGGATCTTGAAATCTTCAAACCCTTACAAATTTGGAAAAAGAATGTCAGATTTAGGTGAAATAAAAGCCGATCTTGACTTTATCAAATGCCCTAGACTAAAAAATGAGCTCAAATTTCCTCCAACACAAGACAAAAATGAATTGCAATGAAGACCCACATAGAGAAACCTTCCAAATTAGGTTTTTTCCATCTAGGTTCACCATATGGTGCAAGGGAAGAGCATACTCAACCTTACTAAAAATAACCTATATGTCTCACTAGAAATATCTCAACCCTCAAATATAAGAAGGGTTTTGCAAGGCTTGGATTTGATACCATGTAAGAGCTAAAGATTAGCTCTATACCCAAGACCACTTGCAAAAAAATAGATTCCTTCCACAAGAGGGTATGTAAGAAAATGAGCTTGCTTGATATTAAGACCTATCAAAATGAGGTATGAAGTATATTACAAATGAGCACAATGACCTTGCTTATATAGGCAAGGTGAGGAATAGGATTATACAAGATCATGGGAAGTGTCTTAATCCTATCACATGATACAACTATGTCATGACAACCTAGGAATCAAGAATTAAAATCTAGATAAGATAAGTTCTAGAAATGCCAACTAAGATTTCTAGAAAGAATATTATATCCTAAGTAAACTTAACATGTGAATAAGTGCCCTAAGTCCCCAGTAAGGTAAATTACTAGGCATAAGACATATATTCACACCAACAAAAATACCATAATGATATTAGATGCTCTTACAAATACCTACACATATTAGAAAGTATCTGACATGCGACCTATTCAAATGCCACTTTAAATTTAAACAACCTCTTTCCCATGTGAGGATTAAAAATACAATAAATAATTACTACAAAAATTTGATATGCAAGGTTGAGATAACTTCCCAACATTATTATGGTCTTGTTTAGTGTTCTTGTTAGATGCACAAGACAATTGAGAGGGGGAGTGAATCAATTGTTCATTAAAATATCAAAACCCTCATTAACATTCATATCTTTATTAGCCCTTAAACCCTTATCATGCATTAGCAGAATGTAAACATATGAAACAATAATGCAAACAAATAAAACACATAAGAACACCAAGTTTATGTGGTAAGCCCAAGAAGGGAAAAATACAGTGAGGATTAGCTCATAATATAAAGTAATAGCAACACCAAATATAATAGACTCACTACTGGAGGGCTTACTGCCCAAAAGAAAGACGGGATCACTACCAATGGAATCATTTTCTAGAAGAAATAAGATAGAAGAAGGGGTGGCTCACTACCAATTTGAATTGCTAACAATGCATCTCTCTTATTCCGAAGGTACAATTCCTTTAAAGCACAAATAACTCATTCAACAAACTAAAATGTACACTTTCCACTCACTACATCTGGGAGTCACAGGCATTAAAGCTTGCACTCAGATCACCACAATTGATTATTTTTGCATATTTCACATCACACACCTACTCTACCCAATCTGCACAACAACTCACCTTGTGTTTATACCATACATGACCTAAAATAATTCAATTAGGTCGGCCTTAAGGAATTGTATGCACCTCAATTGTGCAACATCAAATAGGTCAACACCAAACACTTCCATGGAGTAAAAAACATAAGGAAAACCACACCACAACTTAATTGGGACCAAATCTACACCGACATGCTTCTTAATACTTCCACAAATAATAATCATCCTCCACAATTAGTGTTAGTATGCCAAATCGACCAAACCTACGCTAACACTAATAATCGACCACAAATACACCTCTCTAGGTCCAAAAAAATATCACAAACCACAAAAAAAATTCTATTTAAACATCTCAGAATATTTCACATCATCAAAATATTCGTCACTACTACTACAACCACCTAAAACTTAAGAACACCTTTATTTTGTGCAACTAGACACACTACCATAGACATCCAACACACCAAAAAACCTTGCAAAACATATCAACACCTAAAAATTCAAGTAAAGGTAGATACACAATATATAAGCACATTCCCATATCCACAAGACAAGAATCTTCACTGCAGAGAAATGCAGAGCAATCTCATTCCTCCCAGACACCCTGTTTCACTAGACAAACATACTGTAAAACACATATTTCGTTGCAGAATGATCCAAAACTAGAAAATATGGATATAAAACCTCTGAAAAAATCTAATCATCATATCCAAATCATGTAGGCATATCTTCAACCATGAATAATTGTAGAGTAGAATACCGAACACCACTCTGTCATACTAAACTTTCTTTTATTCAAATTTTCTCAAAAGCACTTGGAAACCAAGTGAACCAACTGTATTAGCGACACTACTAACATCTCTGCAACACTTCTCATTAACTCTAGCACATCCAAGTATCTCTCCAAACATAACTTCTACAACTATACCGAAGTAAGACATTAATGACAACACCAACAACATTGTGTTGACATCAATACCAAAGAATTCCAAGCTTCCAACAACTCCAATGCTAGGGGTTGACATCATCAACACTAGCAACATTCCAACGTTCTCTTCATACAAGGGGTTGACATCAATGACAACACTCAAACAACTCACAAACAACTCACAAATAACTCAAGCCTCTAACAATCTCCACCTTTATCATTAACGGCAACACTGGTTCTAAAAAACCATCAACAACAAAAGAAACCAACAACAACTCTGCAACAAACAACAAGAAACACTCCCCTTGATTGGGGCATCTCTCAATCTTCTCATTCTCTTGCACTTGAACGCTCTTTCCCCCTATGGTCTTCATACCATATTCTCTTTTGCATTATGAACTTTAGTTTTTCAACCATTTCTCTTCCCCTTTGACATCAATGACAAAGGGCCATAAAGTCATCCAACTCTCTTTCCTATATTGAAATATTTTTCTCTCCCCCTTTGACAACATTCAAAGGGCATCATCTATATAGGATCTTTCTTTTTGACATATGCATACACTACTTGAAACACCAGCAAGCAACTGCATGTTGTCTTCATTATGCTCACTTTTCTACACTCTCCCCCTTAGGAGCAAAAAATATGATCCATCTGATTTCACCAACCACCAATACTACTACCTGCTCCTCCTAAGAGGTAGCCTTCATCAATCAAGAACAAAAGAATAAATCTTGAATTGCTCCACCAGACTAATGCACATTGTTATGCATCTAGCTAAAAGGAGGGGTAATAATCCCTAACTTTTGGTGAAGATACAAAAATGTATCTTTAGGGAGAGCCTTCATGAAAATATATGCATCTTGATCCTTTATAGGCACATACTCCAACTTCACTTCATTTTCTGCAACTTTCTCTCTCAAGAAGTGATATTGGATTGAGATATGCTTTGTTCTTGAATGCATCACTAGATTCTTTGATATATTGATAGAACTTGTATTATCACACAAGATAGAAATAGGTTCATCATTTGAAATTCTGATATCCTTCAACATTTGCTTCATCCATAATACCTATGTGTAGCAAGTGTGTAGGAGCGAATTTGCACCCCTTACACAAATTCCCTTTTTACACTCCCTCACCTTAGAAAACCAAATTCGAAGGTGAAATTCCACATCAGCAAGTTGCCTTCGTTCCACTTGGCGCTTGTCTTTTGTGTTGGTAGAAGAATAACTATCGAGGACACCCACGCAACGTGCAGACGTCCACACGGTTCACTTATGTCCCTGACAGATTCCCACATCTGAAGTTGGTAGAGGCGTTACACTTCCTATTGGGAACGAATTGTAACATCCCTCTTCGACCAACTAATTAGAAAATGGCTTTTTCCTCCCTATTTTGGCCTTGGAATGCCTATCTTTCTTATTCAATCCATCCTCTTAGCGGTTTTCATCTCTACACAAGATCTTATTAGCAATTCTTGAGCTCTTTGGCAATTCTCAAGCATTGTCCAACATTATCTTCACTCCCAAGCAGCACTTTGATGCTCCATTGCAGCAACAACACTCCATCAACTTCATAGAGAAAGTGTGGAACAATCCATTGCAGAAGGGGCTTGAGGCTTTGCAACATCTCCCTTCACCACAGTTGATGTTGTGGTGATTGTTCAAGCTCTCTTTCTCCATCATTGGCTAGTGAGCTCTTGGTGGAGGTGGTAATGTTTTCGCTCCTCTCCTTTACAATTTGGTTGAGTAGCACTTCACTATTTTGTAGTGTTTATTGTGTTCTCTGCTTTCTTTTCTCCTTTATCATATATTTCTATATCATTGCTATCTTGGTTGTCCGTGGAGGTGGAAACAATGAAACAGGGGTCTAAATGAGGCAGACCCCTATACATCCCCCAATAATTTTCCCTCTCTCTTGTGTGTAGGTGAGAGAACACGTGGAGCTAGCTTGTGAACAAATAGCTTTGTGAGATTATCTTTGTCACCTTAGTTCTAGCTTATTTTCTTTATCATTTTAGTGTCTACTTTGTGTACTTCCTCATTCTGTTTTTACCATCTAGATTGAGTTAGCTAGGCCATTAGTAAGTCTTTTTGGTAGTTTTATTGTGTCGACTATTGTCTATTCGTACAGATGCCAGCACACCCAAGAGATGTCAGTGTGTTGCATTGACATCCCTGAACTATGTTGTCATCCTCGGACAAAGAGTTGTCTGAGGCACAAAACTCACTCCAAGAAGCCAACTCGCCTAGCCCAGATTATAATTCAGATTTGAAGAGTGGTTGCAGGACCTTATAGTCCTCATCATTATCAACCCTCATTTGAAACATCCCTTTAGATTGAGGTAAGTTGGGGCAACCTTCTAATCTTGGCCCTCTGTGACCTGGAACCTTGAACGTGGTTGGTCCCCCTCTCTTACAACAAGATGTTGCTACAATATACTCTACTTTTGCAATAGATAATGACATTGAGTCCTAATTCTTTCTCAACCATGAAACCAATTTGGTTCTAAGAAAGAAAACACCTCCACTTGTACTTCTTCTATCATCCATAAATTTTTTCCAGTCTACATCAATATAGGCAATTAAAGAGAAATCAATATCCTTTGGATACCATAGACCATATTCTGAAGTTCCCTACAAATATCAAAATATCATCTTTACTATTGCCACATGTGATTCTCTAGGATCATCTTGAAATCTGGCCACAAGACAAACTATATGCATGATATCCAATCTAGTAGCAGTTAGATATAGCAGTCCACCAATGATTGATTTATACTTGCTCTGATCAGTCTTAGGAGATTCATCATTCTTGCTCAAATTGAAACTAGTAACCATAGGAGTACATACCAATTTAGAGCCTTCCATTCCAAACTTCTTAAACATTTCCTTCACATACTTTGACTTTTAAATGAATATTCCCTTTTCTATCTGATTTGTATCCCAAGGAAGAATTCATCTCCCCAAACATAGACATCTCAAACTCTTTATGCATCTCATTTGTGAACTTCTTGCACATTGCCTCATTTCCTCCAAATATTATATCATCAACATACACAACCACAATCAAAATTTGATCCTTATCAACTTTAAAGTAAAGATTGCTATCTGTGGTACCTTTATTGAATCCTTGTTGGAACAAGTACCTATCTAACCTTGCATACCAAGCTATGCAAGATTGCTTGAGTCCATACAATTCTTTTTTTGATCTGCAAACCATATTAGGATTATCTAATAACTGAAAGCCTTTCAGTTGTTCAGTGTATACCTCTTCTTCCTACTCACCTTTCAAGAATGCAAAATTCACATCCACCTAATAAACCTTGAAGTCCTTAAGTATCTCAAAAGCCAAAAATATCCCAATGGCCTCCATTCTTTCCACCAGAGCAAATGCCCCCTCAAAATATATTCCTTCCACTTGTGAGTAGCCCTTACACACAAGTCTAGCCTTATTTCTAACTTCTTCTCCATTATTATTCAACTTTTTCTAGAATACCCATTTAGTTCCTATTACATTCTTGTTTGTTTGTCTTGGGAATAATTCCCAAGTCTGGTTCTTCTCAATCTACATCAATTCTTCTTCCACATATTTGGTCCAAATCTCATCCTTACATGCCTCAATCACTATATTAGGTTCTACTTTGGAAAGTAGACACAAATTTTCCTATTCTTCTATCATAACATCTTTTATTCTTGTCAACACACCTCTGCTCTTATCACCAATGATCTGATCATCAAAATGATTCTTTTGCACATACTTAGGAGTCTTAGAAATCCTTTCCTGAGCATCTTCTTCTTCAAATTGCATCTCCTTTTCCTTATGTTCTTCTTTTCCTTCTTCTCTACAAGATGACTCATCAAATTCATAAACTTCTATTAGTATTGAGCTTTTATGTGGCTCTTCATCTACTTTGGCACTTGCACTTTCAACTATCTTCTTTAGCCTCTTATTGTAGCACTGGTAAGCCTTGCTTCTTGTAGAATATCCAAGGAATATTCCTTCATCTGACCTTGCATCAAACTTTCCCAACTTTTCCTCATCTCTTCTGATATAACATTTGCTTCCAAACACTAAAATATTTAACAGTAGTTCTTCCATACCATAATCCATAGGGAGTCTTTGAAATGTTTACTCTTGCTTGTACTTTCTTGAGTATGTATACTGTAGTGTGAATAACTACTCTCCAATAGACATTTGATAGATTTTATTCCTTCATCATTGTCCTTGCTGCTTCTTGAACTATCCTATTCTTTCTCTCAACCACTCCATTCTGCTAAGGGGTCCTTGGAGTTGTAAAATGTCTTTTTATTCCATAATCTTCACAAAAATTGTTAAACTCATTAGAGGTGAACTCTCCACCTCCGTCAGACCTTAAGCACTTGATTTTTATATTAATTTCATTCTCAACCATAACCTTAAATGCTTTAAACTTGTCTAGAGATTCTAATTTTTCTTTGAGAAAAGTTACCCAAGTCGTTCTAGAGTAATCTTTAATTAACAACATTAAATACATGTCACCTTGAAAGCTTCTTGTTCTTGTAGGTCCACATAGATCTATATACACCAATTCCAAAGGTCTTGCAGTAGAATTTTCTTTGATATTGAATCTCTTTCTTGTTTGCTTCCCAACTTGACATTCCTTGCAATTTGCATTGATAGGCTTTGTAATTCTTGGAAAATCTCGTATAGATTGAGTAGAGTTGATCCTCACTAAACTATCAAAATTGATGTGACACATTCTTCTATGCCATGGCCAACTTTCATTGATTTGAGTCATAAAGAACTTACCATTTGAACCTTTGAGGTGATAAACATTCCCATTTGTCCTTGTTCTTGCAGCAACCAAAGTTCTAGATCCTCCTTTTCTGATTTTACAACCACCATTCTAAAATACAAGATTATATCCTTTTTTGGACATTTTTCCTACACTCAAAGTATTATGTTGGAGACCCTTGATATAAAGAATGCCATTTGTATTATTCTTTCCATCAAAACTAATTGAACCTTTTCCACATATCTTAGCAAATGTATCATCACTAAACTTAACAAGACCACCTTCAAACTTCTCAAGTTTAACAAACTTACTCTTATCTTAGCAAAGGGTTGGGTGAGTTAGAATCACTTGGAAAGAAACCCGTGTTGGCCTCCTACAATGATTTAACAACTAAGCCCTTATAGTTGTGATTCAGAGATTGGACATCTAACTTGAATAGCTATTTCAATCATCATGAAGGTGCATTTAACTTGTCAACCCAGGGACGTGAACTTGAAATGGGTCAGCACAATATGTGCACTAGGAATCCAAAGTAGCCATATTCATCCTACAGGTAAGAAAGACTCAATGTTGAAAGTAAATTGCTTGGAAGAAAATAACATGAGTGTTGACCATCAACCAACAACTATACTAAGCTGAAATGCATGAGAGAAATGAAAATCTGAGCCAACAAACAGGAAACTACTATGTCTGCTTTGGTTGCAAGAACAATCACAAAATGGAATTCTAGTGGCTGCAGGAACAGACACTGCCAGATTCTTAAGTAGTTACTGAATAAAAAATAACTAACTAACTAAGGGACAAAATACTCACCAAGTGGGCCCCCTTGGATGAGTATCCCCTAAAACAAATGTAAACTCAGATGCATGAACTTATAACTTCATTTCATTCATTGGAAAAACGTCAATACAATCGAGTAACATGACTACATTACTGGAAAAACTAAGAATGCGAGTACATCATCAGATTAAGAAACCCCTTGAGAAGGAGCATCTGAGTCTTATTTATAGAAGCTACAAACTAAGCACCTAGCAAGGCGGTCAACTCCCACAAAACAGGAGGATGCCAAATTAGGGAAATCATAAAAAAGTGGAGAGGCGGTTACACATGCGTAGAATCTGGTCAGGCATGTTTGCCTCAATGCAGATCTAGCACAATAGTAATGCCTATATTCGCTCAATAGGAAATTATGATCATTCATAAGGCGGTTACAACTTTGATTTGAATGAGGAATCTTTCTGCCTTCAAGATCCTTTCTTCATTGAATGTCCACCTTGTTGACCGGTATGGCAGATGACCAGCTAGCGGAATCTTCTTTAATTGCAGGCCTCTAATTATATATGCATGACAATATTAGTATGCACAACAACTGCATATTTATAACTATCTCAAAGTGTCATTCATTAATCACATGTAAACTTAACACAAATAGTTCATATAGCATGTCAATGTCATTTAAAAGGTTATGAAAATAAGTTCATGTCCAAATTCTATGGTTTTAAGGAAATATCATAAAAAGGTCAACATCCAAGCATCAAATTCTATGACAATTGCAACAAATGGACAACAAAATCTATCAATAATTGAACCATAAACTAGACTCATCAACCCGAAGATGGCTAGGGCCACTCGGGTTATTAGTGAATTAAAGTATATGGTGGAAAAAGACTGAACATGCAAAGAACTCCTCGCTAGCCTCTCTAATCTGACTGAAGTGTGCGCCCCTTCAAATAATGCTAGCATTATACAAGGGGCCACTTTTGAAGAACATGAGAGACAACTGGGAGTATCGATGCCTCCCATGTCTATATACATGGTTGACAGAGTCACTTCGATCAACATCCCTTCTTCCTCTAAAAGGTCTAAAACTATCAAAGCGAACAGGATCCCTTTGGGTTTCAGCTTCACCCCTCCTATCACCTCTAGCAGTGGAGGTTTTGGCAGGATAAGTGGTGGAGGCTTTGGTAGTGGTGGTGGCTTCGGTGGTGAGAGTGGCGCTGGTGGAAATAGTTTTGGTGGAGGTCATGGTGGTGGTTTTGAAAATGGAAGTGGCTTTGATGGAGGCCTTGCTCATGGCAGTGGCTCTGATGGAGGCCCTGCTTGTGGCAGTGGCTCCGATAGTAGTTCCAATAGTGGCCATGGTAGCAGTTTCAGAGGTGGTTCTGGAGGAGGTTCCATTGGTCTTATGCCATCCAATGACCCTATTCTGAATATTATCCTTCAGAATATGGGTAAGATGCAGAGCCAGTTGGCGAGTCTCTCCCAAGCCTTTGCCCAACCTATCTTCCAACCCTTCTTCTGACATAGCCCACTGTCGGTAGCAATTTTAAACTCCCTTACCACAAGAAATGTAGATCTTGAAGTTCAAAAAGTATGGCAGAAAAGGTGATCCACAAACACATGTATCTGCCTTTAACGCCTTGTGTACAGATTTCTTCCATCATGACGTGTTGATGGTACAACTATTTCCCCAATCTCTTAAGGATACAACGCTTGAATGATACTTTTCCTTGCTTGATAATTCCATTTTCTCATTCGATCAGTTGGTGAACTAGTTTCTCTAATAGTTTCAAGCCAACATTGGATCGAAGATGACCTTTTTGGATCTCATCTGATGGAAATAGGGAGATAATGAAAAGATTATTGACTTCATCGCGCGACATCAAGCGCTCTTCTCACAAATCTCATACCTGTTGCCTGATTCAGACCTGCAAAAGGTATTCATAGGGAACCTGCAAAGGCCTTGGCAAGAGAAGTTTTCCCTTACAAAAAACCCTTCTTTCATGCATTTGTGTGTAGCACTGCGTGAGTATCAACAAATGGTAGTCCAGCTCGGGGGATCCTCCTTGCACTCTCGTTTTGAAGGAAGATCCATCATATCAATCTTTGGGAAAGGTAAGGATGTTGCAAATGTAGTAGCCGTTGTGGATGACAACGGCCTCAGATGCAACTGAAAGTTCACAAAGTGAGCAAAATCCAATTCTTCCATGTTGCAAAAGTTGGTGAAGGATAATATCATAACCTTGCAGAATCCTAAGCCTCTTAAGGAACCTTACCCTAACTGATACAATGCAAATACCTAATGTCAATATCATCGAGTCAACGAACATGATACTGAACATTGTATGCGCTTACATCATGAGATACAGGATCACATTGAGGATGGTACTATTCGTCTTGATGGAAGCAAACGAAATACAAATAAATCGATGGTGAAAGCGAATAGTGAGTTGCAGATATACACAGACTCGTTTCCGTCGCATTCTACCAACATGATTGTCGATCCCTCCGAGTATGTCAGTCAACCCGAGGCCTATGTCAACATGGTCACGATTACTCCCACTCAGTAGCCTGTGACCAATTCGTCGGATGTGATGTTCACCTCGCAAGATATGCTTGTAAACAATAAGTCTTCTCCCCTCCACATTCCCACTCACCTCAATGACAACATTGTGATGGGAGTTTTTGTCGAACCCGCAAGCCATGTGAATGTTATTATAGAAGAAACATTGTTACTGAATTCATTATAGAAGGAGAAGTATGATGAAAAAAAATCCACCATCTGTACAAATGATGGTCTCTGTCAACCATATGGCTCGATAACCTTGTTCATCCTATTTGGACCTAGGGTTGTTGACATAGTTTTTGATGTTATTTTGGAGTCAAATTTATTTAGGTTGAAGTTAGGCATACCTTGGCTAGCTTCCATGAATGGGATCACCTCCGTAATTCATAAATGTTTAAAGTTTTCCCATGAAGGTGTCGTGCATTGGATACCAGCCTCTGGTGTCCCGTGGGGGATATTCATTGGATCACTTTTGGCCTGCCCCAGTTGGTCTGCTTCCTGCAAGAATAAACCTACTTTATAAGAATTGCATTAAGTATAAGACTGGGGGCAAGGGACAAACAAAACTGACCCTTCCTGTAGTACAACAACCAACTGCCTCCTCTTCCCGAAAGGGAAATGAGAAGCCTACCCCTTCTCAGGCTGCCTCATCCACTCCCCTTTCTTGGGAGGAGTATTGGATGAGTAAGCCTGACTTTTACCCACTGAGTCCGATGGTGCCTTCTTGGCATAAACCTAAGAGTAGGATATCATATATCCCTACTGAGCCCCCTGGGCCTTGGTATTATTTGTACGACAAAAATAAAGGCTCTCAAAGAGAATTTGCTCCACGACCTCCCATCACTTATGCTCCCAAAGCAGTAAAAAGGAAGAGGCTCATTGCTAAAGCACTTGAGCCAACTCCCCCTGTTGCTTCTCAAACTATCCCTCTTGCTCCCATTTAGGAGTCTGTTCCTCCACCAAAAATGGTTGTAGTGGACACTCCCATGGGTGAGCAGGAGCCCTTGTTCCTTCACAGCCTCTAGCCTCTAGCTCGAAGAGTCGAAGAAACCACCTTGTGCATGAGCGTAAGCATTGGTGAAAGGTTCTCGCAGTTGAGCAGGCTGCTTTGTAGAAAAAGGATGAGGAGATAGCCACCCCTGTGTTAGGGGCCTCTTATGGTGTCCTCCCCTCTCCTTTCTCCTGCTTCCATTCAACCTAGTTTAGTTTCCCCTTCGGCTCCCACTGTGAGTACACCTGACCCCAAAAAGTTTCAAGTGTTCATCGCTCCTTTAGTAGAGCTTCCTTTGTTGATGTCTCTTTCAGACATCATGTCGTTTCCAAAACCTATAGATATGCTAAAGACTTTGGTGGTATCTGCTACGGTTTTATCCTCCTCTTCCTCTATGCCCCTCACTTGGTCTATGGGGAGTTCACATCCCCCAAAAATTTCGAGGGTAGAGGATGGCCCCTCCAGCAATGGAGGGAGTAAGAGGTGCCCATCCTCTCTGAAGGGTAGTCTTGTGCTGACTTGTTCCGTCCTAATAACGAAACCAACTAGGGCTTCCCTTGAGTTTGTCATCACTCTTGAATCGTTCGGTGAGCCTAATGTGAATCTTAGGCACAATCTTCCCCATCCATCAAGGTAAAACATGGCACTCTAGTAATGTGCTTCTTCAACTCTTTGGATAAAGTTTCAACCTTGTCAACGATCTTCACAAAATTGCTGACCTTAGCTCCACAAGATCTTGGTGGAGGGGATCTTGCGAGGCCCTCTTTCTTAGCCCTTGTTGTGGAAGGGTGGAAAGCTCCTCCCCTTAATATTCCACCATTGCAGGCTCATCCTCCTTCCCCCTACGATGATCTAGAGTGGGAAGCAGGTGACCTTTTGCTTGAAAAGTGTTAGGGGGAGGCCCCTTTCTTTATCTTTAGATTAGAAATATATGTGTGTGTTGTGATGTGATCCCCTGTGATCATGTTATGTGTTCTTGGATGACCCTTGTCACCCTTGTTAATGCCTGGATACATGAGTGATTTTTGTGTCACAAACCTTCTTCTATCTATTTCATCATTCTTCCATGTTTGTGACTTGATTTTCGGCAAATTAGGGACGATGTAAAGCATTGGAGGCATTTAGGCTTCCCTTCCATGTTGACCCAATTTTTTATTTTTACTTTTTTTTTTTCGTGGATTCCTCTTGATCTGGTTGGGGATTGATGATCTTTCGCCTTGCACCGCGATTACCTATTATTTATATAAGCATGAGCAAATCTGACCTTGTGAAACCGGATCCCCTGTGCCCTTTGCTTGTGTTTGTCTCTCTTTTTCACTCTTTTTTCTATTTCTCTCTTCTTTGCTTGAGTTGTCCCTCTCATGTGTGACAACACCATCTCTATAATGCTTCAATTTTTTAGAAAACACATTCATTTCCAACGAATATTTTCTCGAAAGTCCTCATGAGCATTTCCTTTCAAAACAATATTCAAGACTTGGACCCCTTATGGAACATGTTTCCTTCATCATGGGTTTGTAAAGAAAGAACTTGAGAACCTCCCTCCAAGGTGGGAACCACTTTGACCTTCCCCTTGTGAGGGGGCATTTTTCTTCCTTTCAAATTCCTTGATGAAGTGAAAATCTTTCAGAAGGATTCCTTGAAGGTGAATCGATTTGAGAAGGAACGCTCTTCCTACACTTTCAAACAGTGTGTCCCTTGAGTGGACCTCCTCTTCACATCGGGTCCCCAAGGGGCCCGTTTGAAAGTTTTCCAACTTGTCGACAGTTTGCATGACTGTCCGCGTACTTGTCTATGTGGCCACTTTTTGACATGTTCTATCTACAAGTAAACATGTCACTTTGCAGGTGCACCTGTAAAGCCGCTTCTTGAATCTGCGAAGTCCTCTTCCTTTGGTTTCCTCCATGTGAGAGATCTTGGGGGATACCTCCTTGCAGGTTTGTGGGCCCGTAGGGCACTTCCTCCATGCGAGGGATCTTGGGGGTTAACTCTCATGCAGGTCTGCAGGTATGTAGGGCACTTTTCCCAGTTTCCTTCATGTGAGAGATCTTGGAGGAGACCTTCCTTACAGGTTTGTGGGTCTATAAGGCACTTTTCTCAGTTTCCTTCATGTGAGAGATCTTGGAGGAGACCTTCCTTGCAGTTTTGCAATTACTTCTCCGAGCTTACTTCATTTGAGAGATCTTGGGGGTCGCCTCCTTGCAGGTCTGTGGGCCTGTCAGATGCTTTCATTCTACAACTTCATGGTATTGGGGGACTGTGGAGTCTTTCATTCCAGCCCATGCTTTTGAGCTTGCCAGATCACGGTCTACTTCCTTGACAGTCTAGGTATACATTTCTAACCCTACTACCTTTCTGATCTACTTTACCGAAGCAATAATCAATATTCATGCTGACTAAATTGGGGGAAAAATGTATAGGAGCGAATTTGCACCCCTTATGTAAATTCCCCTTTTACACTCCCTCACTTTAGAAAACCAAATATGAAGGTAAAATTTCACAGCAGTAAGCTACCTTCGTTCCACTTGGTGCTTGTCTTTTGTGTCGGTAGAAGAATAACTGTTGGCAACACCCATGACACACTTACATCCCTGACAGATTCTTGTTTTTAAAGTTGGCAGAGGCGTTACACTTCCTATTGGGAATGAATTGTAACGTCCCTCTTCGACCAACCAACTAGAAAATAGCTCTTGCCTCCCTATTTTGGCCTTGAAATGCCTATCTTGCTCATTCAATCCATCCTCTTAGCAATTTTCATCTCTACACAAGATCTTCTTAGCAGCTCTTGATCTCTTTGGCGATTCTCAAGCATTGTCCAATATTCTCTTCACTCCCAAGAAACACTTTGACGCTCCATTGCAGCAACAACACTCCATCAACTCTATAGAGAAAGTGTGGAACAAGCCATTGCAACAGGGGCTTGAGGCTTTGCAACACTTCCCTTCACCACATTTGAGGTTGTTATGATTGTTCAAGCTCTCTTTCTCCATCATTGGCTAGTGAGATCTTGGTGGAGGTGGTAACATTTTCACTCCTCTCCTTTACGATTTGGTTGAGTATCACTTCACTGTTTTTTAGTGTTTATTATCTTATTTGCTTTGTTTTTTATTTTATCATATATTTCTATATCATTGCTATCTTGGTTGTCCGTGGAGGTGGAAACACCGAAATGGGGGTCTAACTGAGGCATACCCCTATACAACCCCAACAATTTTCCCTCTTTCTTGTGTGTAGGTGAGAGAACATGTGGAGCTAGCTGGCGAATGAATAGATTTGTGAGAGTATCTTTTTCATCTTAGTTCTAGCTTATTTGTTTTATCATTTTAGTGTCTACTTTGTGTACTTCCTCATTTTGTTTTTACCATCTAGATTGAGTTAGCTAGGTCATTAGTAGGTATTTTTGGTAGTTTTATTGTGTCCACTATTTTCTATCCATACGGATGCCAACATGCCATGCCAACCCGCTACATTGATGTCCTAGAACTGCATTGCCATCCTCAGACAAAGAGTTATTTAAGGCACAAAACTGACTCCAAGAAGCTAGCTCACCTAGCCCAGATTATAGTTCGGATCTAAAGAGTGGTTGTAGGACCTTATAGTCCTCATCATTCTCAACCCTCATTTGAAACATCCCTTTAGAGTGATATATGTTAGGGCAGCGTTCTGCTCTTGGCCCTCCATGACCTAGGGATTGAATGTGGTTGGTTACCCTCTCTTACAACAAGATGCTGCTACAATATACTCTACTTCTGCAATAGATAATGACGCTAAGTCCTACTTATTTCTCAACCATGTTCTTATTTTCCTTCTTCTCTACAAGAGGACTCATCAAATTCATAAACTTCTATTAGTATTGATCTTTTATGTGGTTCTTCATCTACTTTGGCACTCGTACTTTCAATTATCTTCTTTAGCCTCTTGTTGTAGCACCGACAAGCCTTGCTTCTTGTAGAATATCTAAGGAATATTCCTTCATCTGACCTTGCATCAAACTTTCCCAACTTTTCCTCATCTCTTCTGATATAACATTTTCTTCCAAACACTAAAATATTTAACAATAGTTCTTCCATACCATAACTCATAGGGAGTCTTTGAAATGTTTACTCTTGCTTGTACTTTCTTGAGTATGTATACTGCCGTGTGAATAACTTCTCTCCAATAGAAATTCGATAGATTTTATTCCTTCATCATTGTCCTTGCTGCTTCTTGAACTATCCTATTCTTTCTCTCAACCACTCCATTCTGATGAGGAGTCCTTGGAGCCGACAAATGCCTTTTTATTCCATAATCTTCACAAAAATTGTTAAACTCATTGGAGGTGAACTCTCCACCTCTATCAAACCTTAAGCACTTGATTTTCATATTAATTTCATTCTCAACCATAACCTTAAATGCTTTAAAATTGTCTAGAGCTTCTAATTTTTCTTTGAGACAAGTTACCTAAGTCATTCTAGAGTAATCACTGATTAACAACATTAAATACCTATCACCTTGAAAGCTTCTTGTTCTTGTATGTCCACATAGATCTATATACACCAATTCCAAAGGTCTTGCGGTAGAATGTTCTTTGATATTGAACCTCTTTCTTGTTTGCTTCCCAACCTGACATTCCTTGCAAATTGCATTGATAGGATTTGTAATTCTTGGAAGATCTCTTACAACTTGAGTAGAGTCGATCCTCACTAAACTATCAAAATTGGCGAGTCACATTCTTCTATGCCATGGCCAAATTTTATTGATTTGATTCATAAAGAACTTACCATTAGAACATTTGAGGTGATAAACATTCCCATCTATCCTTGTTCCTACAGCAACAAAAGTTCCAGATCCTCCTTTTCTAATTTCACAACCACCATTCTATAGTACAAGATTATATCCTTTTTTGCACATTTGTCCTACACTCAGAAGATTATGTTGGAGAACCTTGATATAAAGAATGCCATTTGTATTATTCTTTCCATCAAAAATAATTGAACCTTTTCCACATATCTTAGCAAATGTATCATCACCGAACTTAACAAGACCACCTTCAAACTTCTCAAGTTTAACAAACTTACTCTTATCACTTAGCATATGATTTAAGCATCCACTGTCAACTATCCAATGTTTTTTCTCCTCTCTAGCATGAAAAGCAGTCACTATAGTCCCTTGGATGTCGTGACCTATTTTTTAGGATAGTTTCCTTCACACATATTTTAGAGTTAGTAGAATTATTTCTAATATTCAGAGCCATGAACAAGAATTCATCATTTTCATCATCTGGGTAGTCAAATTCATCATCAGATATGCTAGCATCTTCTTTAACATAATAACTTCTCTTGATATATTTACTTGTTTTATCCTTATATTTGTCATTTTGAACTTTGGTTGGACATCTTGAAGCTTAATGACCTATGTTTCCACAATTGAAACATTTGAAAGGTAACTTACCTCTATATTTTCTAGTCCCATTGTTCAATCTCTTGACAAAATTTGATTCTATCTCATCAATATCATTCGGATATGATCCATCATCCTTATCTATTATGCTAGCTTTAAAACCAGTCTCTTTTCTTGAATCATTTTGAACAAACTCCCACAATTCAAAAGTAGTTAAAGCACCAAACAACCAATCTCTAGAATAATGATCTAAATCTTAAACTTCCTAAATAGCAGAAACTTTATGACTATAAGATCTAGAAAGAGTTCTTAATACCTTCTTTACCACCTCATCTTCTTGTAACTTTCCACCAAGGCCATTTATGGAATTGGAAACTTCACCTACTCTATGCATGTAGCTTGCAATATCTTCATCTTCTAAAATCCTTAGGGTTTCAAACTTAGTCTTCAAATTTTGCATCTTTTCAAGTACTTGACCTTATCATCTCCTTCATAGACACTTTCCAGCTTCTTCCAGATTTGTAGCTCATAACCTTCACAAGTTTTGAAACAACAAGACCACTCAAAAGAGCATTGCTTGCCTTACCATTTTTCTCCTATTCCTCGATCCCATCATCAGTTGTTGGACCATTAGTGGGCATGGTATATCCATCTTTAATTGAATTCCAAACTCCAAACCCTAGGTAAATAAGGAAACCTTCCATCATGGTTTTCCAAAATGCATAATTTGTCCCATCAAACAAGGGATCCTCCTTCTTGTGCACCATTCGAATATACCTCAAGCAGTTAAGCTTCTTCCAAGGAACCTTGATCTGATACCAATTTTTAGATGCACATGGAAAATGAGAGGGGGGTGAATCATTTGTTCATTAAAACATCAAAACCCTCATTAACATTCAGATATTTATTAGCCCTTAAATCAAGTTATCATGCATTACCAGAATGTAAACATATGAAACAATAATGCAAATACACCATACACAAAAGAACACTAGATTTATGCAGAAAACCCAAGAAGCAAAAAAACCATGGTGCGGATTAGCTCACAATATAAAGTAATAGCAACACCAAATATAATAGGCTCATTGTCGAAGGGATCATTGCCCAAAAGAAAGAAGGGCTCACTACCAATGGACTCACTGTCCAGAAGAAAGAAGATAAAAGAAGGGGTGGTTCACTACTAATTTGAATTAATTTATCAATGCAACTCTCTTATGTCAAAGGTAGAGTTCCACTGAAACACAAACAAATCAATCAAAAATCTAAAATGTAAACACTTTCTACTCATTGCATCTGGGAGTTATAGGCATTAATTCTTGCACTCAAATCACCACACTTGATTAATTTTGCATCTTGCACTTCACACACCTACTCTACCTAATCCACACAACAACTCACCTTGTACTTATACCATCCATGACCTAAAACAGTTTAATTAGGTCAACCTTAAGAAAACATATGCACCTCAACCATGCAACATCAAATAGTTCAACACAAAAAAATTCCACAGAGTAAAGAAGTGAAGGAAGACCACACCACAACTTAACTAGGACCCAAATCTACACCGAAATGCTTCTCAACACTTCCAGAAACAAGAATCATTCTCCATAATTAGTGCTAGCATGTCAGATTGGCCAAACTTGCACTAACATTAACAAGCGACCACAAATATGCCTCTCTAGGTTCAAAAACATCTCACGAACCACACAAAAACATTCCAAAACATTTCAAAATACTCCACATCATTAGAATATTCACCACTACTACTACAACCACCTAGAACTTAAGAAAACCTTTATTTTGTACAACTAAACATACTGGCGCAAACATCCAATGCACCAAACAACCTTTTGGAACACCTTAGAACATGAAACTTCAAGGGAAGGTAGATACAAAATATATAAGCACATTCCCAGATCCACAAGACAAGAATCTTCACTGTGGAGCAATGTAGAGAAATCTCATTTCTCCCAGACACCCTGTTTCACCAGAAAGACATACTATCAAACACACATTTCACTGTAGAACAATCCAGAACTATAAACTCTGGATATAGAACCTCTAAAAACCTCTAATCATCATATGCAAACCACGTAGGAATAGCTTCACCCATGAAAAAATGTGGAGCAAAACACTGAACACCACTCCGTCATACTAAACTTTCTTTTATTCAAATTTTATCAAAAACACTTGGAAACCAAGTGAACCAACTACATCAACAACACTACTAACATCTCTACAACACATCTACAACATTTTCAACACTTCTAATTAAATATAGCTTCTAATTAACTATAGCACATCCAACTATCTCTCCAAACACAACTTTTACGACTATACTGAAGTAAGACATTAATGACAACACCAATAACATTATGTTGACACCAATACCAACAACTTCAGGCTTCCAACAACTCAAATTCTAGGGGTTGATATCATCAACACCAACAACATTCCAACATTCTCTTCATACAAGGGGTTGACATCAATGACAAAACTCAAACAACTCACAACCAACTCAAGCTTCCAACAATTATGAGGTGTTCATTTCATTTATTTTCCCCCTATTTTATGTCCTTATACCTTCCTAATTTTTCCTTTAACTTATCCCCCTTTTCCCCTTTGTTAAACCATCAAATGTTCATCCTAGTCCTATCTTATGTCAAAATTCCCACTTTATCTTTCCTAAAAATTACGTTATCAAGATTATATCTAATATAAGCACCCACCACAAGATGCCCACCTTCAAACTTAATTTTTCCTAAAAGATGGTATTACTTATCACTCAAGTTCATTACCCACTATTGGGCATACACTAGATTGGCCCTAGATTTTTTCCTATTACCACAAATTTGAAATTCAAACTCAATAATTGTTAGGGATTCATACTTAATATGCTTTTATCTTAGATTTACCTAGCAATAACTTTAAATCAATCATCCTTTTCCTCATTTTACATAGGAAAAGGGATTTTTTTGAGTTTTTTGTATTGTTTAGGTTACCTCTAATCTTTTATGACACCTCCATATAGTTTCAAAAAAATTTGGGAGTGAGATAACTACATACCCATGTGGATGTCCTTGTTTTCCACCCTTGAGTGTTATTTGTAATTCTTACATCAAAACCTTGTCAATATGCTTCAACTTCATGTTTTCTCCCTCATCTGAACCCTCTTTAAAGCCAAAAAATTCATTTTATTTTTCTTCAACATTTTTATTCAAATCCCTCTCCTACACCACCTAGTTTTGTTTGTTTTCATTACCCATTAGTACCATTACAAAAATCTTAGTTTTCTATGCTTTGAATATGGATGATTTTATTGCATACTATTGAAATGCACAAGACAGCTGAGAGGGGGTGGGGGGGGGGTGGGGGGGTGAATCAGTTGTATCAAAAACTTAATCTTTTCTCTTTAACTTCAATCTATTATTTTAAGTGTAAAAATGAAATGTAGATAACAGAAAGCAAACACTAGAGACACCAGATTTACATGGAAAACCCAATTAGGGAAAAACCACGGTGAGGATTAACTCACAATAGAGTAGTAATGCAATATCGGATACAAAGGCTCACTGCCAAAGGGTTCATTGCTCAAATACAAAGGATCACTGCCCAAATGTGAGGGCTCACTGCCTTGAAATGACTCACTGTCCAGAAAGGAGGCTCACTTCCTACATAAAAAACAAAAAGATATAAATGAAGATTCACCACTATGGTTCCACACATTCGCAACCCGATTAGAAGATTGTAGATGCCATCAACTCACTGCTTTCAAGAATCTAACACCTTTAAGTACTATTGCCTTAATTCACTCTTCCACTCTATGCTTTTCACACTTATTCACACACTTCACTCATTTGATTTGTTGATGGATGGATATAAAATTCACTACAACTTGATTTTCTTTTATACCATCTTCAACCTCAAGAAAATTCTCCAAGGTCAGATATACAATTTCATTTACAAATTCAAACTAGGTCAGCTACTCAACATTCCCGCGGTGGATAAGAATGAGAGGACCAATTACATATTTAATTTAGGACCCAAAAAACATCTTGAAGCTCACACACACTTTCTCAAATCGATGCAAAATCCAAATGTAACGTGTAAACACTAGGTCGGCCAAACCTAATGAAAACAACAATGATCTTTGAAGTACACGCATCTCCAACAAGATAATCACATGTGGATCACTCAACATGCTTCACCAGACTTTTACCATCTTTGAGAACACCCCAGGTACATCCGCAACAATTGCAACAAAATTTATTTACAAAGAGCACTTCATCAATCCAACCAGACGGATCAACAAAACACAAAAGCTCTGGAGCAGGTCTTCCAGAGCACCAAATCACAAACAAGTTTGTCAAAACACAAGAACCATTAGAAAGAGTCATCTCCCAAATTCGCAAGATCTGAAACTAGATATCAGAAGACTATGGAGCCAAAACATTTCTCCCAGCCCATAAACAGAAAGTTCTGCCAAACCAGTTCACACACTAGTGAACACTTTCTACTTGCCATCAACTCAAAAGCTAAAAATCAATATATACACTCCATTGGAGCTTATACACATACTTATAGATCCACATAGGCATAGGATCAATACAAAGAAAATGTGGAGCACATTCAGAACACACTTCAACACTGCTTTCATTATTTCTCAAATTTTCTCAAAAGCATTTGTCAAAAACACAACTACAACTTCATAAATATAGCTCCATGTACTCTACACACTTCTACAATATCTCAACTATACAAATACCATCTATACACAACATGAACTGTGTTGACATCAACAAAAATATTAATGACAACACCATCAAGCACATCCATACTTGCAACAATCTCCCCCTTTGTCATTAATGGCAACACATGGTGTAAAAAACCATCAAAGACAACACACATGATTTTTAGAAGTGACAACTTTCCAAGCATAAAATTGTCACATGATTCTCTCTCTCTCTCTCCCCCTTTGACATCAATGGAAAAGGAAATTATCTCCATATAAAGCTCTGTTCACTCCCTCTTAGGATTACACTCACATCACATATTGCAATAGTGCACTTCTCTACTCCTCCTGAGGAGTAGACCTCCATCATCAATCGAGAACAAAAGAATTATGTGAATCCACTGGACTAATGCACCTCTATGTGCACTTAGTTCAAGGAAGGAGGGGCAGTAACCCCTAAATTCCCTCTGAGATACTCAAAAGTATCCTTTGGAAGGGCCTTAGTGAATATGTCTAAAACTTGTTCCTTGGTAGGTACATATTCAAGTCTAACTTCATTCTTCAATACTTTCTCCCTCAAGAAGTGATACTTGATAGATATGTGCTTTGTTCTATAATGCATCAATGGATTCTTTGAAATGTTTATAGAACTTGTATTGTCACAAAATATAGAAATAGGTTCATCACTTACTACACCTATGTCCACCAGGGTCTGTTTTATCCCAAGTACCTATGTACAACAGGATGTTGCTGCAATATACTCTGCTTTTGTAGTGGATAAAGAAACTGAATCCTGTTTCTTGCTCAACCATGAAACTAATCTTCCTCCAAGGAAGAATGCACCACCACTTGTACTCTTCTGGTCATCTACACAACCAGTCCAATCTGCATCAGTGTAGGCTTTCAAAGTGAAATTATTGTTCTTCAGATACCATAGCCCATAATCTGGAGTTCCTTTAAGATATCTGAATATCCTCTTCATAGTTGTAGCATGTGCTTCCTTAGGTTCTTCTTGAAATCTTGCAACTAAACATACTGCATGCATGATATCAGGTCCAGTCGCAGTAAGATATAATAGTCCTCCAAGAATAGATTTGTACATGCTCTGATCAACTTCAGCAGATTCATCATTTTTTCTCAACTTCCATCTAGTTACCATAGGGGTACAAATCGGTTTGGAGTCATCCATTCCAAACTTCTTTAACAATTCCTTAACATACTTGGATTGTGAAATGAATATCCTTTTGTCAGTTTGATTTACTTGAAGTCCAAGGAAGAAATTCAATTCACCAATCATAGACATTTCAAATTATTTTTCCATCTCTTCAGCAAACATCTTACACATACCTTCATTTCCACCAAAGATGATGTCATCAACATAGACCACAACTATCAATATCTTGTTGTTCTCAACCTTGAAGTAAATATTGTTGTCTACAGACCCTTTGCTGAATCCTTTCTTTTTCAAGTATTTATCTAGTTTTGCATACCAAGCTTTGGGAGCTTGTTTAAGTCCATATAACGCCTTCTTTAATTTACAAACCATGTCCGGTTTGTTAGATATTTGAAGACCTTCCAGTTGCTCCATATACACTTCTTCCAGTTCTCCATTCAAAAATGCAGACTTGACATCCATTTGATATACTTTGAAGTCTTTATAAGCTGAAAATGGCAAGAACATCCAAATGGCCTCCATTCTTGCTACAGGTGCAAAATTTTCTTCAAAATCTATTCCTTCAACCTGTGAATATCCTTTACATACAAGTCTTGCTTTATTTATTACCACTTTACCATCTTCATTCAACTTGTTTCTGAATACCCATTTAGAACCAATTACATTCTTGTTTGCAGGTCTAGGGACTAGTTCCCATGTCTCATTCTTCTCTATCTTTTGTAATTCCTCTTTCATTTCTCTAACCCAACTTTCATCATCGGGTGATCCCACAATATTGGTTTACAATTTTTGACCAAATTGGACGTTGAACTAATTTTTTCTAACTAAATCTTCACTTTCAGACACCTATAGCGGCTAAACTGTCAGGAATTTGAAGATGATGTAAACTAGTGATTTATGACATTTTTTCTATAGATTCTATTTTTTTGTTTTCAAAATTCTTGGAATTATATTGCACTTCTTTTTCCATCTCATTTGAAAACTAGTTTTTTTGAGTAAACACCATTTTTAAGGAGTGACGCTCACCATATAACACATAACGTTTTTTCCATGAAGGATAAAATTCTATTTTTTTTGAATTTAGATTTGTAACTATGATATCTAGTGCTTCCAATTGGTTTCATAGTTTTTTATTGAATATTTTTTTCTTAATCAAGTTTCAAAGTCAAACCAATTACAATTCAGACATAGGCGGACCATATAGCACATAATTTTTTTTGTATGTATTGAAATTCGTTTTTTTTTTGTTGGATCAAGAATTTTAATATGTGGTGCACTCATATTTTTCAAAAAAAAATTTATAATCTTCTATTTTTCCACATGTGCAGAACATAGAGCTTGATTTTCGGTGAAAAACCTACATTCACAAGAAATAAAAAATAAATATAATAATTAAATTAAATTTATTTAAAAATATAATTTTTGGGAAGCTTATAATAAGGACTACATACTTACAAAAAATATTTTTTAAATGAATTCATTTGATCCCCAAAAGGCAAATCAAAAGTGATTTTTTATCAGCATTTTGATAGGTGTAAAGGAGACTCCGTTATAGGTATGGTTTAAAACTAGTGGGGTTCTATCCAAGGGGGTTTGATCTAAGGTGGTTTGATCAAACCATCTTCAATTGGAGTCCTTAAAATGGAAATTTTTAAGGCTTAAATAATTATATTTTCTAAAAGTATGTGATTTCAACAAAAATCAGAATCTCCCAGAAATTGTAAACCAGCATTGTGGGATCACTCCGTCACATGCTTCATTTACAGTCTTGGTTTCAATCTTAGAAAGTAAACATAATTTTACCTCAACCACTTTGCTTCTTATTTTCAATCCTTCACTTTTGTCTCCAATTATCTGTTCCTCCGAATTATTTTTATGAACATATTTAGGAGTCTTGGGTGTAGGTTTTGGAATCTCTTCTATTTTAATACTTTGTTCTTTCTCTTCCTTTTATTCTTCTTGTATTTGCACACAGATAGGATCATCGGGTTCAACTTCAGTTATTTCCACTAGTCTATACATAGCTTCATCAACCTTTACATTAATGGTTTCAATTATTTTCCCCAGTCTCTTATGAAAACATCTGTAAGCTTTTCTATTGTTTGAATATCCAAGGAAAATTCCTTCATCACATCTAGCATCAAACTTTCCAAGATTTTCATCATCCCTTCTAATGTAACATCTACTTCCAAATACCTTAAATTATTTAACAGTAGGAGTCTTACTAGTCCACAACTCATAAGGGGTCTTAGTGTTGTTACTTTTGATCTAAACTCTATTAAGAATGTAAACAACAGTGTGGATTCCTTTTCTCCAATAAACATCAGGAACATTTGCTTCTTTCATCGTAGTTCTGGAAGCCTCTTGAACAGTCTAGTTCTTTCTTTCCACAACTCCATTCTGTTGAGGGGTTCTTGGAGCAAATGTTATCAATCAGATATGGACCCTTGTTAAATTTATAGAAAATCTAACTATATGTTAACACATGGAAACCTTCTTCAGATTTGAGTGATTTAAACAAATAAGGAATCTCCAGAGTGAGCTGGTTCTCCAAATAATAATCTATTCTAAATGATTTCTTGAGGAAAAGGGTAGAAAGATGAACTTGAATGAAACCTATGACTTAAGAACTTAATGATGACTCTATTTTTCTACCCACAAACAATTTATTAGAAACAACAATAATTCATAATTTCTCATGAACAATTAACACAATAATGATTTGCATGAAGATTTAGATTTTGAATACATGCAACCTATATTTATGATCTTTATGCATCAAAATGTAATTCAAGTACATGACAAGGATTATGTAAACATAAATCACAAATTACATCAAACTGAAACTATAATTGACACAAAAATTGGGAAATAGGAAAGCTATGTCATTAACTGAAGGAGTATTACAAATTTGAATACAAATTTATGAGTTACAAGACTCTCTGTTTTGCATGAGAGCAAGAATCAATAATATGGACTGAAAAAAACACTAAGTTTTTCTCCAAGATATATTACTAAAACCCTAATCCGAGCTCAAGAAAAAATATCAAGGAAAGCCACCTAAAACTGCTCCAAAATGTGGCATAAAAGTGGAAAAAAATACACTTTTTGCATGTGCATGCCATAAGATCTCTAAAAATAGGAAAAATCTTTTTCTAAAGCAAATAAAACAACTCATCTTTTCACCATGCAGCTTAGATCCGACTAGAAGAAAAGTCAACTTATCTTTGCATGCAAACTGCTAAAAATAGCAATAAGAAATAAAATAATTTAGAAATTATTGTTTTATTCTTTGCTTTACATCATGTAGTTGTTACGATTGCTTTATTTCTTATTCAGTTTGCTTTATGCTATGTTTGGTTGCAGTTACCTTGCTTCTGGATACATTTTGTTATGATGTTTTGATTGCTACTATTGAGTAACAACTATTATTATGGGATGTAGTTATCTGATTATTGTTTCACATGTATTATGGATTAATGATGTTGTAGAGTTAACATGAGATGTTATTATGAGATTTCTGGATTATGATGGAAGTGTCAGTTTCGATGAGTGTATTGGTGAAGATGACGGTTTCGCATCACTCGCTTGCGAGTGCCCTGCGAATCCGTAATTTCTTCTTCACGGTGTGTATTATATGTTGGATATATTGTATGATGTTGTTTACTTGGTTGTAGGATTGTAGGTACATGACACCGACTCCACCTGGTTTCACAGGTTTGAACATGTCGATCCAACGGTTAAGTTGAACGGGAGATAGTAGCTAGGTAACATGTGTCAAGTTTACACCCTAGCCTTAGTGTGTTGTCAGTCGTGTGTGTCGGGCCATTGTCTATCTTGTTTTAATGTTATTTAATTCTGAAGAATTCTTGATTTGGAAATAGATATTTAGAATAATTGCATTTAAATCATGTTGATGGTTATTTAATTTAAATAATGCAATGTGGATAAAAGTTTATATTTAAATTAATTAATTATATTTAAATTATTTAATTAATTAAATTTAATCCAAGGGGGTTGAATTTAGTTATTAAATAATTAAATTAATTAATTAAACGTGATGTAAGAGAATGAAAGGAAATAAAAGAATTAAAATTAATTTTGGAATTTAATTCCAACGTGTGGGAATTAAATTAGAAATTGTAATTAAATGTTTATTTTAGAAATTAGTTGCAACTTTGGAAATTAATATATTATTTCAAATTGCATTTTAAATTGAAATATCTAATTTGCATGCAATGTGAATTAGGGTTGTAAAAATTGAAATTGAAATTGAAATATCTAATTTGCATGTAATGTGAATTAGGGTTGAATTAGGTATTTTTGATTTATAAGAATATATATTTTAATTTTAGGGCAGAGAGGGAGATTTAGAAAAAAATAAAAATATTTTTATAGCAGGAAGAAATTTTGGGAAATTTACATAAGGGTTTGAAGAAAGTTTGATTGTAGAATTGATTGAAGGAAATATTATTTGCATTTGTTGGATTTTGGATTGGATTCATTGGAGGATTGAAGAAAATTCAGGAAATCTTTGGAGGAGGCTTGCATCAGAAATTCATCTCTTCCTGTAACTTCTTGTACCAGGTTTTCCTCTTTGTGTTTTATTGTTCTTGATTGTTTTCTTTAAAATAGTAATGATTAAAGATTTCTTTGTTAAATCTGTTTTAAAAAATAAATTTGATATTAGAAGAAAAGAATTAAACAAATTTACAGCCTTTGCTTATGAAAATTTTTGAGGGAAAATTGTGAAAACCTTAGTTGAATTTAAATTATTTGAAAAAATCGATCTTGTTGTTATTGAAATCAAACATAGATATTGAACAATGCATTTAGAATATTTTTAGAAAATGAAACCTTCTATTTATTATTTAAAAAACGGATTTTAAAATCTGCAGTATAGTTATATTTTCATAGTAAAATGGTCTGGTTGTGTCGCCTATAACTTCACTTTCACAAACTGGGTTGTCAGGAAATTTAAAGGGTTTTTGCATTTTGAAATTTTCTTAACCTTGTCAAAAAGTCGCAAATACCCAAATCGTAGTTTTCAAGTTATTCTTGAAACATGAGACTGTTGTTAAGTTATTTTCCCATGGTTGTTCTGAAAATAAAATAATAATAAATTGATATTTATAAATATTAATATTTTATGTATTGTTATTATAATATTAAAATATTATTTAATAATATTTTATATTATAATATATAATATTAAAGTATTATATTTATTTATATTATTTTAAATAAAATTTGTATATTAGATTAGTGAAATTAAAATTATAAATGTATGGGAGATTATTGTTTATTTTAAAATGGCATGTTAAAGTTTAATTGAAGGAGTTAAATATTTGATTTAAAGAATGCATAATTTAAAATTTAATTATGAAATTTAAATTCATGTGTAAAAGGTCCAATTATTAATTTGATTTAATTGGAAATATAAATATATATATATATATATATATATATATTTTGGAAAATTGATGATAAGAGATATTTTATTTTGAATTAAACAATTTGATATTCTGTAAAGAATAGAAGATATGTTAATGATTAAATATATTTAAATATATTAATTTATGTTTAGTATATATTGAAGTCATATATCCATTTGAGAGAATAAATAATATTTTATCTTATTTTATTCTGCTGTTTGCAAATTGGGTATTATTAGTGTTCTAAAAGAAATAATTAGTATGTGTAGAAAATGTATAAAGAAATATATTTTTTAATAGAAATAATTACTTGATTTAAAAAGAAATATTTATTTTGTTAATATGATTGAAGAAAATATATTGAAATGTATATATATATCCATGAGTATTTTCAATCAGTATTTACCTTGTTTTATTTAAGTGCGTGTAATTTAGTTTTGCATGAAGAATTTAAAAGATAAGTTTTGAATGTATGGTCAAAATTGATAAGGAAAAAGATATTTAAATATATTGAAGAATTATAGAAATATTTATATTTAAATGTTTGTTTTAATTAATGAGATTTAATTAGAAACAATATGAATGCGTGGTCAAATAGATAAGCCAAAATATATTTTTATACATTGATGAAATTGCATGTTTTTAAATGGATAGTTGAATAGACATAGACTCCGGATAGAAAATTGAAAGGATTGTTTGCAATAGTGTTAGGTTGCATTAGAAGTAAATTTAAGAACTAACTATATTGAAAAAGGCAAATAGTTATTATGTTTTATTTAGTTCCATAGAGTAATCTAGTCTTTGTGAATGAAATATTAAAGAATATATGTAATTAAATTTATTAATATATATATTTGGTGTCTATATAATATGGAGCATATATATATATATATTAAGTGTAAAATTCATTATCGTATTTTATTTTAATAAGATGCATGCAATGTATTATTGAATAGAGATTTAAAAATGGATTGATTAGTGTATATGGAAAATGGATAGAGAAACAATATGTTATTATATTAAAGTGATTGAATGTTTTAAATAGAAAATTGAATGAGATGTAAGATTTGGTTAGGAAATGGAAAGAGTTTACTTGCATGGATTTGTGTCGATTTAAAAGTAAATTAAGAAGTTGTTTTATTGATGAGGCAATCAATTATGTTATTTATTAATTTCTATTTAGATTAATTGAATCATTGTGATTGGATTATGAAAGAAATATGGATTTAGTATATCCAAAAGTAGTATCTTCCTCATGATTATCTTAAAAGATTTAATTCTCTGTATTCAGTAAAGGGAAGTAAGTTTAATTGTTTTAGATTTCCAATAATGAAAAGGGAAATAGGGGTTATGATTATTTTAGATGATCTAGTTATCGTGTCTTTGACTTTGTCAACACTACCTATTGAATGAGTATGGATTTAGGAAATCCAAATATTAGATTTGATTGATGACTTGAATGCTTTTGTTGTATTGTCTTCAAGTTGCATTGTTGGTTTTGGGATTTAGTGTTAGTCCTAAATTATAAGTCTTCTAGAAGATCTTAGAGGATAAGGGTTGTTGAATCTTTATGCCATCCAGTTGTTTTCCTTGGGTAGTGCATGGCATTTTTTTAGTTTTACCCGATTTTAACGAACGGGGATGTTTGCACCTCCTTGGTTTAGGAGCGGATTATGGGATCCGTGTCTCCTTGTATGGAGTGACCTTGTGATGTGGCTTCATCTTTTGTACCTCCTGTGAAAGGAGTGGACTGTGTTGTTGCCTCCAAGATATTTGGAGTGAGATCTTTTATACCTCCTGTGAAAAGAGTGGACTATGTGATTGTTGCCTTCAAGATATTTGGAGTGAGTTTCTATTATTTATATCCTCCTTGTGTTGGAGTGGTTATGATGCCTAGTTTGTATGCACTTGTCTTTCCCTTGGTGATTGGTTGTGAGTGTATTGTCCATTAGAAGAGTGGCTTTTGATAGGGGTCAGAGCCCAAAGTGGCAAATCGGGTAACCTTCAGAAGTGAGTTAATCAAGTGATAACTAAATTAATGTACTTAGATGATTAGGATGCAGTTCACACTAATCAAGATAATTTAATCCTCACTCATAGACACAAGGGCTTGTTTAGACTTGGGATAAGTGAAAAGGCCTAGAATGGCAAGATCAACTATTTTGTTCTTGCGAGAGGTAGTTGATTCCGCATGAGTGAGTATGAGTGCCAGGATTCGGTTGAGGCCATCAAGATTACTTGTGCCAGAGCCTATGAAGAATGCCCAAAGGATATCTCATGACAAACCTTGCGATGACAATCTATCTAGGAAAACTGTTGTTAATTATTTTATATGTATGGTTTTGTGAACATACTTGATCTACTTTATGTCTGGAAGCAATGTGACCTATGTCAGTGATGTTGAAGTTGTACTTGTATTGTACTTGAGTTGTACTTGATTTGTACTTGTATGGTGAATGAGTTGTACTTGTTAATTCATTTGGTTGGTTATAACAGTATGAGTCAGTTTGAGTCTGCCTTTGGTTAGAGGTAGTAGAATCTTTGTCCATGTTACTTAGTTACTATCTCCTAGCATGGGGGGTGGGCCTTCGGGTACCACATTGGTAGGGTGGAACATGCACCAAAACCGTTGGGTCCCCATCTATCTTCAATACTTGGTGGCGAGACATCTAGATGGATAGCTCGTGGTTCTTGTTGTAATTTCTTGCATTGTAATATTTTAACTTGTATAAGTTATTTTATCCCTCTTACGTTTATGAGGTGGAAGTTTGTAATTGTAACCTTATGTACTACTGCCTCATTCTGGGAATGAGTGATGTAACTATTAGTTTAAGATAATGTTTATGAGATTGTATCTTGGTTGATTATCTTATTATGTTATGTGCTATTCTTATGATGTATGATGTTTATTTCATAAAGTTCATAATGCTATGGTTATATGTAATATGTATATGTGGTTTTTAGTAATCCTAACCTTGTAGCCTTAAAGGTTGTTGTTAATTAGTAAGTGGATGTGTATGTTAAATGCACTTTATAAAAAAAATTTTTGGTTCGCTTATGATGTTAATTGCAACTTCCTTTAAGGTTACTTGGCGGGGCATTACATGCACCTTTGTTAAATTTATAGAAAATCTAACTATATGTTAACACATGGAAACCTTCTTCAGATTTGGGTGATCTAAACAAAGAAGGAATCTCTAGAGTGAGCTGGTTCTCCAAATAATAATCTATTCTAAATGATTTCTTGAGGAAAAGGGTAGAAAGATGAACTTGAATGAAACCTATGACTTAAGAACTTAATGATGACTCTATTTTTCTACCCACAAACAATTTATTAGAAACAACAATAATTCACAATTTCTCATGAACAATTAATACAATAATAATTTGCATGAAGATTTAGATTTTGAATACAACATGCAACCTGTATTTATGATCTTTATGCATCAAAATGTAATTCAAGGACATGACAAGGATTATGTAAACATAAATCACAAATTACATCAAACTGAAACTATAATTGACACAAAAATTGGGAAATAGGAAAGCTATGTCATTAACTGAAGGAGTATTACAAATTTGAGTACAAATTTTTGAGTTACAAGACTCTTTGTTTTGCATGAGAGCAAGAATCAATAATCTAGACTGGAAAAAACACTAAGTTTTTCTCCAAGATATATTACTAAAACCCTAATCCGAGCTCAAGAAAAAATATCAAGGAAAGTAACCTAAAACTGCTCCAAAATGTGGCATAAAAGTGGAAAAAAACACACTTTTTGCATGTGCATGCCATAAGACCTCTAAAAATAGGAAAAATCTTCTTTAAAGCAAATAAAACAACTCATCTTTTCACCATGCAGCTCAGATCCGACTAGAAGAAAAGTCAACTTATCTTTGCATGCAAACTGCTAAAAATAGCAATAAGAAATAAAACAATTTAGAAATTATTGTTTTATTCTTTGCTTTACATCATGCAGTTTTTACGATTGCTTTTTTTTTTGCAATTAAAGATAAAATATTTTGCAAAACATCAACCTTATTTCTCCATTTACAATACTTGATTTTTCTCATAAAAAATCATAAAAATAATAAGTAATCTCTATTACATTACATAATTAATTGATTTCTTTAAAATCAATTGAAAAATTAGATGCCTAAGTGATCCGAGTTTTAATCTAAGGCATGAATAATCTCAATACCCATATTTAATTGATCTCTCCAAATCAATTAAAAGCTCTAAAACATTCAACCTTTCTTCATTTTAATACTAAGGCATAGACAAATGTTGATTTTAAAATCAAATGCCCTAAGTATTAATCAAAACCTAAAGTCAATAAAAGATTAAGACTTAAGCAGTCTTATGAAATCCCTAGAAGGCTCAACCTAGGCATGAGAAAATGTCATCATGAATAAAATCTAAGGCATTAATTAGAAAATTCAAACACTAAAACCCCTAAGTTCAAATTTCTCCACTCAAAAGGCAAATATCATTAACCTAAATTTGAACTAGGTCAAGATTGAACAAAACAAGGAGAAACCCTAAAAATCATTTCATTTGCATTTTTCAACTTGGAGACAGTTTGGCTCTGCTTGGGAGAGATAGCGCCGCCATGTACATGCTTGATTTTTAGCTTGGGAATGCTCATATTTTCTTAGATTTCTCCTCCAATCTAGTCGACTCTTCTTTACAACTCGTGGTAAGTTGTTCTCATGATATTTTTGTGGCTCCATTTGTATTTTGAAAGAAATACAAGGTCATAAGGCCGCAACCTCTCCTCTTTCATCTCTGATTTTGTGTGTTCCATTACTTCTGTGTTTGCTTTATTTCTTGTTGGCCGCCATGGGAGAGCTCGAGCTTTGTGTTTGAGAGCTCTTAAGAGCTTGGCTACCATTGTTTTCTTCCTCTAGAGCTACAATGGTAAGCTCTTGCTTCTCCACACTTTTCATTGTTTTTTTCCTATCAAACAAAAGCTTTAGAAAGCTAAAAATACAAGAGCTATGATTTTAGTTTTTATATATAAAATGCAAACACAAATAGGTCGCGCCATGAATGCATCATTCTGGGGTTTTTACCATGAATTTCTCACTCCATTTCACATTCTATCTCTTCAGATTTTAATTTGAATACAACAAATTGGAATGGGGTTTTTATATTCTTAGTGATTTCTTGTAACTAAAACTCCTCCTCCATTTGGCTGTGCCATGAATGCTTGGCTCTAGATTTTATTGTGAAAATCTGAATTTTAAATGTGAAAGTATTTAAAAGAAAACCTTTGGAGAAGACTCTTGCTCCATGTTATGTAAATTTCTTCATGAATGGGCTCGACCCATTACCTATGTATGTAACTTGCACTTTTGTGAAAACCCCCATGTGGGTAAGCTGGAAATGGTAAAATGCTTCATTTTGATAAAAAAACCCAATGTGGGTATTCTGTAATATAAATAAATTTGCACTTGAATAAAAAAACTTCATATGGGTATTCTGGAATTAGTGATAAAGTCTTTTACTTTTGCATTTTGAGCTAGAACTATAGTAAACCCATCATGATATTTTAAGCATTTTTCCTTCCTACCAAAAATCCTTATGTGGATTCACTGAAATAGAACAAAATCTGTATTTGAAACCTCCACATTATGCTTATACTCATTTGATTTTTCTGTAAAATCCTTAAAAGGCAGTAAGCTCTCCTTTTGTTATATCATTCTTGTAGAACATCCAAACAACATGAAACAGACAGACAATGATTAGTGGTAGTATCTGATGGTCTTTGTTTCACTCACCACTATGAATAAACCTGCTTGTATGATTACTTTTGTGCTTGCCATCTTTATGTCACAACTCAAATGCCTTCAGAAAATAATAGGCATTCTTAGCTTAAACACTTCATGAGATAAAGCAATACTTTTCCCCAAGTTTTTATTGCTCATTAGTGCTTTATTGATAAGGCATTATGCATGCCTGTTCACTATCACCATCATGAGATAAAACATTGCTCCTACAAAACAAAATAATATGAAACAACATACAAGAATGTGAACAGACTCCAAGGCAACATAAATGTAATTAATGACAACAATATTTAACCTTCTAGAATGAGATTGATAGTTTTTTGTTGAAACAAGTTGTCAAGTTTATTATCCATTTGTAACTTTCACTTCAATGATTTTATTTGACTGTTATGAATGCATGACAAATTTTATTACTTCTTCATTTTAAATCTGTTTTACTCTCTTATGAAAGGCTCAGATGAGCATGATAATGTACTTTGTCACTTGGCCCCCTTGTAAGTTTAAAGGGCAACATGCTAAGCTATACCCTTGTGGGAGCTTGTTTCACTCCACATGCTTTATGTCTTCATATATGATAAACTACATGACTTTTCCTATACCTGCATAGGAAACAAACAATGTTAGCAAAAAATAATCAATATCATGATGTCTACACTTTCAGCTCTGATTCCTGCACTTTTCTTTATTGTTTCAGTACATTGTTAGCAACATTCTCCATTACTATTGGTGGTTCATGTAGATATGTTCATAGTTAGAGCTCTAACAACCCCCCTTTCTTCTTATAGGTCGATCGGAGTTCGAGGACAAAGGATGGTGCACCATTTCTGCATCGGTCGTCCACACAGGCAATGATGATTATGTCCATGTTTATGTGTTTTTCCCTCTTGCATCTTCAGTAGTGTAGAATGTTTCTTATAATTCATTGAAATAGTTAACTCCACAGTTTGTGTGGATTCCTTAATTTTTCTTTCTGCTTTTAATTCTAAAAAGAAAATGCATCTCAATCCAAATTTGTATAATCATTTGCATTCTTGAAATCAAATGAAATTTGTAATGTAATAATGTCATTGAAATAAAAGTGAAAGTAATGAATGCTTAATCATTTGTATATTTAGCTTGTACTTCATTTGTTCTTTAAATTATTGAGCAATGACTCTGAAAACTTTATTCTCTTAAATAATTCATAACTGATACTTGATAAGAATAGTGCAAACAACACTTAATGCATAAGCATAAAATAAATGAACTTCCACTTTAAGGTATAAAAAAATTTAATTAGCTCCACCAATTGAGCTATAGTGAAAATTGGTAATATTTTGGCGTTTCTTGCTAGGTGCTTGCCTTGTAAGTATTAGATCAGTTGCCTGAAACACTCAATTGGGCACGGAGTCAAATCCGCCCCTTCATTAAACTCAGAAAATAGAACATCAATACTCCAAACAACAACAAAACAAAACAAAACAATGTTGAAGAAAACTAACAGACCCTGATGGCCAACTAAAACATGCGCAACAACGCTTAGGGAAAGTAGGAAAACTGAAAAGAAATGTGTGTAAAGCACTTATTAACTGAAAACACTAACTCTAACCTACTCTAATCAGCCAAAGAGGCTTGTCAAACAAAGTCGTTAATTGGTTCTGAAAAATAACTACCTCTTCTAACCAACTAAGGATGCTCCAATTGCTCGTAGACTAACAATAAGAGGCGAAAAATGATAACAATACCCCCACATTGTTGTACTGCAATATAAAGATCACAAAAAAAGGCACATATCTCATAAAAATTGATCAAACATACCTCCATCTTTCCGTAAACAGATAGGTTGAATCTGGTGCCCCTCAACTCATTCTTGGGCGCACTGATAATATGTTGCACCTCATTACACCCTTGTTGGCCAAATCCCTAATAGGGCATCCTCTTGAAAGGATGACAACTGAAACTTTGTTATCAGTTCCTTACAAGTTACTTGTTGTTCGAACCTCATTTTCCAGATTGAGATCACCTGGCAGCATGCCACCCAACTTTGCACAAAAATCATCAATTATATTAGTGCACAAATCTTCATCCAACCCATCAATGGTTTCCTGATTTATAATAGGCTCAAAAGTATCCTCCTAGTTGATTTCTTGAAAACTTGGAAGGACGTCAAGATTCTTAGCTTGAAAAAAAGTGTCATGCCTTTTCTTTGATTGGATAGTGTGGACCTCGACCTCTTGACTATTCAATTGAGTGATTCTATCATTCATCTGCTCACTAACCAATCCTTTATCTAAATATCTTTCCTCATTTTGCTGATCACATCTTGACAACTTCATTAGTTTTCAAGTATTCTCATCATCGCTACTAATGTACAAAGGAAGTACCTCAAATAAAGTAATCAAACCTTGGACCTGGACACTCTCCTTTGCCTCCTCAAGTTGTTCCACACTTTCTTCCTCGAAAGATGGCTGCTTGACATCCAAACCTGAAACAAAAGCCTCCAGGTCATCCCAAAACATGTCTTCTTCATCGTCCACAAAAAATGGTAGCTCCTCAAATAGGTTGGTCAAAGCTTGAGAACTCTGAACCATTCTTTGATCTAGAACTTGTTGTTCCTTGACCACAACTTCCTCTATTTCCTGCTGCAGTTGTTCTTGATCTTTTGGGTCCTCCTCATCAATGCACCAACTAGATACCTCACAATAGTTATCAACATCATGTTGCACTGCTTGATCCTTTGAGATAAATGCTGAAATCCTTTCCTCCTCTTCAATAAAACCAGGAGACTCATTAGTGAAAACAAATAAAGACTCATCAGGGGAAACCTTTTCTTGTTCTATCTTTTGTTGTTGCAATCGGTACTCCTCCAAAGCTGAATGCAATGGGTTCACCCTTCTAAGATTCTCAGTGTAGAGTACAATATCCTAATCAAAGGGTTGATTCTTGGGTTCATCAAGTATGAAAACTTGAGGGGCCTCTTGGGTTTTATGCAGAAAATAATATCCCTCAAGGGGTTGTTCTACAACAAAACTGTGTTGAACCTGATAATTTTCCTCAACATGCAAAGGATGGGGTTTTCTAAAACTTGGAATCTCAACTTTAGGAAGACTAAGAGGTTCACTTTGTCTAAAGCTTGGGAAATCATATTAGTCACAAACCTCTCCTTGAACAAGCCGATTTAGAACTGTAGGAGTTTCTTAGGCTTCGTACCTTTGCATTTCTGACTCTTGCTCATAAAGATAGGTTTGACAAGCCATCTCTTTCTGTTGTTGATTATACTCATGTTGTTGCTTGATTTCCTCCAAATGCCTCATGTAGTCAAGAAGTGTGCCCTTTATGCTTGCAATCTCCCCCTAGTGTGCATCGTACTGCTCTCGTTCTTCAAACTCACTCATCTACTCCTCATATTTCAGCCTTATATCTTTGAAGCTCAAGTCTTGAATATCTTGGGGCTGATTTTGAGCATGTGAGGGCTTAAATGAAAAATGAACAGGGGCAGGTCAGTGGTAATTATATTGGGCATGCTGGTATGGCTGATATGGAGATGAATAAGTAGGGCTTTTGTGATATGGTAGATGATATTCATATTGCCTATAAATATTTGACATTTTTTCTCATGTAAAAGCTAGAAAATGGAGTGAAAATAGGGTTTTATATTATACCAATACTTAGGTTTGCATACAAAACCAATGAACGGAGTCACCAGGTATGTTGCTTTTACCTCCATAATGCTAAAACTCTGCTGCACATACCAAAATAGCAAAGAAAATCTTGAAAACATCTCTGAAAATTAACTTTCAGAGTCCCACTAGGAATGCCAAAAACTGTTATCAATCAGATATGCACCCTTGTTAAATTTTCTAAAAATCTAACTATCTATTGACACATGGAAACCTTCTTCAGATGTGGGCGATCTAAACAAAGAAGGAATCTCCAAAGTGAGCTAGTTCACCGAATGATAATCTATTCTAAATTATTTCTTGAGGAAAAGGGTAGAAAGATAAACTTGAATGAAACCTTTGACTTAATAAATTAATGATGACTTAAAGATGACTCTATTTTTCTACCCACAAACAATTTCTCAGAAACAAAAATTATTCATAATTTCTCATGAACACTTAACACAATAATGATTTGCATGAAGATTCAGATTTTGAATACAACATGCAACTTGTATTTATGATCTTTATGCATCAAAATGTAATTCAAGGACATGACAAGGATTCTGTAAACAAAAATCACAAATTACATCAAACAAAAACTGCAATTGACACAAAAATTGGGAAATAGGAAAGCTATTTTATTAACTGAAGGAGTATTACAAGTTTGAGTACAAATTTCTGAGTTACAAGACTCTCTGTTGTGCATGAGAGCAAGAATCAATAATCTGGACTGGAAAAAACACTAAGTTTTTCTCCAAGATATATTACCTAAACCCTAATCCGAGCTCAAGAAAAAATATCAAGGAAAGGCACCTAAAACTACTCCAAAATGTGGCATAAAAGTGGAAAAAAACACACTTTTTGCATGTGCATGCCATAAGACCTCTAAAAATAGGAAAAATCTTCTTCTAAAGAAAATAAAACAACTCATCTTTTCACCATGCAGCTCAAATCCAACTAGAAGAAAAGTCAACTTATCTTTGCATGCAAACTGCTAAAAATAGCAATAAGAAATAAAACAATTTAGAAATTATTGTTTTAATCTTTGCTTTACATCATGCAGTTTTTACGATTGCTTTATTTTTTGCAATTAAAGATAAAATCTTTTGCAAAACATCAACCTTATTTCTCCATTTACAATATTTGATTTTTCTCAAAAAAAATCATAAAAATAATAAGTAATCTCTATTACATTATATAATTAATTGATTTCTTTAAAATCAATTGAAAAATAAGATGCCTAACTGATCTGAGTTTTAATCTAAGGCATGAATAATCTCAATACCCATATTTAATTGATCTCTCCAAATCAATTAAAATCTCTAAAGCATTCAACCTTTCTTCATTTTAATACTAAGGCATAGAGAAATGTTGATTTTAAAATCAAATGCCCTAAGTATTAATCAAAACCTAAAGTCAATAAAAGATTAAGACTTAAGCAATCTTATGAAATCCCTAGAAGGCTTGACCTAGGCATGATAAAATGTTACAATGAATAAACTCTAAGGCACTAATTAGAAAATGAAAAAGCTAAAACCCCTAAGTTCAAATTTCTCCACTCAAAAGGCAAATATCATTAACCTAAATTTGAACTAGGTCAAGATTGAACAAAACAAGGAGAAACCGTAAAAATAATTTCATTTGCATTTTTCAACTTGGAGAAAGTTTGGCTCTGCCTAGGAGAGATGGCGCTGCCATGTACATGCTTGATTTTTAGCTTGGGAATTCTCATTTTTCTCAGATTTCTCCTCCAATCTGGTTGACCCTTCTCTGCAACTCGTGGTAAGTTGTTCTCATGATATTTTTGTGGCTCCATTTGTATTTTGAAAGCAATACAAGGTCATAAGGCCATGGCCTCTCCTCTTTCATTTCTGATTTTGTGTATTCCATGGGAGAGCTCGAGCTTTGTGTTTGAGAGCTCTTAAGAGCTTGGCTGCCATTGTTTTCTTCCTCCAAAGCTACGAATGGTAAAATCTTGCTTCTCCACACTTTTCATTGATTTTTACCTATAGAAAAAAAGCTTTAGAAAGCTAAAAATACAAGAGCTATGATTGTTGTTTTTATATATAAAATACAGACACAAACAAGCCGTGCCATGAATGCATCATTCTGGGGTTTTTACCATGAATTTCTCACTCCATTTCACATTCTTTCTCTTCAGATTTTAATTTTAATACAACAACTTGGAATGGGGTTTTTATATTCTTAGTGATTTCTTGTAACTGAAACTCCTCCTCCATTTGGCCGCACCATGAATGCTTGGCTCTAGATTTTATTATGAAAATCTAAATTTTAAATGTGAAAGTATTTAAAAGAAAACCTTTGGAGAAGACTCTTGCTCCATTTTTTGTAAATTTCTTCATGAATGGGCTCGACCCATTACCTCTGTATGTAACTTGCACTTTTGTGAAAACCCCCATGTGGGTAAGCTGAAAATGGTAAAATGCTTCATTTTGATCAAAAACCCCAATGTGGGTATTTTGTAATATAACGAAATTTGCACTTGAATAAAAAAACTTCATATGGGTATTCTGGAAATAGTGATAAAGTCTTTTAATTTTGCATTTTGAATTAGAACTGTAGTAAACCCATCATGGTATTTTAAGCATTTTTCCTTCCTGCCAAAAATCCTTATGTGGATTCATTGAAATAGAACAAAAACTGTATTTGAAACCTCCACATTATGCTTATACTCATATGATTTTTCTATAAAATCCTTAAAAGGAAGTAAGCTCTCCTTTTATTCTATCATTCCTATAGCAACATCCAAACAACATGAAACAAACAGACAATTATTAGTGGTAGTATCTGATGGTCTTTGTTTCACTCAACTCTATGAATAACCCTTCTTGTATGATTACTTTTTTGCTTGCCATCTTTATGTCACAACTCAAATACCTTTGAAAAATAATAGGCATTCTCAGCTCAAACACTTCATGAGATAAAGCAATACTTTTCCCCATGTTTTTATTGCTCATTAGTTCTTTATGGATAAGGCATTATGTATGCCTGTTCACTATCACCATCATGAGATAAAACACTGCTACTCCAAAATAGAATAATATGAAACAACATAAAAGATTGTGAACGGACTCCAAGGCAGAAAAAATGTAATTAATATGACAACAATATTTAACCTTCCATAATGAGATTGATAGTTTTCAGCTGAAACAAATTTGTCAAGTATATTATCTATTTGTAACTTTCACTTCAATGCTTTGATTTGACTGTTATGAGTGCATGATAAATTTGATTACTTCTTCATTTTAAATCTGTTTTACTCTCCTATGAAAGGCTCAGATGAGAATGATAATGTACTTTCTCACTTTGCCCCCTTGTAAGTTTAAAGGGAAACATGCTGAGCTCTACCCTTGTGGGAGCCCATTTCACTCCACATGCTTTATGTCTTCATATATGATCAACTACATGACTTTTCCTATACCTGCACAAGAAACAAACAATGTTAGCAAAAAACAATCAATATCATGATGTCTACACTTTCAACTCTGATTCCTACACTTTTCTTGATTGTTTCAGTACACTGTTAACAACAATCTCCATTACTGTTGGTGGTTCATGTAGATATGTTCATATTCGGAGCTCTAACAACCCCCCTTTCTTCTTATAGGTCGATCAGAGTTTGAGGACAAAGGATTGTGCACCATTTTTGCATCAGTCGTCCGCATAGGCAATGATGATTATGTCCATGTTTATGTGTTTTTCCCTTTTGCATCTTCAGTAGTGTAGAATGTTTCTTATAATGCATTGAAATAGTTAACTCCACGGCTTGTGTGGATTCCTTAATTTTTGTTTATGCTTTTAATTCTGAAAAGAAAATGCATCTCAATGCAAATTTGTATAATCATTTGCATTCTTGCAATCAAATGAAATCTGTAATGTAACAATGTCATTGAAATAAAAATGAAAGCAATGAATGCTTAATCATTTGTATATTTAGCTTGTACTTCATTTGTTCTGTAAATTATTGAACAATGACTTTGAAAACTTTGTTCTCTTAAACAATGCATAATTGATACTTGATAAGAATAGTGCAAACAAAACTTAATGCATAAGCAGAAAATAACCGAACTTCCACTTTAACCACTTTAAGGTATAAAAAAATTTAATCAGCTCCACCAATTGAGCTGTAATGAAAATTGGTAACATTTTTGCGATTTTCGATAGTTGCTTGCTTGCTAAGCATTAGATCAGTTGCTCGAAACACTCCATTGGGTGCGGAGTCAAATATGCCCCTTCATGAAACTCAGAAAATTGAACAACAATACTCCAAACAACAACAAAACAAAATAAAACAATACTAAAGGAAAACTAACAGGCCCTGATGGCCAACTAAAACATGCACAACAATGCTTAGGGAAAGCAGGAAAACTGAAAAGAAATGTGCGTAAAGCACTTATTAACTGAAAACACTAACTCTAACCTACTCTAACCAGCCAAAGAGGCTGGTCAAACAAAGCCGTTAATTGGTTTTGAAAAATAACTACCTCTTCTAACCAATTGCGGATGCTCTAATTGCTTTTAGACTGAAAATAAAAGGTGAAAAATGATAACACTGCCCCCACATTGTTGTACTGCAATATAAAGATCACAAACAAAGGCACATATCTCTTAAAATTGATCAACATACCTCCATCTTGCCATAAACGAATGGGTTGAATCTGGTGCCCCTCAACTCATTCTTGGTACATCAATAATATGTTGCACCTCATTAACACCCTTGTTGGCCAAATCCCTAAAAGTGCATCCTCTTGAAAGGATGAAAACTGAAACTTTGTTATCGGTTCCTTGCTGGTTACCTGCTGTTCCGACCTCATTTTCTAGATTGAGATCACCTGGAAGCATGCCACCAAACTTTGGACAAAACTCATCAATTATATTAGTGCAAAAATCTTCATCCAACCCATAAATGGTTTCCTGATTTATAACAGGCTCAAAAGTATCCTCCTGGTTGATTTCTTGAAAACTTGGAAGGACGTCAAGATTCTTACCTTGAACAACAGTTTCATTCCTTTGCCTTGATTGGATAGTGTGGACCTCGACCTCCTGACTATTCAATTGAGGGATGTTGCCATTCATCTGCTCACTAATCAATCCTTTATCTAAATGTCTTTCCTTGTTTTGTTGATCACATATTGACAACTTCATTAGTTCACATGTATTCTCATCATCGCTACTAATGTACAAAGGAAGTACCTCAAATAAAGTAATCAAAGCTTGGACTTGGACACTCTCCTTTTCCTCCTCAAGCTATTGTTCCATACTTTCTTCCACAAATGATGGCTGCTTGACATCCAAACCTGAAACAAAAGCCTCCAGGTCATCCCAAAACATGTCTTCTTCATTGTCCACAAAAAATGGTAGCTCCTCAAATAGGTCGGTCAAAGCTTGAGAACTCTCAGCCATTCTTTGATCTAGAACTTGTTGTCCCTTGACCACAACTTCCTTTGTTCCCTGCTGCAGTTGTTCTTGATCTTTTAGGTCCTCATCACTGCACCAGCTAGATACCTCACAATAGTTATCGACATCATACTACACTGCTTGTCTTCAAATATAACCCAATGCTTGAAATTCTTATTACTTGAAAACAAATAAGCAATTTATCCAACACTACTCAAATTCTAACTTTTATTTCCTTCCTTTTCATTTCGTGCACATATGAATATAAAAATAAAGACTCATCAAGAGAAACCTTTTCTTGTTTTATCTTTTGCTGCTGCAACCGGTACTCCTCCAAAGCTGAATGCAATGGGTTCACCCTTCTAAGCTTCTCGGTGTGGAGTACAGTATCCCGATCAAAGGGTTGATTCTTGGGTTCATCAAGTATGAAAACTTGAGGGGCCTCTTGGGTTTTATGTAGAAAAAATATCGCTCAAGGGGTTGTTATGCAACAAAACTGTGTTGAACCTAATAATTTTCCTCAACATGCAAAGGATGGGGTTTTCTAAAACTTGGAATCTCAACTTTAGGAAGACTAAGAGGTTCACTTTGTCTAAAGCTTGGGAAATCATAGTCACAAACCTCTCCTTGAACAAGCCGATTTGGAACTATAGGAGTTGCTTAGGCTTTGTACCTTTGCACTTCTGACTCCTGCTCATAAAGATAGGCTTGACAAGCCATCTCTTTTTGTTGTTGATTATACTCATGCTGCTGTTTGATTTCCTCCAACTACCTAATGTAGTCAAGAAATGCTCCCTTTATACTTGCAATCTCCCCCTGGTGTGCATCCTACTATTCTCGTTCTTCAAACTCACTCATCTGCTCCTGATATCTCAGCCTTATATCTTTGAAGCTCAAGTCTTGAATATCTTGGGGCTGATTTTGAGCATGTGAGGGCTGAGATAAAAAAAATGAGCAAGGGTGGGTGGGTTGTAATTATATTGGGAATGCTAGTATGGCTGATAAGGAGATGAATAAGCAAGGCTTTCATGATATGGCAAATGATATTCATATTGCCTATAAAGATTTGACATTTTTGCTCATGTAAAAGCTAGAAAACAGAGTGAAAATATGCTTCTATATTATACCAACACTTAGGTTTGCCTGCAAAACCAATGAACGGAGTCACCAAGTATGCTGCGTTTACCTCTAGAAGGATGAAACTTTGCTGCACACACCAAAACAACAAAGAAAATGTTGAAAACTTCTCTGAAAATTAACTTTCAGAGTTCCACCGGGCGTGCCAAAAACTGTTATCAATCAGATATGCACCCTTGTTAAATTTGCAGAAAATATAACTATCTGTTGACACATGGAAACCTTCTTTAGATGTGGGTGATCTAAACAAAGAAGGAATCTCCAGAGTGAGCTGGTTCTCTGAATAATAATCTATTCTAAATGATTTCTTGAGGAAAAGGGTAGAAATATGAACTTGAATGAAACCTATGACTTAAGAAATTAATGATGACTTAAAGATGACTCTGCTTTTCTACCCACAAACAATTTCTCAGAAACAACAATAATTCACAATTTCTCATGAACACTTAACACAATAATGATTTGCATGAAGATTCAGATTTTGAATACAACATGCAACCTGTATTTATGATCTTTATGCATCAAAATGTAATTCAAGGACATGACAAGGATTCTGTAAACAAAAATCACAAATTACATCAAACTGAAACTGTAATTGACACAAAAATTGGGAAATAAGAAAGCTATATCATTAACTGAAGGAGTATTACAAGTCTGAGTACAAATTTATTAGTTACAAGACTCTCTGTTTTGCATGAGAGCAAGAATCAATAATATGGACTGGAAAAAACACTAAGTTTTTCTCCAAGATATATTACTATAACCCTAATCCGAGCTCAAGAAAAAATATCAAGGAAAGGCACCTAAAACTGCTCCAAAATGTGGCATAAAAGTGGAAAAAACACACTTTTTGCATGTGCATGCCATAAGACCTCTAAAAATAGGCAAAATATGCTTTTAAAGCAAATAAAGCAACTCATCTTTTCACCATGCAGCTCAGATCCGACTAGAAGAAAAGTCAACTTATCTTTGCATGCAAACTGTTAAAAATAGCAATAAGAAATAAAACAATTTATAAATTATTGTTTTATTCTTTGCTTTACATCATGTAGTTTTTACAATTGCTTTATTTTTTGCAATTAAAGATAAAATCTTTTGCAAAACATCAACCTTATTTCTCCATTTACAATACTTGATTTTTCTCATAAAAAATCATAAAAATAATAAGTAATCTCTATTACATTACATAATTAATTGATTTCTTTAAAATCAATTGAAAAAATAGATGCCTAAGTGATCTGAGTTTTAATCTAAGGCATGAATAATCTCAATACCCATATTTAATTGATCTCTCCAAATCAATTAAACGCTCTAAAGCATTCAACCTTTATTCATTTTAATACTAAGGCATAGACAAATGTTGATTTTAAAATTAAATTCCCTAAGTATTAATCAAAACCTAAAGTCAATAAAAGATTAAGACTTAAGCAATCTTATGAAATCCCTAGAAGGCTTGACCTAGGCATGATAAAATGTTACAATGAATAAACTCTAAGGCACTAATTAGAAAATGAAAAAACTAAAACCCCTAAGTTCAAATTTCTCCACTCAAAAGGAAAATATCATTAACCTAAATTCGAACTAGGTCAAGATTGAACAAAATAAGGAGAAACCCTAAAAATCATTTCATTTGCATTTTTCAACTTGGAGAAAGTTTGGCTCTGCCTGGGAGAGATGGCGCCGCCATGTACATGCTTGATTTTTAGCTTGGGAATGCTCATATTTTCTCAGATTTCTCCTCCAATCTGGTCGACCCTTCATTTTAACTCATTGTAAGTTGTTCGCATGATATTTTTGTGGCTTCATTTGTATTTTGAAAGCAATACAAGGTCATAAGGCCATGACCTCTCCTCTTTCATTTATGATTTTGTGTGTTCCATTACTTATGTGTTTGCTTTATTTCTTGTTGGTCGCCATGGGAGAGCTCGAGCTTTGTGTTTGAGAGCTCTTAAGAGCTTGGCTGCCATTGTTTTCTTCCTCCAAAGCTATGAATGGTAAGCTCTTGCTTCTCCACACTTTTCATTGATTTTTTACTGTCAAACAAAAGCTTGAGAAAGCTAAAAATACAAGAGCTATGATTGCTTTTTTATATATAAAATGCAGACACAAATAGGTCATGCCATGAATACATCATTCTGGGGTTTCTACCATGAATTTCTCACTCCATTTCACATTCTTTCTGTTCAGATTTTGATTTTAATACAACAACTTGGAATGGGGTTTTTATATTCTTAGTGATTTCTTGTAACTGAAACTCCTCCTCCATTTGGCCGCGCCATGAATGCTTGGCTCTAGATTTTATTATGAAAATTTGAATTTTAAATGTGAAAGTATTTAAAAGAAAACCTTTGGAGAAGACTCTTGCTCCATTTTCTGTAAATTTATTCATGAATGGGTTGACCCATTACCTCTGTATGTAACTTGCACTTTTTAGAAAACCCCCATGTGGGTAAGCTGAAAATGGTAAAATGATTTATTTTGATCAAAAACCCCAATGTGGGTATTCTATAATATAAATAAATCTGCACTTGATTAAAAAAACTTCATATGGGTATTCTGGAAATAGTGATAAAGTCTTTTACTTTTGCATTTTGAGTTAGAATTGTAGTAATCCCATCATGGTATTTTAAGCATTTTTCCTTCCTGTCAAAAATCCTTATGTGGATTCACATAAATAGAACAAAATCTATATTTGAAAACTCGACATTATGCTTATACTCATATGATTTTTCTACAAAATCCTTAAAAGGCAGTGAGCTCTCCTTTTGTTATATCATTCCTGTAGCAACATCCAAATAAAATGAAACAAACAGACAATGATTAGTGGTAGTATCTAATGGTCTTTGTTTCACTCACCACTATGAAAAACCCTGCTTGTATGATTACTTTTGTGCTTGCCATCTTTATGTCACAACTCGAATGCCTTCAGAAAATAATAGGCATTCTCAACTCAAACACTTCATGAGATAAAGCAATACTTTTCTCCATGTTTTTATTGCTCATTAGTGATTTATTGATAAGGCATTATGTATGCCTTTTCACCATCACCATCATGAGATTAAAAATTGCTGCTCCAAAAAAAAATAATATGAAACAACATAAAATAATGTGAACAGACTCCAAGGCAAGAAAAATGTAATTAATATGACAACAATATTTAACTTTCCAGAATGGCATTGATAGTTTTCAGCTAAAACAAGTTTGTCAAGTTTATTATCCATTTGTAACTTTCACTTCAATGATTTGATTTGACTGTTATGAATGCATGATAAATTTGATTACTTCTTCATTTTAAATTTTTTTTACTCTCCTATGAAAGGATCAGATGAGCATGATAATGTACTTTCTCACTTGGTCCCCTTGTAAGTTTAAAGGGCAACATGCCGAGCTCTACCCTTGTGGGAGCCCATTTCACTCCACATGCTTTGTGTCTTCATATATGGTCAACTACATGAATTTTCCTATACCTGCATAGGAAACAAACAATGTTAGCAAAAACCAATCAATATCATGATGTCTACATTTTCAACTCTGATTCCTACACTTTTCTTGATTGTTTTAGTGCACTGTTAGCAACATTCTCCATTACTGTTGGTAGTTCACGTAGATAAGTTCATAGTCAGAGCTCTAAAAACCCCCCCTTTCTTCTTATAAGTCAATCGAAGTTTGAGGACAAAGGATGGTGCACCATTTCAGCATCGGCTGTCCGCACAAGCAATGATGATTATGTCCATGTTTATGTGTCTTTCCCTCTTGCATCTTTAGTAGTGTAGAATGTTTCTTATAATGCATTTAAACAATTAACTCCATGAATTTTGTGGATTCCTTAATTTTTGTTTATGCTTTTTATTTTGAAAAGAAAATGCATCTCTATGCAAATATGTATAATCATTTGCATTCTTGCAATCAAATGAAATCTATAATGTAACAATGTCATTGAAATAAAAATGAAAGCAATGAATGGTTAATCATTTGTATATTTAGCTTGTACTTCATTAGTTTTGTAAATTATTGAGCAATGACTCTGAAAATTATATTATCTTAAACAATGCATAACTGATACTTGAAAAGAATAGTGCAAACAACACTTAATGCATAAGTAGAAAATAACCGAACTTCCATTTAAGGTATAAAAAAATTTAATTAGCTCCACCAATTGAGTTGTAGTGAAAATTGGTAACAATAGAATAATGTATTTTTATACCATGCTCTTCACATAATGCATTGAACTCACCAGATGTAAATTCTTCATCTCTATCAGACCTTAAGCATTTGATTTTCAGATTTTCCTTATTTTCTACTATTGCCTTAAATACTTTGAATATATCAAGAGCCTGAGTGTTTTCTCTAAGAAATGTAACCCATTTCATCCTATAGTAATCATCAATTAAGAGGATGATGTACTTGTCACCATTTAGGATTCTTGTTCTTGTAGGACCACAAAGGTATGTATGGATTAATTCTAGCATTTCAGTAGATGATTGATCCTTTCCTTTAAAACTGTTCCTTATCTGTTTTCCCATCTAACAACTTCTACAGATTGAATGTGAAGGCTTTATGATTCTAGGTAGATCTTTAACAACTTAGATCTATAACTGATCCTGATTAGATTATCAAAATTCACATGTCCCATCCTCTAGTGCCAGAGCCAACCCTCATTAATCTGAGAAATAAAACACTAACCATCTCCTCCTTTAAGTTGATCTAGATGTTTCCATGATTTCTTCTTCTAGCTGCTACCACAGTTCTGGATTCTTTCCTGACCTCACACATGTTAACTTGAAATACAAGCTTAAAACCTTTGTTGCACATTTGTCCAACACTGAAAAGATTATGCCTTAAACCCTTTACATAGTAAACATCATCAGTATTATGTTTTTCATGAAAACTAATTGTTCCTTTTCCAACAATATTTGCACCAGAGTCATCTCCAAACATGACTATACCTCCATCATACTTCTCAAGTTTAGTAAACTTACTCTTATCTCCAGTCATATGATTTGAACATCTGCTGTCAATTACCCAAAAGACTTCATCCTGTCTGGCACGGAAAACAATTACTAGAGTACCTTTTGTTTCAACCTTTTGGCTTTCTGAACTAGTTTCATTTACATATCTACCATGATTAGTATATACAACTTTACTTTGTAGGGATAGAAACAAACATTCATCTTTATCTTCCTCAAATTTAGATTCATCATAAAAAATTCCTACATCTTCTTTGACATAGTATAATTTCTTGAACTTCCTATCCTTTTTATCCTTGTGATTGTTATTATCATCCTTATTCTTCTTTTGTGTAGCTCTATTAGGACATATTGATGCATAATGACAAATATTTCCATAAATGAAACACTTAAAGGGTAACTTACCTTTGTATTTACCAGTACCTTTCATCAATATCCTTATGAAATTTGCTTCCAAGTCTTCTGAATCTTCATCATCCAAGTCATCTTCTATCTTCATTGCTTTAAAGGCTCTTTTAGTCTTCTCCTTATCTCTTGCAAATTTTATCATCTCTAATGCAATCAGGACACCAAATAGATGCTCCTTAGTAAATGTCTTCAGACCATACCATTCTTCAAGTGCAAATACTTTGTCACTATAATTGTCCGATAAGGTCATCAAGATCTTTTCAATTATATCTTCATTTGACATGGTACCACCTTGATTCTTGATTTTTGTTGCTATAAGTTCAACTCTCTGATAATAACGTTCAATGTATTCTCCCTCTTACATCCTCAAGTTCTCAAATTTTTGCTTACTAGTTAGTTTCCTTGACAATTTTACTCTATCATTCCCTTCATAAATGTCTTTCAACTTTGTCCATACTTCATGAGCAGTAGCTAGAGAAATAACTTTTGTTCTTTCAGTTTTAGATAAAGCACTTAAGATAGCATACCTTGCTCTTTCATTCTCTTCAAAGGCTACAACCTCATCAGTAGAGGAAGGACCAACTACTAGTATAACATACTTTGTCTCCACAACTTTCTAGGTGTTGAAATTTAGTGAAATTAGATAACTTCTCATCTGCTCTTTCCAGTCACTGTAATTAGCTCCATCAAAAACATGAATCTGCAACATAAGCGCCATCTGATCTACCTCAAGTGGTTAAGCTTTTCATCGAGGAACCAGGGCTCTAATACCAATTTTTGAAATGCACAAGACAACTAAGAGGGGGGGGGGTGAATCAGTTGTATCAAAAACTTAATATTTTCTCTTTAACTTCAATCTATTATTTTAAGTGTAAACATGAAATGCAGATAACAAAAGGAAAACACCAGAGACACCAGATTTACGTGAAAAACCCAATGAGGGAAAAACCACGATGAGGATTAACTCACAATATAGTATTAATGCAATACCAGATACAAAGGCTCACTGCCAGAGGGCTCATTGCCCAAATACAAAGGCTCATTGCCCAAATGCAAGGGCTCACTGCCTTGAAAGGACTCACTATCCAGAAAGGAGGCTCACTTCCTACAAAAAAAAGAAGATATAAATGAAGATCCACCACTATGGTTCCACACATTCGCAACTTGATCAGAAGATTGTAGATGCCATCAAATCGCTACTTTCAGGAATCTAACACCTTAAAGTACTGTTGCCTTAATTCGCTCTTCCACTCTCTACTTTTCACACTTGTTCGCACACTTCACTCACTTGTTAGATTCGTCGATGAATGGATATCAAATTCGCTACAAACCTCAGGAACATTCTCCAAGGTCGGCTATACAATTTCATTTACAAATTCAAACTAGGTTGACTACTCAACATTCTTGCGGTGGATAAGAATGAGAGAAGACCAATTACATATTTAATTTAGGACCCAAACAACATCTTGAAGCTCACACACACTTTCTCAAATCGATGCAAAAACTAAATGTAACGTGTAAATACCAGGTCGGGCAAACCTAATGAAAACACCAATGATTTTTGAAGTACATACATATCCAACAAGATAATCACACGTGGATCACTCAACACACTTCACCACAAATTTTACCATCTCTGAGAACACCTCAGGTACATCCGCAAAAATTGCAACAAACTTTATTCACAGAGATCACTTCATCAGTCCAACTAGACCGATCAGAAAATCACAGAAGTTTTGGAGTAGGTTTTCCAGAGCACCAAATCACAAGCAAGTTTTTTCATAACACAAGAACCATCAGAAAGAGTCGTCTCCCAAATCCGCAAGATTTGAAACTAGATATCAGAAGACTACGGAGCCAAAACATTTCTCCCAGTCCATAAACAAAAATTTATACCAAACCTGTTCACACATCGATGAACACACTTTCTACTTGCGATCAACTCAGAAGCTAAAACTCAGTGTGAACCCCAATCCTATTCCCACACAAACACAACAAACAAACACATAGTTAGGTTCATATGCAAGATAAAACAAGGATTCCTCATGAAATCCATTTACTATGCTCAAAATAGGAAAAACAAGAACAAAACATGAAAAGCTAAAGCAATCCTAATTAAGCATGCAACCTCTTGATCCCATGGGGGAATTGGTGCCAATTGGTGTGTTGAAATTGGCCCTTTCTCAACTCCTTTGTTGCAATGTTGATGATTTAATGAGTGATCCACCTTGATTAAGATTCAATCAAGCTCCATGATGAAAAATCTGCATAACCTAGCTAAGAATTTGATGAAATGGATGAAACTAGATATGCTTGAGGATGAAGTTGAGTATAGTAAGTTTACTCAAATTATGGATGATAGAATGAGAGGAAGAGTCTCTCATTTATAGATTTCCAAATTGGAAGAGAGAGTGAAATTGATCAATGTGGGATCATTCAACATCCAATGGCCAAGTGCCACTTGTCAAGATGCGAATGGTTGAAGGTTGTGCACATTTTGGCCAATGTGCATGATAAATGCCATTAGGTGGAATTTGAAATTGAGGAAATGACATGTGAGAGGGAAAAATGAATGAAATAAATGCCACTTGGCTCAATGCACAAGGACATGTAAGAGGAGTGAATGCTTTGTTGGAAGGACAAATCCACTTGGATTTTGAATTCAAATTTGAGGGAATATTCCTCTTTTATGCCATGTTGAGAGAAAATAGGCAATTTAATAAATCGAAGTAATTGATTTATTGTGCAAATTGCATTCTCTAGAGAATGTGACATGGATTAAGATTAAATTAATCATGGTTTAATTAATTTAATGAGGAATTAGGAGATGTGACAATTTAGACTTAAATTTGATTTAAATCAGAATTGAGAAGAAAGGTTTAATTAAATAAATGTTTTGATTTATTTAACTAAAGGGGATAATGTTAGATTAAATCAAATAAAGTTTAATTTATTCAATTTAATAAGAGAACTTTAGGGATTTAATCAAATAAGATGAATTATTTAATTAAAGAGGGATTGGGGATTAATTAAATTAAACTGATTAATTTAATCAACAAGGGAGAAATACCTAATTAAATAAATGAGGATTTATCTAATTAAGAGATGAAAACGTGATGATAAGCTGAGAGTATGATTTAGGACGCAGCGACGTTAGTAATCATGATCAAGTGTATCAGTATATTTTCCATGTCTACACTCAGTATGTACACTCCATTGAAGCTTATAAACATACTTACAGATCCACATAGACATAGGATCAATACAAAGAAAATGCGGAGCACATTTAGAACACACTTTAACACTACTTTCATTATTTCTCAAATTTTCTCATAAGCACTTGGCAAAAACATAACTACAACTTCATAAATATAGCTCCATGTACTATAAGCACTTCTAAAATATCTCAACTATACAAATACCATCTGTACACAACATGAACCGTGTTGACATCAATGACAACATTAATGACAACACCATCAAACACATCCATACTTGCAACACATACATTAGTTTATCATTATATTTATCATTTGTATGTCGAGGTGGATTGACATTTGAGGCCCAAAACATAAGTTTCTAAGGTCTAGTTTTCTTTCATACGTTAATTTCAATATTGGAATTCATTTATGATAATATATAAATAAGCTATCAAGTGAAAGTGGTTCATTTATTACATTTTGTATCTGTTTTTGAACCATCATTCAAAAATGAGAAGCTTTCTATTTGTTTTGGTACTTCCATTATAGATAATTAGCTAAGATCTTTAACATCCCCTATCAGTTTTAGGACCATTTTTTCCATTTATTAGTGAAACCATTCCATCATTTCAAATTGCATCATTTATTTCATTAATGTGTATCATGAATTCATAAGAATTATATTACTTTACATGTAATTAATGCTTATAAGTGAGGTCACGATTATCATATTGGCGGTTATATAGTGGGTAGCCTTGGCACTCTTGATCCTAAAGTTCCCAAAATTTATAGGTAGCATCAATTTTCACCTAATTCCAAACGCTTTCCTACTAGGTTGCTCCACTCCACATGTGCATCTAATTCCTCTAATAGATTGATCTTTGATCTCCATAATTTACATCCTAATTTATCTTGTTTGTGCTTATTATTATTTGGTATCTTATCGATGATTGATCCTAGCTTTCATGATTGTTAAAGTTAGAAATAATCCTCATGAATAATTAATTAAACAAAATCAAAGTGAAAATAAGAACCACACGTGAAAAAAATAATTTATTATTTTGGTTCTTGAACACTTTCATGGCACATTTACCTTAAACAAAATGTTTAAACCATAAAGATTATCCACTCTTTGTTTCCACTTGTTATTACTAATTATAATCCCTTTTTGTATTATTCTTTTATGCTTTTATAACATTTTCTCTTTTTTCATGTTGACCTTTTGCTTCTTATTTTATAAATTTATTCTCATGTTTTGATCTTTGATCTTATATTGCTATACCATGTTTATCTATAGTTTTGTATTAATTATTTATAATATTTATTTATTTATTGAATGACATCTCTTATATGAGCATATATTTATAAATTACAATTTTAGAGACACTTATTACTATTATATTAACACATAATAGTTATTTAGATCCTATTTATGTCATCTCCAACCTAAAGGTCTCTACTATTTTTATTATTCTTTATGTTTACATGATTATCATATGATGCATTGCTCAATTCTATTAGTTTACATGATTATGTTTAGATTACCTTTAATATCATGTATGATATCCCTCTCCTTCAATCCTTGCATCTTGTGGATACAAAAAATTAAAGAGGGGGCTCTTATTTTTAAGTTTTTGAAGTAATGGCAGGTGCTATAGAAGCTCACCATCATGAACAAATAGAACATTATTACAATATTCCTTGCACAAGTCACATGCCAAGTACATTCTACAAATAATATTTCACATTTTCTACATAGCAATTTTTTTAACTTTAATAATCTATTATAATTCCTATTTCCTAGACAGTTAAATTCCTTTTCTTGTACCTAATATTTAATTTTGAGACAAAAAGATATTCATTAATTTTTTGTTTTTGTTTTGAAGGATCCATGGGGAGCACACACCAAGGAACATACTAACACAATCACATCTATGTAGGGTCTATTATTTTATATTAACCTCCCAGTGATATCATTTGATGTCTAAATATATTTTTTACATACATTATTATGAGTGCTACATACCTTGAGATGCACGATCATTTTGATTTACACACACCTTAAAATGTGGGAAAAATATAATAATGAAATTATGACATATGGTCCATTGACCTTCCTACCCTAAGTCAAATAAACACATGCTTGTCATAGTGTAATGCTATGTGCTAGGAATTAAAGGCTTTCAACGTATTCATTATAATAATCTAATATCGAAAATGTAACATTTTCTCTCATCATTCACCATTTGTGGAGCAATCAATGATGAAATATTTGGATTTGGTGCACTAGAAGAATTAATGAACTTGCATAGATCATCTTAGGGAACTTTCTTTCTATTTTCAAACCATTATACACATATGTGGGGTTTGACCTAAAATAATTTATCTCCTTGTGATGTAACAACAATCCTATAAATGTATTCTTAAATATTATCAACCTCACACTATTAAAAAAGAATAAAGAATACAAAGGTACATGGAGCAAGCAAATAGATAAATTTCATTGTGTATAAATGATGAATCTAGAATCAAAGGGCTAATCTATCACAAACTTACTTATCCTAGCCTTGTGAACTTGAGATTTGATAGAACATTGATTTGGTACAAAATTAGAGATAGTCATCTAATAAAGAGTAACATTTTCTATGAATATTCCTATTTGATTGATTTAAAAAAAAAAATATTAACACACACTCTTCAACCATAAATCTAAATACCCCTACCTTCTTTGTTTACTTTCCTGAAATAAAAAATATATACTTGTATAAATTATCAATCACTAACTATTATTAATTAATCTAAACTGATTTTTACTTATTTAATATTATAATAATTTAAACAACTTATTAAAATACAAATGTTAAGAACTTTAATAAAATCATACAATATTGTGATCAATCCTAGAAACTAAAAAAACTTGTTATGATTGTAATAATTTAGTGAGACGCATAGATTTATTTTCATGGTAAGCATTCAAGTCTATATCTTGCATCCTCAAAGGAGGAAATGAAAACACCAGAGGTTGTTGCTCAATTGCCTCTGAAATATCCTCCATAAAGTGTTTCCTTATATCCTCGTTACTACTGGAATTCTCATCTAATGGAAAAATAGTGGGAAAATGGGTTAACAAGAATAAAACTTTGTTCTCTCCCTTTTCATCAATAACCTAGTCTTGACCTTGAGGAGGAGGCAATAGAACAAAAAAGCTCATGTGCTTCTCAGGGTTTTCGCATTTGTAATACAAGTGTTGTTTCCAATCATCATCCATTAAAAACATGGACATTTTGAATTCTTCTTCCACTCCTTCACTTTCACACTAGTTTAATAAATTTTTGGTGATGGTAACCATGGCTTTAAATATGAGGTTGTCTTTAATAGTTCTGTTGTAATATGCCATGTCTGCCCACCCTTTTTTGGGTATGAATTCTATTCCTTCTTCCCACTCTGGGATGAACTCATGGGGAATTCTTTTGAGATATTTATGGTATGTTGCATAAACTCCATCCCAAAAATCTTCATGCTCTGATTTAGTTTGAGCTTCATAGTCTAGAAGAATTAAATCAAACATTTTATATTATAAATCCTTTTGCAAAATACATAGGTGAGATTATTGAAGTTTTAAAATTGGTTGTAATTGAACTTTGATTATTAATTATTGTATAATGTTAGACTGGAACAAATGCATTTTTATAACCTTTGGTTACAGTGAACGAAAGGTTGTGTCCTCTCAAATGGATTTGTTTAACCACAGGCGGATCTGATCTTCATTCATTGTTTTAGGTGGTTTGAATTTTGGAAATTATGTATTTAAAAAAGACACTATTATCTTTATCAATTATACTCAATTAAATATTATTTTGAAAGTTTTAAATTTGTTTTCAACTATTTTATATAACTTATAAACTGAAAAATAATATCTTAATTAAATGTTTTTATAATTTACTTTTTAAGAAAAAGTGCAGTGAGAAAGTACATTAATCAAATTTAAACTAAAGATTTTTTCTGAAAGATATTGTTCACATTTAACATTCATTGAAAAACATTGTTTAAAGAAGTGATTATTTGGACATTAACAAATATAATTCTAAAATTACAAATTTTTAAGATGAAAATTAAAATTTAAAAATGGGTAGATTTTGTTTTTTATTTGTTTCTATATATAATAAATAATGTAGTTTTTGATACGAAAAGCAGGTTTTGAAGGGATCCCGAAACCCTTTACAAAGACAAAAAGTTGCAAGAAATACTAAACCATAAGAGCCTCTAGCCCAAAATACCAAAATATTGATAACAAAAATTAACCAGAAAACCTGTCAGCAACCTAGAAACAAAACATCAGCAACAAAATAGACTGAGCAAAAAACACAACAAAGCTACAACATTTTTTCCAAATCATTAACCCATGCCAAATTTTCCTCAATGACCCTCTCATGCATTTCCATCACATTCTTGAACTCCTCAAGCGAGATAACAACCCGTTTCTTAGTTCTACGTCTCGTTGTCAAACACGGGCCAACATCCACAACCTTCTACGCAGCAGGAGCTAAAGCATCATTCTTCTCCATCAGGTTATTGGGACAAACCTCCTTCATGGCCGTCTCAATATCACCCAACTCTAGGGGATTACCAGTCCATTTCAAGACAATCTCATTCAAAAAAGAAAGGCCCCTAATAATCGACTTTAGAGAATTAGTGCTAATATTAACCACAGTCTTCACATCATCAGACAACTTAATAATTTTGTCCCCAATGTTAACAATAATAAATAATATAGTTAGTAATCAAAGAAGATTCAAATTGTTTAATGAAAATTATTTTGTTGTTTAAAAGTGAAATTTCGCTGATTACATAGAGAGGCGTAAGCCTACAATGGCAACAACCCCTATAGGAGACCAACAGAAGTAACATTCTAAGAAAAATAAAATGATTCGTCTTCTGCGAGTTGTTAACAGAAAGAATAGATAGTGGATTAACAGAATTTAATATATACAGATCCGTGTAAGAAAAAAAGAAATGGCGTGAGTTAGAGATTGAAGAAAATGAAGGGTCAGCAGTGGAGGGATTTGAAATGTCACGAATGTATTAAAGGGGATTTGGCGTGAGTTACAGATTGAAGAAAATGAATTGGTATCCTTCATTCTCTGAAGTGTTCTACACCAGACAGGACAGAGTCCTCGTTGACGTCCAGGGAAACGGGAAACTGGCCCTAATTTCCTTTCAACCGGCGATGGTGAAGAGCGTCGTAGAAAATAGGGCAATTGGTAAGTTTTCTTCAATTTTCATTATTAAATTAGTCTAGATTCTAGATTTTCGTTTGATGGATGTTTTTGTAGAGAAATTGAACAATGCGAAGATAAATGTGAGTAATCTCTGCAAGTTAGTCAGGACGCAGGTCGAGCAAGACATTAAGACAGGGAATGGATATCTGAACGATGGGAAAACTTTCAGAGGCTTTCCCGTGGTGGGCTATAATCACCTTATGCAGAGTTACTCGGTTTGCCAGATAAATGTAATTTTTTTTTGAATTAAGTATAGATTTATATTAAGTAATATTGTATATTACATATAAGTAGGTGGGTTAGTTTTTATTTATTAAATTAATATGAAATTAATTTAAGAATATTTCAAATATTTTTTCAAAACACTCTTTATAATTTTTTTTCTCTCATTTAACTTTAAATAAAAAAGAAGTAAAATATATATTTTTAATATAATTCAATTGAAAAACTTAACTACTACTACATAAAAACTTAAATAGTGAGTTGCGTGGAACATTCATGCTATAAGGGTAAAATTTGAGTGGAGATAAGAGTAGTTCCTTAGTTATTTGCAGTGTATACATAAGAAAATTTAAAACAATATTAACAATAATAAAACCTAAAGTATGTAAGACCCAAAAGAAAACATGTTCTCTAATCAGCGGACCAATGTACATTTGACAGTAAATACATGTTAATTAATTAAATATATAACCCTTATTGAAACCTTAAGCTTAATCCAAACCCTAATTAAACTATAAGCTTGGTTGAATCCTAGTTAGGGTTAGGATTAGGATTAGGATTAGGGTTGGGGTTGGGGTTTATGTTAGGATTATGATTATGATTAGGGTTAGGGTTAGAGACAAGGTTAGGATTAAAGTTAGTGTTAGGGTTAGAGATAGAATTAGGATCAAGGTTAGAAATAGAATTAGAATTAGGGTTCGAGTTAGTGATAATATTAGGTTTAGGATTAGGCATAAAGATAAAATTAGGATTAGGGTTGGGGTTAGCATTACAAATAGGGTTACGATTAGGGTGATGGTTAGAGATAGGGTAAAGGTTAGGGTTAGAGATAGAATTAGGTTTAGGGATGAGGTTTTTGTTATGATTAGATTTAGGGTTAGGTTTTTGGCTACAAATAGAGTGAAGATTAGGGTTAGGTTGCAATTAGAGATATAATTAGTGTAAGGGTTAGGATTAGTCAGGGTTAGGTTAGAGATACGACCAACATTAGGGTTAGGGTTAGGGATAGGGTTAGAGATAGAATTAGGATTAGGATTGAGGTTTCTGTGAGGGGAACAATGTCTTTCAAAGTTAGGGCTAGAGTTCAATTAGAGTTAGGGTTATGGCACAATTAGGGTTAGGGTTCAAATAGTCTTAAGATGGTTTAATTAGGGTTAAGGTTAGAGTTAGGGCTATAATGAAGTCAACATTAAATTAATTAGGGTTAGGTTTAGGATTGGGATTAGGGTTAGGGTTAGAGATAGAATTAGGATTTAGGTTAGTATTAAGGTTAGGGTTATGGTTAGAAATAGGGTTAGGATTAGGGTTTGACTTTAGGTTAGTGATAGAAATAGAATTAGGATTAGGGTTGTGGTTTGTGTTCATATTATGCTTAGGCTTAGGCTTAGAGATAGTGTAAGGGTTAGGGTTAGGGTTTAAGATAAAATTAGAATTAGGGTTACAATTAGGGTTAGAAATAGAATTAGGATTAGTGTTGCAATTAGTGTTAGGGTTAGGGTTAGAGATAGAAAGGATTAGGATTGGGGTTGGTGTTTATGTTAGGATTATGATTGTGATTAGGCTTAGGGTTAGGGTTATAGCTAGGGTTAGGATTAGGGTTAGTGTTAGGGTTAGAGATAGAATTAGGATTAGGGTTAGAAATATAATTAGGATTAGGGTTCGAGTTAGTGCTGATATTAGGGCTAGGGTTAGGCATAAGGATAAAATTAGGATTAGGATTGGGGTTAGCATTACAAAAGGGTTACGATTAGGGTGATGGTTAGAGATAGGGTATAGATTAAGGTAAGTGTTAGGGTTAGAGATAGAATTAGGTTTAAGGTTGAGGGTTTTGTTATGATTAGGTTTAGGTTTAGGGTTTTGGTTAGATATAGAGTGAAGATTAGGGTTAGGTTACAATTAGAGATAAAATTAGGGTTGGGGTTAGGTTAGAGATAGGGCTAAGATTAGGGTTAGGGTTAAGGTTAGAGATAGAATTAGGATTAGGATTGAGGGTTTTGTGAGGGGAGAAATGTCTTTCAAAGTTAGGGCTAGAGTTCAATGAGAGTTAGGGTTATGGAAAAATTAGGGTTAGGGTTCAAATACACTTAAGATAGTTTAATTAGGGTTAAGGTTAGGGTTAGGTTATGATGGATCTAACATTAAATTAATTAGGGTTAGGGTTAGGATTGGGATTATGGTTATGGTTAGAGATAGAATTAATATTAGGGTTAGTATTAAGGTTAGGGTTAGGATTAGGGTTCGGGTTCAGGTTAGCGATAAAAATAGAATCAAGATTAGGGTTGTGGTTTGTGTTCATATTAGGGTTAGGGTTAGGGTTAGGATTAGAGATAGTGTAAGGATTAGGGTTAGGGTTAGGGTTAGAAATAGAATTAGGATTAGTGTTGCAATTAGGGTTAGGGTTAGGGTTAGGTTTAGGATTAGAGATAGTGTAAGGATTAGGGTTAGGGTTAGGGTTAGAAATAGAATTAGGATTAGTGTTGCAATTAGGGTTAGGGTTAGGGTTAGGGTTAGGATTGGAGTTGGTGTTTATGTTAGGTTATGATTATGATTAGGCTTAGGGTTAGGGTTATAGATAAGGTTAGGATTAGGGTTAGTGTTAGGGTTAGAGTTATAATTAGGATTAGGGTTAGAAATAGAATTATGATTAGGGTTTGGGTTAGTGCTAATATTAGGGTTAGGGTTAGGTATAAAGATAAAATTAGGATTAAGGTTTGGGTTAACATTATAAATAGGGTTACAATTAGGGTGATGGTTAGAGATAGGGTAAAGATTAGGGTAAGCGTTAGGGTTAGAGATAGAATTAGGTTTAGGGTTGAGGTTTATGATTAGGTTTAGGTTTAGGGTTTTGGTTAGTGATCAAGTGAATATTAGGGTTAGGTTATAATTAGAGATAGAATTAGGGTTGGGGTTAGGATTAGTTGGGGTTAGGTTAGAGATAGCGCCATGATTAGGTTTAGGTTTAGGGTTAGGGTTAGAGATAAAATTAGGATTATGATTAAGGGTTTTGTGAAGGGAGAAATGCCTTTCAAAGTTAGGGCTAGAGTTCAATTAGAGTTAGGGTTATGGCACAATTAGGGTTAGGTTTCATATACACTTAAGATAGTTTAATTAGGGTTAAGGTTAGGGTTAGGGTTATGATGGAGCCAACATTAAATTAATTAAGGTTAGGGTTAGGATTGGGATTAGGGTTATGGTTAGAGATATAATTAGGATTAGGGTTGGGTTAGCATTAGGATTTAGGTTAGGGTCAAGGTTAGAGATATGGTCAAGATTAGGGTTCTAGGGTTAGGGATAAAATTAGGATTAGGGTTAGGGTTTGAGTAAGGATTAGGGTTAGGGTTAGAGATATGGTTAGTATAAGGGTTAATATTAGAGATCAAATTAGGATTAGGGCTAGGTTTAGGGTTAGAGATAGGGTTAGGATTAGGGTTAGGGTTAGGGTTTGTGTTAGGATTAGGGTTAGGGTTGAAGCTTTTGAACATTATGATTGGGTTTACGGTTAGGTTATAATTAGAGATAGAATTAGGGTTAGGGTTAGGATTAGTTGGGGTTAGGTTAGAGATAGGGTCGGGATTACGGCTGGGGTTAGGGTTAGAGATGGAATTAGGATTAGGATTGAGGTTTGTGAGAGGGGAGCAATGTCTTTCAAAGTTAGGGCTAGAGCTCAATTAGAGTTAGGGTTATGGAACAATTAGGGTTAGGATTCAAATAGATTTAAGATGGTTTAATTACCTAGGGTTAGGTTTATGATGGATTCAACATTAAATTAATTAGGCTTAGGGTTAGGATTGGGATTAGGGTTATGGTTAAAGATATAATTAGGATTAGGGTTGGGTTAGCATTAGGATTAGGGTTAGGGTTAGGGTTAGAGATAAGGTCAAGATTAGGGTTAGGGATAAAATTAGGATTAGGGTTAAGGTTTGAGTAAGGATTAGGGTTAGGGTTAGAGATAGGGTTAGGATTAGGGTTAAGATTAGAGATAGAATTAGGATTAGGGTTAGGGTTAGGGTTAGAGATAGGGTTTGGATTAGGGTTAGGGTTTTTGTTAGAGATAGAAATAAAATTAGGATTAGTGTTAGGGTTTGTGTCAGGATTAGGTTTAGGGTTAGAGATAGTGTAAGAATTAGGGTTACGATTATGGTTAAATATATCTAATTAGGATTAGGGTTATAATTAGGGTTAGGAATATAATTAGGATTAGTGTTGTTGTTAGTGTTAGGATTAGGGTTAGGGTTAGAGATACAATTAGGATTAGGTAACCCTTTTTATATATGCTAACCCCAACCCTAACCCTATCGCTCATCTTAAACATAATCCTAAACCTAGCCCTATTCATAATGATAACACTAATGCTAATCATAATCCTAACCCTAACCCTAATCACAATATCACAAATTTAACCTAACCATAATATCATAAATTTAACCTAATTCTAACCCTAACCCTTACCCTAAACCTATCCCTAAATCTAACCCTAATCCTAACAATAAAATTCCTAAACCATAATCCTAACCATAAACCTATCCCTAACCCTAACCATGTAACTAAAACACTAACTATAGCTATTAACCTATCCTTAAACCATAAACCATAATCCTAATCCTAACCTTAACCAATAAAATAATATTATTGATACTACTACCATAATATATAATATAATAATATTACCATTTAATAGTAATATAAATCCTTACCCTACCCCTAATTATAATTCCAATCCAAACCTTATTAGTAATTCTAGCCCTACCCTTAACACTAACTAAAGCCTTATTCCTAACCTGAAACCTGTTATAATTATAATCCAAACCCTAACCCTAACCATAATTCTACCCCCAACCCTAACATAATTCTCACACTAACTATGACCATAAACCCAACCTTAACACTAAACCCTAACCCTAATCATAATAATAAATCTAAACCAAACCCTAACCCTAATGCTAACCTAAACCATGATATAAACCCTAATCCTAAATGCTAACTCTAATCATAACCCTAAATATATTAATTTATTCAATGTGTTACGCATGCCACAACTGCTACTAGCTTATCTATCTTAATATATTAAGATATATATTATACGCCCAAAGATATCATTTTCGAGGCGTATTTTTAAAATTCAAAAAAAGAAAAAAAACGCCTTGAAAATGATATCTCTTGACGTATAATATATATATATATATATCTTAATATATTAAGATAGATAAGCTAGTCTAAATATAATTAGAGAAAGAAAATAAGTATTTTTTATTAGCTATTTATAATATCTTTTTCTGAATGTTTGATCATATGATTATTTAAATTATTTTTAAAAAATATCATTAATTTTTATTGAACTATTTTTACTTGTCAAATTGTCACTCTAGAAAGTAATAAAATTTATTAGCCAATCTTATTGTATTTTGGCAACAGAGAGAACAAAATTCAACATTATACAAATTAAAGGAAAATAAAACTGATTGGTTGAAAATGTAACAAGTTATCCAATGGATATAGATATTTGCATTATTGAAAATGAACTAATTGTTTTAACAAATGAAATAAGGAGTTTCCTACATCATATAAAATTCCTTAGACTGTATATAAATGACTAAATTATTGTAAACATATCTTCATTGTAAGGTTCATGTTTATTTATTAGTTTCATAATTATCTACATCTATTACTTTATATTTGTGTTTAGTCTCTTTTCCTTTTTCACATTAGTTTTTTAAGAAAAATAATAATAATAGTAATATAGTCAGTATTTACATATTATAAAGCAAATATTTCTAGATGGCTAAAGCCATATTTAGAGAAAGTAAAGAAAAAATATATTTTGATATCATAATCCTTATCCTAAGAAAAAACTAGACGACAAATAAGTTGCACAAAAAATTTGTTCTAAAAATTTCACTTTTAAAGATAGCATTGAGAAGTAAGGAATGAAGAAGTCTACCATTGCACTAGAAATTCCTAAAGAACCATAAACCTAAATTGATTAAAAAAAAAAAAACTAAATAAGTCACAATTTATCATGCTAAAGAAGCTAGGGGAGTTGGGAAGCCTTCCCATGGGGCAAGGAGCCCTAATTAAAAACATACTAATGATCGTTTTCCTCAATTCCGCACTTTGCTAAAAAATATGCCATTGTGTTCTATTTTGGGGAATATGAACATGTCCTCAAGTTTATGAATTATGAGAAAGACATAGTAATATTCTTATCTTTTTTGAGGAGAGAAAACATAATCAAGAAGTCATTTTAAAAAATAATCTTTTTCAAGTTTGAATCACAAGTTGTTTCCAAAGCCACTAAAATAGTTTTGGGTTTCATGTAATTATTAGTATTTGCTACCATAATCAAAGAGAACAACAAACACACAAACACATCATTAGCCCACATAATCCCTCCAAGGCTAGAAACATTAGGGTTGGCTACTACACCGTTAATATTAGTGTTCATAGGGTTATGAATAGTCAGCTTGTGGGTATTTTAACTATTAATTAAGATATTATTATTATATTGTTATTTAGGTCAGCCTAAGGATTATATAGGTTATCTAAGTCAGCCTAGGTGATATCCAAGGCATACATAAGGTATATATAGGAGGTAGGGAGCCTTATATCATCATCATATTGTGAGTTGTGTTCTCATTAGAGATGCTTGGAGGTTTTTCCCCTTGAAGTGACTTGTCATTCTCAGTTATTACCAAATATTTGTAGCATATTTCCTATCACATTCTTCTATTACGCAAGTTATTTCGTTACAAGTGGTATCATAGCACAATCTTGGCACCATGACGATAAGGTATTTTTTCAAATTTGGAAGTCATTTTGTGAAATACATATCTCATAGATTTTGGTGTTTTTTTCTCTTATTTTTGAAGGGTTTTTGAAGAACATATTAAAGAAGCCACAATCCACATTTCAAAGGAAATAAAGCCAAATTGAGCAATTTATTGTAGAATTAGTGTTTTTTCCCAATTTATTTGGAAAGTGCATCTCTCCCAAATATTATAGAATTGGGTCTTATTTTGAGTGGGTTTTTGAAGAAGTAATAGAGGATCCTACAGCCCAAATTTCAAAGAATTTGAATTATAAATAAGTAATTTATTGCAAAATTAGGGTTTCCAAAATATTCACTCTCAAACCTACAAAACACCTATTTTTTGGAAGATTTTTTTAGGAAAGTGTGACCTAGGCCCTAGTAAGTTACAATAAAACTCATATTATTTTGAATTTATTTGTGTGATTAATTACAAAATTATTTTCTACCATCATAACGGGGCCTACAAAAAGAGGTAGAAAAATGCTACCACACCAGGGGGATCTTCAAATAAGGATGATGCAAAAATTGAGGATATTAACCCTAATGATGAAATCAATAAGGTCAAGGGTGAAATTTCATCAATGAGAAATGAAATAAATGAATTTTCTAAGAAGTTAGACATGATTATTTAAGGGTGCACATTCATGTAGTAAGATGGAAGATAATATTTTTGTTGGACATAAATTCTTTAGGCTTGACCCATATTTCAAGAAGGATAATTCCTTTAGTAATCCTATGCTTAGGAAATTCATACCCAGGTTGGATATGAGAAAGTCATCACCGTTCCTTTGTTAAATCTGCACCAAATTGTAATGGCTATTCCTCAAATCAAAATTGAGCTTTTCACACGGGTTGTTTAATTCTCCATCGATGTCTCAATTTGGCTTATTTTGTCAATTCAAATGTAACCCAAAAGACCCATCTCCCCTCACACATGGCGTCTCTATTTCTCTAGCAAGTTATTTACTTCTAGTTAGGCGCACATCCTCGCTTTCACACTCTTTATGCCACTAGAACCATGAACTTTAAGCTCCAAATTATTCTTCCTTGCATGGTTTTTACCTCAGTCTTCATTCTCTATGCTGCAACCTGTGCTTAGTCCCTTAACATAGCATTTAATTTTATCCCTTTTGCTTTATGATTGAAGCCACGCCCCCTTGACTTTCAACAATTACCTTAGGCGTGATATTTGGGCCTTTGCTCAATCCTCTATTATCTTGGCAGCCTCCCCGTCTTCTTTTTTGGCTTCCCCTCTTCCCTCTCATCTTCTTTTGGAAATTTATTTGTTTCCATAACCAAGGCTGCAACCCTTGGCATTCAACTAAAAAATATATTTTGAATTCAAAATGAGGTGACCTTTTAGCTTCATGTTCAAATTTGTGCATTCTTGATAAAATAAAAGATTCATTTGTTTTTAATCACCTTCAATATCGAATAAAATAAATATCCAAAATATTTGTATATGGAATTCTGAAGGCATAACAAAATATGATGTTTTCCAATGTGTTAAAAAACATCATTCCATTTCCTTGCCAATGATCAACAAAATTGAATTGAATTGCTCCAGAAAAATAAAACCAAAAGAAAAATATCAAAACCAAATCAAAATAATTTTTTTGGTGATGTCGATTGTATGTGGACCTGGATGCTCGTGCATCAAATTCTTTAGGCTTGAATCATATTTCAAGAAGGATAATTCCTTTAGTAATCCTATGCTTAGGCAGTTCATACCCAGATTGGTTATGAGAAAGTTTGATGGCAATGATCCAACCAATTGGCTTTGCCAAATGGAGTAGTTCATTGATCTCCATCGTGTTCCTAGTCAACAAAAGGTGGCTATGGAATCATTATACCTAGAACTAGATCAATTTATTTGGTATCATTGGTTATGTGATGAGAAGATAAATAAGGGTTGTGTAATCACATGGTCAATTTTCAAGAGGAACTTTCTACCCATTATGGAGATAACTTTATGGATAGCTACTTTTGCCAACTCACTAAATTAAAGAAAATAGGTATGGTCAAGGACTATATTCAACAATTTTAAACCATTTGTCTAAGAGTGGAGAATGTGACAAAAGAAAATTTAAAGGAACTATTTTTAAGAAGTTTAAAGGATCACATAAAATATGAGGTACAGTTGTTCCAACCATAATCCTTATTGTAAGCAATATTAATGGCAAGAAAAGTTGAGGAGAAGTTTTTGGATGATAGACAATAAGGAATTGTAAATGTAAGCAAAAGGAGATATCCTACACATTCATTAGGTTGAATCCATAAAAAATAAGAAGAGAGAAAAAAGGTTGTGTTTCAATTGTGACACAAATATAGTCGAGGACATAAATACAATGAAAATAAATTGTTATATATTGAAGGTCCAAGTGAGGAAGAAAAGGAGGAACCAATATTAGAGGGTGCAAGGAGTTAGACGAGGAATCGCAACCAATCATTTCTAGTCATGCACTCTCAGGTTTTACCACCCCACAAACTCTCAAAGTAGTGGGTTTCTTAAAGAAGTGGAAAGTAACAATGGTGATCGACTCAGGTAGTACTCATAATCTCATCAACAAAAAGTTGGATAATTGTCTAAATTGTTTTATATATCTAGCTCTAGAGTTTTAGGTCTTGATTATAGATGGTGGTACTATTAATTGTTTCCTAGAAAATTCCATAGCATTGAATTATCCATGGGATATTATCTCCTTGATAGCCTAATGTATGATATCTTCATGGGTGTAGAAGATATTATTTTGAGAGTACAATGGCTTAATACTTTGGGAACAACTGAGATAAACTTCCAACAGGGTGATCCCACAATACTAGTTTACAATTTTTGGCCAAACTGGACACTTGAATAATTTTTTCTAACTAAATCTTCACTTTCAGGCACCTATAGCTGCTAAACCATGAGGAATTTGAAGATGATGCAAAATAGTGATTTGTGAAATTTTTTTCTTCAGTAGATTCTAAATATATTTTTTTCAAATTTTTTGGAATCATATTGCACTTATTTTTCCATCTCCTTCGAAAACTAGTTTTTTTCAGTAAACAACATTATTAAGGAGTGACACTCATCGTATACAATATAACTTTTTTTCTATAAAGGATAAAATTCTATATTTTTCAAATTTATATTTGTAACTATGATATCTAGTGCTTCCAATTGGTTTCATAGTGTTTTATTGAATATTTTTTCTTTAATCAAGTTTTGAAGTCAAACCAATTACAATTCAAACATAGGCAGACCGTATACAACGTAACATTTTTTGTATGTATCGAAATTCAATTTTTTTTTGTTGGATCAAGGACTTCAATATCTAGTGCACTCATATTTTTCAATTTTTTTTTTTAATAATCTGCTATTTTTCCACATGTGCAGTACAAAGAGCTTGATTTTTCGGTGAAAAACCTATGTTTAATAAAACTAAAAAAACAAATACATAATAAAACCAAATCATATTAAAATTATATTCCTTGGATAGCTCATTGCGAGGACTACCATCATCCAGTTGGGTCTGTGAAGTCTCCTCCATTTTCATCCTCAACTCGAGCTTTGAAGGGAAAATTTTTTGAGTTTTTTTGGGCCAGAGGGTGAGAAGGTGGGAAAAGGGTGGTTCGGGCGAACCAGGGGGGGTTCGAGCGAACCTCCTTTCAAATAAGGTTTTTCTTTATTTTTTTTCAGGAATGGTGGGCCTGGGGCATTTAATGGGTTCATTTGAACTTGGGTTCTAGCGAACCCTCTTTTGGTTCGCTCGAACTTGGGATCTAGCGAGCCCTCTTTTGGTTCGCTCGAACCCCAAAAACCAAAATTTTTGGTATGGGGTCATTTTTTGCAACTTTTCTTTCCTCACTCAAATTGTAAACCACTTTTGTGGGTTTACTCAATAACTATTCATTAGATTTCAATCAGAAGGAAAGAGAATAGAGCTAAGAGGGTTGAAGGAAAAGTCCCCACAAATGGTAAGCTCTCATCAAATGCAAAAGTTATTTTTAAGTAAGGAGTTGATGAATTTGTGGCCCAATTATGTTCATTAGAAGTCTCTCAATCTAATGCTGGGTGATCCCACAATGCTGGTTTACAATTTCTCGAAGATTCAGATTTTTGCTGAAATTGCATATTTTTAGAAAATATAATGATTTAAGCCTTAAAAAGTTCCATTTGAAGGATCCTAATTGAAGAGGGTTTGATCAAACCACCTTAGATCAAACACCCTTGGATAGAACCCTGCTAGTTTTAAACCATACCTATAACGGAGTCTCCTTTACACCTATCAAAATGCTGATAAAAAACCACTTTTGATTTACCTTTTGGAGGATCAAATGAATTCATTTAAAATTAATTTTTGTAAGTATGTAGTCCTTATTATAAGCTTCCCAAAAAGTACAATTTTAAATAAATTTAATTTGATTATTATATTTATTTTTTATTTTTTGTGAATGTACATTTTTCAATGAAAATCAAGCTCTCTGTTCTGCACATGTGGAAAAATCATAGATTATCACTTTTAAAAAAATAAAAATCAGTACACTAGATATTGAAATCCTTGATCCAAATTGTTTTTTTGAATTTTGATACATACAAAAAAAGTTATGTTGTATAGAATTGTAATTGGTTTGACTTCAAAACTTTATTAAAAAAAATTCAATAAAACACTATGAAACCAAATGAAAGCACTAGATATCCTAGTTACAAATCTAAATTCAAAAAAAATAGAATTTTATCCTTCATAGAAAAAAAATTTATGTTGTATACGGTGAGCATCACTCCTTAAAAATGGTGTTTACTGAAAAAAACTAGTTTTTGAAGGAGATGGAAAAAGAAGTGCAATTTGATTCCAATTTTTTTGAAAAAAATATATTTAAAATCTATGGACAAAATGTCACAAAACACTAGTTTGCATCATCTTCAAATTCCTCACGGTTTAGCTGCTATAAGTGCCTGAAAGTGAAGATTTAGTTAGAAAAAATCAGTTCAGTGTCTAGTTTGGCCAAAAATTGTAAACTAGTATTGTGGGATCACCCTACTCCCACCCATCTAGATTTAAAAACGATAATTTATTTTCATTAAGTGGCTTTTGGAGATATGTCTAAAGGACTTCCTCTTAAGAGGGATCATGATCATTCCATACAACTAGTTCGAGGGAGCCAACCACCCAATATTAGGCACTACAAGCACCCATATATACAAAAAATCAACTTGATATTGAAAATATTGTGAAAGAGATGATAGAGGCAGGAATTATTAGTCATAGCCAAAGTGCTTACTCCTCTCCCATGGTGATGGTGTGTAATAAGGATCAAACTTGGTGCATGCGCCTAGACTATAGAGTGCTCAATATGTACACCGTCAAAGATAAGTTTCCTATTCCAACCATTGATGATTTTCTAGGTGAATTGAATGGAGCTATGTATTTTACAAAGTTATATCTTAGATTAGGTTATCACTAAATATAAATTAAGGAAGAGGGTATTAATAAGATAAAATTTAGGACTTATGAGGGTCATTATGAGTTTTTAGTGATTCCATTTGGTCTTACCAATGCACTGTCTACATTTCAAAGTTTGATGAAATCCATCTTTAAGAAATTCTTGAGGAAGTTTGTATTAGTAATTTTTGATGATATATTGATTTATAGAAACACATGGGAAGAACATTTACAACATTTAGATCAAGCATTACAAGTTCTTGAAGATCATCAACTCTATGCTAAGCCATCCAAGTGTGCTTTTTGTTGGACTCAAGGAAACACTGAGAGGGGGGGGGGTGAATCAGTGTTCAACAAATCTTAACTTTCATTAGTCTGAAACTTATACCATTCTATCATTACATTAAAACAAAAGATGGAAGCATTCAAATGAAACATTCATAACACCATAACACAATTTTTTGCGTGGAAACCCTGTTAGGGGAAAAACCTTGGTGGAGGTTAATCCACAATTTGAGTACTCAAATATAATTGTTTACAAAAGAGAATGCACTTGCATTCAGGCACACTGCCTAGAGCTCACTGCTCAAAGAAAAAGGCTCATTGCCTTACAAAATTCAGATTAAGACCATCTGAAGGGTGAATTGAGATAGTAGCATCTACTTATGCCAAGTTACAATTCCGGTGTAGCTCATAGATTTGATTCTGGATCTACTTTCTGACTCTGCACTTCACTCTACTCTGCTCTGCTCTTTTTTGCTCTTCGCATCACTTAGAGACAAATTCACACTACTACTCTGCTGAATTTCACACCTTATTCGTGTTTCATATATTCGCTATCTTTACACAATTCTCCACATGCCATACATACCAAAATGATAGAACCGATCTCATATATATATATTCGCTAACAAGGATTTATTCATCCATCAGTTGACTTCATAAAGTATTAAGTTACTTTCATCTAGTCGGCCAGATCCACCACTAAATCTTTATGCACATCCTTGAAAGTCGGTTAAGACAAAGAGAGGACCCAAACAAAACTTAATCAAGTACAAAGACTTTTAATTAATTAAATCTTATACATCCGCGATTACTATACTTGCCGGGTCGGCCTTCTAGCACAAATAATCAACAAATTAGTGTACCGGATCTTCTATATCACATACCAGTGAGTGCGCATCAAAACAATCCTTCACCAAGGTATTGCAAACATTAAAAAACCTTCCTCAGAGATCCTCAACTCAAAATATCTGTCCGGTAAGGTGTCCAGATCAACTTTTATGCCTATAACCGGTTGCCCTGTTCTTTACTTTTTTCTACCGGTAGGAACCAAGACTATACTGCAGACCAGTGGTAAGACTTAGGATGCCATTTAGGTTGCTTAGGTTGCCATCAATGAAAACAATTACAAGCCATATGCCAACAATCTCCCCCTTTGGCATTGATGGCAACACTTAGTGAAAAATGACTAAGTGCTGAATCATTATAGGTATACTACCAAACTTTTTACTGCACTTTCTCCCCTTGAGATTTATAAGGCATTCTCTCGCCCTATACTGCATTCTTTTCTCCCTCTATAGGGCATTTTTCACTGCATTCTCTCCCCCTTTGACATTAATGACCAAGCATGGATGCCATATGCCAAAAAGACAAAAAGTGATATTGACAAGATAGTGATAAAACATGTGTTCAAAATCCTCAAGGCTTCAAGACTTTATCACATATATGCCGATAGATCTCCTCCTTTGATCAAAAAATTAAAAACTTGAAAACAATTTACTGCTATCTTTAGAAGATTATCTTATGGTTTTTCTTCACTTTCAGAAGGAATTTCGTCCAAGCATCTATTGTGATTCCAATGATAATGATCAAGCTATTGTTCTTGGAAGTCTTGTTAACAATTTCAGTTAGAGATTCAGGAATTGTAATTGCTTCTTCTAGTTTCTCACCATTCCTCAATATTTCCACCATTTGCTCCAACCTGCATTCGGTTAGATCTTTTACCTTCCAAAAAGTATCCACAAGAGTGTTTTTGGAGAGTTGAATTTTTGTGTGTGCTAACTATAGCTCCTGGATTCTTTTCCTGACGGTGCCATCCGGATCCTGAGATATGTCAAATCTGTTTACCAATGTCATTCAATTTTGTTTCAATCTGATCCAACTTCTCTTTGTACTTGCTAACTGCATGGGGCCAATGGACGCAATAGTTGTAGATGTCAGTGGTTGAGTTTATGCATTGCCTTAACTCATTCATTTTCTTCTTTAGTTTGGAAAGGGCTAGTCTGAATTGCCCCTTCAAGTGAGAGATAACTTCACCAACTTCCTTTTCTTGAGCTTCAGAATTCAATGTTTCTTTACTACATTCAATCATTTCATCGAGCAAAATGTTCTACAAGCTTTCCAATATAATCTTGCATTGCTCAACATGAGCATTTAACACACTTAGAATCATGTCTTGATCATATGATGGTTTGACATATCATAACCTAGCTATTTTTTGCATTCCACCTTCTCCTTGAATAAGTTGCCGTAGCTTTTCTTTTGTTTGATCTTCTTCTTCCTCACTACCTTTTTCTAGTTCAAATTTATTTTTTAGTGGATCCTTAGTTTCTTCATTAGATTCTTCTTCTGGGATGTCCATAATTTCATTTCCTTTTCCTTTTCCCTCAATTCTGGGAACTTTTCTTTTCAGAGGGTTGTATTCAATAATTTCCTTTCCTCTTTTTTGTCCTTTATCAATGCCACCGGAAGAGGAACCAACTTGAAATGATCTTATTGGAAGGGAAGTATTGACTGAACCACACTTTTCAAGCACATTCTTAGAGAACATTTCAAATTCTAAATCCCAATTAGCCAAGCTCTTAGAATAAGAGTATATTTGTTTATATACCTGTTCGTTTGATTTCCATACCACATTGTCGATTTTTAGCAAGCAATTCAAGAAATGCATTACCTGACATATAATCAAAGTACCGAACCTGAAAGGGTAACCTGTCTCCTTTTTCAGTTGTACATTCTCCATGAGTCGATCCTTTAACAACCTGGATAGGTTAAAGTCCTGAGCTTCAATTATCATCTTGTGAGAAATGTAGGTTGCGCCAGTCGATGTGGCTCCTTCTCGATTTATGTAGAAGATCTTATATGTTATTCCATGAGAAATGTACTTTGTAACAAGATTCTTGATTGTAGCAATTATCAAGGCCCTCTGATCTCTGATTATTCCGGTTAGGGTTTCGACCTCTTTGTTTCGGATAGATTTCTTCCTTGGTATATCTCCGACTTTGCAAAATCCAGTTAAATTCTCAATTACCTCCTTTGAAATGATGTAAGGTTTGTCCAAAGTTAAAACATCATCATGTAATCTGCTAAATATGAATTTCATGAATTACACATTCTCAAAGTATGGAAACTCACTCCACATATCCAAATTCCCATGTTTAGCTTCACTCAATTGCTTTAATTCATCAGGCAGTAACAAATTCCTCATAGACCTAATCTTTGCACTGTTATATTCATCTAGAGTGATTGACCCTTTGATTTGTTCCATTTTATTTTTGTATTTAGGGTTTGCAACCGCACATCAAATTGTATGAAGATTTTGAGAATAATTTGAAATACCTGATAAATTTCAAGATTTATCGATGAATTGATTTTATTGCTTCGTAATTCTCCTCTTGAGTGCTCTCCTTCTTTCCTTCTTCAATGAAAAGTGACAAATGACGGTTTCGACTTGACTTTTATAGCTCGCACATGTGCGATAAATGCATTTTCCCTAAGTTTTCTGGAGGCTCTATTTTCCCAAGCAATGATAAAATAAATCTTCTGCGAACCTATGAATTGTCTGAATTTTCTTTGCCAAGGTTATCCAAAACTTCTATACATCATAAATACATTTTATCGACTGTTTTCTTCGTTCTGGTACCATCCATAGATATGGGGGGAAATATTTTCTTGAAAGACTCCCCTTAGGCCAGTGGCCTGAAATCAATTACTGGAAGAAAATTCCGGTATGGAACCATTTCCAGAATCAGAATCATTCTTTCTTACCCATGTCTTCTTCATCTGATCTTTGATTTCATCCATAGTCACTTTTTCTTTTCCTTTATCATTTTTCTCTATATTTCTACCTTTGTATACCAGACCTCTTCTGTCTACATTTTTGTTTCTACAGAATCTTGCAATGTAACCATACTTATTGCAATTGTCGCACATAATGCTTTCTTGTCCTGACCAATCATTCCAACATTTGACTTCTTCTAGATCTGCATTGATTAGTAACATGCCCAAGTTTCCCACATGTGTAGCATTCAATATTTTTTATATCAATAGAGTAACTTGACACATTTCTGCATTCAATTGATTTATGACCAAACTTTTTGCAATTGAAACATTGACCAGAGAATGATGAAATTCTTGAATTCATATTACTTCTACACTGAGCAACCATATGACTGAACTTATTACAAGCAAAACAATACCCATTAAAATTTTATGCATTAGGTTGTCTTACCAGATACCTTCCATTTTTGTTCTATCTGAAATTCTTTTGACCTGATCTGGAACTTTCTCCCTTTTCATATCCAAGACCTCTCTTATCATTTCCACTCTTCTATCCTTGAGTCAACTCATCAATTTTTACTGAACTGATCTTAAAATTTTCTCTGTATTCATTTGCAATGACAAGACCATTCCTAAGAGTAACAATCTGCTTATCAAGTTCTTCTTTATTGTTTCTGGTTCTTTGTAGTTCACTTTCCAACTGAGTGAATTCCCCTTTTATTCTATTGCATTCATCAGATTTCTCTTTCAAGGTTTGAGTAAGATTTTCCTCATTTTCCTTCCTTTCTTCAATCTCTTTAGTCAACTTCATCATCATAGATTCCATCTCAATTTTTATCGTAGCATTATATTTTGCAAGCTTTTCACATTCTTCAGTTATTTGCTTCAAGGTTTGATTCAAGTGAGCATCATCCATATTTTCGTTCTCCTTCTGCTGTATTTGATCACAAAGATCCTTTCTTTTCTCCCTAGATTTAACAATCCGATCTTTCAATGACTAGATGAATTTCTCAGCATCTCTAAGATTTTCTTTTAATTCTTGAACTTCTACTTTAGACTGATCAAGGTCACCAAGTGCTACCAGAAGCTGTTGTTGAAGACTACCAGAGTCCATCACATTCTAAGATCCACCTCAAGCTGCAAAAATTCTTCAGAGGAACTGCGCTCTGGTACCAATTGTTGGACTCAAGGGAACACTGAGAGGGGGGGGGGTGAATCAGTGTTCAACAAATCTTAAATTTCATTAGTCTGAAACTTATACCATTCTATCATTACATTAAAAGAAAGATGAAAGCATTCAAAGGAAACATTCATAACACCATAAAACACAGATTTTTGTGTGGAAACCCTGTTAGGGGAAAAACCTTGGTGGAGGTTAATCCACAATTTGAGTACTCAAATATAATTGTTTACAAAAGAGAATGCACTTGCATTCAGGCACACTACCTAGAGCTCACTGCTCAAAGAGAAAGGCTCACTGCCTTACAAAATTTAGATTAAGACCATCTGAAGGGTAAACTAAGCTAGTAGCATCTACTTATGCCAAGTTACAGTTCCGGTGTTTCATAGATTCGATTCTGAATCTGCTTTCTGACTTTGCACTTTGCTCTGCTATGCTCTGCTCTTTTCTGCTCTTCGCATCACTTAGAGACAAATTCACACTACTACTCTACTGAATTTCACACCATATTTGCATTTCATATATTCACTATCTTTACACACTTCTCCACATGCCATACATACCAAAATGATAGAACCGATCTCATATATATATATATATATCCGCTAACAAGGATTTATTCATCCATCAGTCGACTTCATAAAGTATTAAGTTAATTTCATCTTGTCGGCCAGATCCACCACTGAATCTTTATGCGCATCCTTGAAAGTCAGTTAAGACAAAGAGAGGACCCAAACAAAACTTAATTGAGCACAAAGACTTTTAATTAATTACATCTTATACATCTATGATTACTATACTTGTCGGGTCGACCTTCTAGCACAGATAATAAAAAAATTAGTGTACCAGATCTTATAGATCATGTACTAGTGAGTGCGCATCAAAAAAATCCTTCACCAAGGTATTGAAAACATCAACAAACCTTCCTCAAAGATCCTCAACTCAAAATATCTGTCCGCTAAGGTGTTCAAATCAACTTTTATGCCTGTAACCAGATGCCCCGTTCTTTACTCTGTTCTGTGGTAGGAACCAAGACTATACTATAGACTGGATGTAAGACTTAGGATGCCATTTAGGTTGCTTAGGTTGCCATCAATGACAACACTTACAAGCCATATGCCAACACTTTTGGTATCAACAAGGTGGATTACTTGGGACATATAGTTTCATAAGAATGAGTAAAGGTGGATCTTAACAAATGTAAGGCTATCATGGAATGGAATATTCCTAAAACCATTAATAAATTGAGGGGTTTCTTGGAATTTTTTGGATATTATAGAATATTTGTGAAGAGTTATGGCCACATAGCAACACCCATCACAAATTTATTGAAGAAGGATTATTTTCATTAGAATGAGTCTGCTAATTCAGTATTTGAGATATTGAAGGAGGCTATGTGTACAAATCCAATGCTTTCCACTCTATAATTCACCAAGGATTTTATTGTGGAATGTGATGCTTCAGGAAATGGTATAGAGAAATTCTCATGCAAGAGTGTTGATCAATTTCTTTTGTGAGTTATCAATTAAAAGGTAAGAATCAACTCAAACCTATTTATGAGAAGGAAATGCTCGCTATTCTTCATGCAATAAAACAATGGAGGCCTTATCTAATGGGTAGACACTTGAAGGTTAAGACAGATCATGATAGCCTAAAATATTTTTTGGAACAAATATTATCTTTTGAAGAGCAACAAAAATGGGTAACTAAGATGTTGGGATATGGTTTTTAGATTGTACATAAGAAAGAGAAGGAAAATTTTGTGGCGAATGCACATTCTAGGAACGATGAGAAAGATGAAAATTTATGGTGTGTCATTTCAATATTACAAGCAGATTGGGTGGTAGAAGCTAAAGAAGAGTGGTAGAATGATGTTTCTACAAGTAATCTCATTCAAAAATTATAGAGTGATCCCGATAGTTCAGATAATTTTTATTAAAAGGGAGATACTCTATGGTATAAAGAGTGATTGTATCTTTACAAGAATTCCACTCTTTAACATAAGATTCTCACCTAAACTCATGAGTCTGCAGTTGTTGTTCATTCAATATTTTTAAAGACATATCATAGAGGACCAAGCAATTTTTTTTAGGAAGGGCTAAAAGGTGATGTTAAAAAATTTGTGCTTGAATGCTTGTTTTGTTAAATAAATAAAGGGGAGACAATTAAGACATTAGGTCTCTTACAACCCTTAGTTATCCCTAGCCAACATCGGGAAGAGGTATCCATGGAATTCATCACAAGGATTCAAAAATATAAAGGTAATAATTTCATCATGGAAATATTAGACCGCCTCACTAAATATACATATTTTATTGCATTATCACATCCTTTTACAACATGTATAGTGGAATTTTTTTTTTGGAGAACATACAAAAGCTACATGGTATGTGCCTAAGGTTATTGTTAGTTATTGTGATCCTATCTTTACTATTTACTTTTGGATAGATTTATTCTCATGTTTGGGTACTCAATTGGCTCATAGTTCTTCATACCACCTTCAATTTGATGGAAAACTAAGGTTTTTAATAAGTGTTTAGAAGGACATCTATGTTGTTTCACTTCAAATAAATAGTCTTAAAGGGTAGATTGGATACCAATACTAGAATGGTGGTATAACACTTCCTTTCATAGTTCATAAAAATATCTCCATTTATGGCACTAGATGGATATCAACCTCCTTCCATCACATCATTATTGAAGGTATCACCAAGAGTTTTGGCAATGGAGGACTACTTGCTTCATCAACAAAAGGTACTCCCAAGACTCGAGGAGAATATAACCATGACACAAAATCAAATGAAGTAGCATGAGGACCAACACTATAGTCAAAATAAGTTTTGAAGTTGGGGATTGGGTCTGCTTGAGATTGTAGCCTTACAAGAAAATGCCATTGAAGGAACAAAAAAAGAACAAGTTATCTTTGAAATATTATGGCCCATACCAAATCATGCAAAGATAGGTAGTATTACCTAAAAATTGGAATTACTAGTAACAACAAAGATACATCTATTTTTAATGTTTCTTGTCAAATGAAGAAGGTATTTGGGCTTAATATCCTTAAACAATATTACTAGAGCTTGATAAAGAAGGAATAATTATTTTGGAACCAAATTTTATTCATCAAACACACACAAATAAGCTAAGGACTAGGACACTCACCAAGTATCTCATCCAGGGGAAGAATTTACTAGTTAAAGATGCCACATGGGAGGATGAGATCATTCAAAAGTATCCACACTTGATTAACATTAAGGACAATGCTTCTCAAAAGAGGGGGGCATGCTATGCTCTTAATATTAGTGTAGATATGGTTATGAATAGTTAGCTTGTGGTTATCTTAACTCTTAATTAAGTCATATTATCATTATTATACCGTTATTTAGGTCAACCTAAGGCTTATATAGGGCTATCTTAGTTGGCCTAGGTGATATCCTAGGCATAAATAAGGTATATATAGGAGGAAGTGAGTCTTATTTCATCATCATATTATGAATTATGTTGTCATTGTATCTATATTTGGAGGTTTCCCCCCTCAAAGTGGCTTGCCATTCTCAACTATTACCAAATATTTGCAACATACAAGTTCACTATCATATTCCTCTATTATGTAAGTTATTTCATTACATGGAGCCTCTAATTACCAAAAGGGGTATATAAGTAGGGTCATTATGATAATAGGTTTGTGACTAGGGATGACCTTGATATTGGCAGCTTACCATATTTAGTGTGAATATATGTAAGATTGTGACCTTGAGCTACTACCATGTCTATGATGGGAAAGGTTATGAAGTTAGCACTTCTATATTGGATGGAAGCTACATACTCTATTAAGTTAGTATTTGAGGTGTAATGAGAAAACATTTTGGGTAGTAACTAGGGGTGGTTATTACACCTCCATGTCAATCCATTAATATGTAGACTTAAGGAGCCTTAAAAACAAAACATAAGACAATACTATGAGCCTAAAATGGTCTCAAAATACCATGATATTTTTTGACCCATTACAAGAGAGTAGTCTCTAAAATAGAATGTAACTCCCCACACCAACATATTTGACCAAAGTGATGATAATGGGAAATTATAACTCCCAAGTACTCTCCTAGGAAGTACTAATTATGCCACTCATCCACCAAATAAGAAAGATGCTCCAATATCTCTCAAGTTTTACCTTTCCCATGTAACTCCAAGTATTCAATGCTTTCTTTCAATAGTATGTCCAAGTCACAAGATAACTTAATAATAAATGGACAATTATTTCTCTATAATCACTTCACATTCCCAATTTCCCACTCCATGAATTTTGGAGATATGTACAAATTATTTACCATCTACTAATAATTAAGTTACAATAGACCCTCAACATTTACAAGGTGAATAGCACACCCAATCCTAAGTCTTCACTTGATATTTACATTTCAGCTATTTGATGGATTGTTCGTAAAGGAGTTTTAATTGCTAGAGAGTGAGAGTCATAGCCTCTCTACATCAAAAAAAATCTCCATACTAACCATCTTAGTAAGCGAATTCATTAAATTATTCAAATTAGCAACCTTCTTTATCTAGACCCTTTCATCCTCAACCATCTTTTGAAAAAAATAGTATAGAATATCAATATGCTCAGTGTGCGCATGTTACATCAAACTCTTTACCAAAGAGATAACATTATAATTGTCATAATCGATCCTCACTTTCTTACACTCAAAGCCAATGCTTGAAGATTATGTTTGTAACCACACTACCTCACAAAAATCATGTTTAATATAATATTATTCTATTTTTGTAGTGGAAAGAGAAATTGTAGGTTACCTCTTATTCATCCAACTAACTAAACCTCTAAAAAAAGTCAACACATACCTCATTAACCTCCTACTATCCACATCACTAGCCAAATCTATATCAATAAAGACTTGTATATTCAACAACTTGTCTACATCATCAACCAATGATAATAAATACAATTATCAAAAGTTACACATAAGTATCTAAACACCCTCTTGATATAGGCCTAATGTTCTTTACAAGGGTTAGGCATAAACTTTCCAAGAACTCCCACTACTTGGATGATATCCAATCTAGTACAAACCATAACATACAACTATGACACTGGTATACACAACTTTATGCATATCTTTAAATTTTTTATGAGATTTAGGAAATATTCTATTTATAAATCCTAGTACTAACAACTAAAGGAATACACACTGGCTTATAGTCTTGCATTTTTTATAAAATATTTCCAACATACTTACTTTGATTAAGCTAAAGCTTTCTATTAACATAATCCCTATTGATTTCTATACCTAAATTGCATTTTGTATCTACTAAATCATTTATATCAAATCTATCTAAAAGCTCTTTTTTAAGTTCACTAATCATCCCCTTATTGTTTCCAATGAACATGTAAATTAACAACTAATAATTGATTATACACTACTTTAAAATAAACATAATGATCTACATTACTTCTTACAAAAACTAAGTTCTAAGGAAAATACATCAAAATTTTGATACTGCATCCAAGGTGTCTACTTCAAACCATACAAAGGTCTCTTTAACCAATAAACTAATTTTTCCCTTCATTTCACCACAAAGTTATCATGTTTCATATAAATCCCCTCTTCAAGATGTTCATGCAAAAAAGTAGTTTTAACATTCATTTTATCTACTTCTAATCTATAAGCAACAATAATAGAAATCATGTATCTAATAGAAGTCAATTTAGCAATATGAGAGAAAAATTCAATAAAAAATATTCCCTCAACCTAGAAATACCTTTTTCCCACAAGTCTAGCCTTGTGCCTTATCAATTGGCCATATGCTCCAAATGTATTGTTAAACAACCACTTGCATCCCATATGTTGCCTTCCCTTGAGCAATTCTACTAGATCCCAACTATCACATTTTCCCAAACCCACCATCTCCTCCTCTATGGCCACCTTACAAGAATTGTGTTACTTGAGCCTCTAGTTGATGCCTATGGGAAGCATGTTACAATAGTAGTTCAAAGAGTTGTAGATAGGTTTTTGCCCTAAAAGTTTGAGGTGGGTTGCAGATTTTGATGGTATGTTGGCATTGGCATCCAAGGTGGTTTGCCTTCGATTATTTGTTTTCTCTTTATATATAGATTTTAATTTGGTATACCTCTTTTGATAGGGCCCATATAGAACTCTTCAATTCTTCAATTAAAAAATACATAGAAATGGCCAAACAACTTACATATCTAATACTTTAAAGTTAAAGTCAGAGTATTTGATCCGACTAACATAATTACATTAACATGATTGTATATTGCTCCTTATTAACTTTGGGTAAATCTTATATGCCTTTAATCTTACTATCAACGTTTAATAGATCACATTAGATGATCCATCTCTCAACCTGAATTATAATTTTTAAATTTAAAATCATCATTATAAAGAACTCAGATTCGATCCTCATCTGTTAAAGGTAAGAGGACTTATTGATCTCAAATACTTCCCTTAATTTCCTCCTTTACTACAACTTTCATGGCATCTAAATGGATTTGGTGTCTAAACTTGGATGAATGCTCAGGAATAGCATATTTGACGATGAAACAAATGTACCACATCTTAATTAATTATAAGTGTTAACACAGTAGCTTTCAAAAACAAGAGGAGGTGTCCTCCTAGGCGACCCTTTTTCTCCTTATAAATGACACCAAATAAAACTAGACATCTTATTAGAAGCTTTTCTTAGAATAAAACCAAAGTCAGAATGTTTGGGGTGTTCCTTCTGGACTGCACCATTGAAGATGGTTTTGCAGAACACGAATACAGTAAGTTCTGGGAAGAAGTTGAGAAATCATACCAAATATCCCTTCGAAGAATCCCTTTTGAACGAAACCTGCAACGTAAACAAGCCAGAGAATTATTAGCAGAAAAGGGATGGGCAGATCTAAAATACTTTAGCAAAAAACTTCGTAGCAATCTCATCTATGAAAACATTGTAGACTATCTGAGCGACACATTAGAACATTGTGGAGCATCTGCAGACAATGTAGAAGCTTCACACGGTTTAGTGTTAATGGAAAATAGATGGAAAAACTATTTATATTACAACTGCCCACATCCTGAAAAATATGTCAGAATTTTTGTTCTTTATCCCCCTCAAGGCAAACGTTGGATTTTAAGGGAAACAGGAGACAACTTCTGTGATAAAGTGTTGTTTTTGGCTATTCACTTTCCTACCATTTTTCCCATTGATATTGGTGAGGAGAATGAAAATGCTGAAGCTGTGAATAGTGCGCATGAGAGGATAAGAAGGCTTTTCATGGAGGAGATCAGATTGGTTTCTGAGAGATTCCAGAGTCATGTATTTTCACTTCCTTGTAGAAATATGGACGAAGTAGATGCTGAATTAGATGCTTATCTAGGGGAGCTGTGGGAACGGATTAACAAGTTGTTGCTGACCTTCATGAGAGAGGGAAGAAAGGATTTAAATAGGGAGCATGTACAACAATCTATGGGAAAACAGTGAATTTCTAAGGCATGCAAAGGACTCAGTTCTACTGATCCAAAAAAAAAATTGCAGTTTATGAACTTCATTTTGTTAGTCTATAAGTTCCACCTCACATTGATATGTAGAGTAATTACATGAATACAACAATTACCTAGTCAATAGTTTAGGTTTTAGAGTTGAGATTGGAATAATGGCTGTAGAATTAAATTTATATAGTTTAAATGAATTAAATGTGACATTTAATTGGACTTTAGATGGAGGAACATGTAATTGTAGCTGTTAGAAATTAGTCTATTAATATATTAAAAATTTGGACCTTGTCTAAATGAAGGTAGAACTAATCCTTACATTTAAGAAAGTGATTTGATGTGTGAAATTATATTGAACCTATGGAAGTGAACTAGTGAGAAGTGAATGTCTATCATATATTCGCCTCAATGCATTGTACTTGTAGTTAAACTGAGCTGGTTTAAAAAAAAAACATTTGGAAACATGCTAAGTTAGGGTCATGCTCTTTTTAGTCAAGTTCTTGGGAAGACCAAAAAGTAGTAGCTATGACGCAAAATTGAAAATACTAGTCAAGCATGCAATATGCCTAAGATGATACAAGTACCAATAAACATCTCTAATTTAATTTGTCCCCTTCAAATATATGTTTTTGGTACCTTCTCCACATATACTAGTGTAATTAAAATACCTACCTATTTTAAGTAGGCACCCTATGTAGGTTATTTTTTGTTTGTTATACTTTTATGTACTCTTATTAGTTTATCCTACCAACCAAGGTTTCCCCTACCAATATCTATGTCAATCAATTTTGATTTGGATCTCATAAATCCAAGGCTTGAGATAAAAAACACCATGTAAGCCTATGTCGTGTGGGAAAAGGATAACTTCACGACCCTAGCAAAACTAAATATAGCGAATGATATTTATTTTCATTGAACTATGAAATTTGATACATAGAGGATTATCAATGCAATCTGATGTCACATTTCAAGGTTATTTAAAAACCCCAATACACATGCACATGATAAGTTATTTCTTAATATAGGCTAATCCCTTAGAGGTTTTGCATAATCAAATCTCCCCCCTTATAGGGCCTTGTGAAGTTGAACTTCGATGGGGGATCATGTGACAATATTGGGTCTTCTAAGAAGAGCTCAAGTTTTATGTTATAGAGTATTACCCTAAAATGTAAGCATATTTAATGTTGATATCTTATCAATTAGGCTTCATTTATTTTAAATACTCTACTCCAATATAATTTAATGTCTTTATAAAAATATTTTTTTATTAAATCCAAGTAATATTCCAAGTCTAAATGACAAAAGTTGAAAGGACTTTCTTTTGAATCAATCATAGGAAAATTAAAATAGTTGCAAGCTTATTTTAGAATGTTAATGATGAGTGTATTTTTATTACTAACACTCTTAAGAGTATTTCATAAGTCTTTTAAAAGCTCTATTTACACATTATTTTGCTCGCTTATGTTAGACCCTACACTCAATATTTTTGTGGGTGTTACAACTAAATTAGTTCCATTGACTTTAATATTTTAAGGTCTAAAAATATTATATTTATTCTTGATATACTTATTTATAAGTTAGAAAGGGAAGTCCCATGTTGAACACACATCAACACTAAGAGGGGGAGGGGGGGGGGGGTGTGAATCAGTACTTAGAAAATTTCTTTCATTCAATAGTTATGAATCAATTAAAACATGATAAGCATGTGAACACAAAAATGCACAACCATACCACTAGATTTACATAGAAAACCCAACAAGGGAAAATCCATGGTGAGCAAGTTGCTTGGATCTATGGTTGAAATCCAACCTCACAAATATAATAACTTTTAAAACAAAATTTTATGGTCTTTAACCAAAGGAAGTTCACTACTTCCTACTTATTACAACTTTCACAACAAAGGTTCACTACCTCAACATACAATTAGATTCTCTCAATACATTAGTTACTTTCGGCTCGTTGCCTTTTGTAAGTACAACTTCTTCAAAAAGCTATGTTTCTTAAACCTCATTGCCTTCAAAAAACTCTCATTTACAAGCTCATATTCTTCTTCGCAGTCTTCAAATTCACTATTGATCTCTAAAAATTGATCTTTGACATATTTCATCATCAAAAGATATTTTATAGAAAGAGAGAGAGACATTCAATTCCAAAATTGCATCCTTCAAACTGAAACTTATCTTCAAAATTGGTGCACACAACTAAACACTTGGAGCAATCAACCCAATATGACAAGTCGACTCAGCAAACAAGTAAACTATCAAAACATCAACTCTAGACCAATGCAGTACCAAAGAGAACAATAAACACTTTGCAAACCATTTTAGAAAACTGATATAGCATGTAAATACATCTTTGTGCACCCTTTTTGTTATACCAAATCAATACATGTTGGTGCAAACACTTCATACTTAAGAAATAATGACTTTGAACACTCTTCTGAAGGAAATGATCACATACCATCTTGTGGAGACACTAGAGAGACAAAAGAGCTTTCATCATGCATTACAAACCCTTTGTACACATTCTTTATCCAAAATATGTTGATGTAGATTGATAAGACACTAAACAGACCAACCTACCAGGTTGTCAAAACATAGAAAACACACTATCATATATAGAACTTCCAGTGGTGAACCAAATCATTTGAAGCTAGGATAGCTCATAGACATAACATCTTCATAAACTTGACTTCAAAATCACAAGGTAAAATATTGAAATGCAGTAAAATGGTAGAGACATATAATTCTCTTCGTGTCATACATTCTCTGGGACTTAGCAAATTCATACACCAATAACTCAAGTAAATTTTTTGGTAGAACACATGCATGGATACATGAAATATCCAAATCTTTCAATTGTGCAGGAGTTACTCTTCAAATTATAAAAACAAAACTTCATCTATTGAAAAATGCAGAGCATCTTGCAAAGCTCTTGCATAGCCAATCCTATGCCTTAAATAGATTTGAACCTTTTTAACCAAGGCTTTTGACACCCAACCGTGAACTTTGATTGATGATGCACAATGATGTACTAGTGATAGCATCAGGTATGCCCCCTAAAATGTTAACTTTTTTAATTATTTCTAAAATCACTTCAGTGAGAAATCAGCTAACACCATGTAGTTTATCCCTAAATTTTATGCTAATTTTTTAATGAATATATGCTTTTTTACTAATTTTCAAATTGGACACATCTTGAAAAATATAAATTTGAGCATGCTCCCCCCTATTTTTTTTGAAAACTGATAAAAAATCATTGTTTTTTTTAATGTGTATAATGGAGTCTAGTTTCTAAAAATGGTAGTGAGCCTTTCCTCTCTAAGCAGTAAGCCCTTCAATAGTGAGCCTTTTTTCTAATCGATGTTGATATTACTTATATTGTGAGCTAATCCTCACCGTGGTTTTTCCCATCTTAGGTTTTCCACGTAAATCTGGTGTTCCCTTGCAAGATAATATAGCCAATATGCAATACTCAAGATTGCAATTATATTGCATTTGTACATGAGAGTCCTTGATTATAAAGACAAGGTGATAGATAAAATTAGAAAAGATTGTGACATGTGTCTTAATCCTATTTTATGAGACAATTAACTTGACAAAAGAGTGAAATAGATAAGATCCTGTTGTGCGTGTTTTGCAAACACGCCTCGTCGAAGGCAGGGACCCCCTCTTTTTTTGCTCTCGTTGGTTCATTCTTGCTCTCGACAGGCCATTTTTTTCTCCCACCTCGCTTTCTGTGCCCCTATTTCAAAGCCTAAGTTGGTCACATTCCTTATAGCGATCAAATCCCATTGGCCAAAATCACCATTCCCAAATTTTCTAAGTCTTCTGCCATTGCGGAAGTTTTGCTGCGAGTTGCTATTTGCGGGCGGCTCTTTCCAGGTTGAAATTTGCGGGCGATTATCTACGGGTTGCTGTTTGCGGGCAACTGTAAGCGGGTGATCATTTGCGGGCAGCTATCTGCATGTTGCCATTTGCAGGCAGCTGTCTGTGGGTTGCTGTTTACGGGTTGCTATTTGCGAGCTACTGTTTGCGGGTTACTGTCAGCGGGTTGTTGTGTGCGGGTTGTTGTTTGCGGATGGTTGTCTACGGGTTGCTATTTACGGGTGGCTGTCTACGGGTTGCTATTTGGTGGCTATCTGTGGGTTGCTGTTTGCGAGTTATCGTTTACGGGTTGCTATTTGTGGGATGTTATCTGTAGGTTGCCATTTAGGGGTGGCTGTCTATGGATTGCCATTTACGGGTGAATGTTTGTGAGAAACTGTCTGCGGGTTGTTGTTTGTGGGTTGTTGTCTGCGGGTTTCCATTTGTGAAATACTATTGCTAACGGCTTTGGACCCTCCGACTTTTGCCTTCCAAATCTCCGTATTTCCAAAAGGGTGCAAACTTCAAGTTTTCAACATCTGGGGCCCCTAAAATGAATGTTTCCACATGCCCAAAGAGGTTTAAGTCAAACTCGCCAAGTGTTTAGACGTTGCAAAAGTTTCGTTGCAGGCTGCCATCTGTGGGCTACTGTTTGCAGGTTGTCATTTGCGAGTTGTTGTTTGCGGGTTGTTGTTTGTGGGCTGTCATTTGTGGGTTGCTGTTTGCGTGCGGCTGTCTATGGGTTGCCATTTGTGGGCAGATGTCTATGGGTTGCTGTCTGCGAGTTACTGTTTGCGGGCTATCGTTTGTAGGTTGTTGTTTGTGGGCAACTTTCTGTGGGTTTTTGTTTGTGAAATGTCGTTGCTAATAGCGCTGGACCTTCCGACTTCCGCATCCCAAATTTTTGCATTTTTCAAAATGTGTCAAATCTTAAGGAGTTATGTCTAGACACCTTTCTACCTCTTTTCCCACGTGCTAAAATTGAAAATCTCAAGTTTACTAAGTTGTGTGAAGTTGTGAAAGTTTCGTTGTGGGTTGCTACTTGCAGATTGCTATTTGTGGGCGGTTGTTTGTGGGTGGCTATCTACGGGTTACCATTTGTGGGTAGCTGTTTGTGGGTTTCCATAGCCCCATGGCTGTTTTCTCACTATTTTTATCCTGACAGCTTCCACCCCAGGGAAACCCGCATCCTTGGGCCCGCATTGTCTTTTTTGATCCAAATGAGCTCCAAATGTTAAACGATTATAAATTTTATGATCTTTTGATGATGTATTATTGGATCTAACCTTGGATTTGTAGGATTTGGCTGATGTTTTCCTTATTATATGTGAAAATACTTACTGCACTTCATGTGTGTAGGATTTATGGAACCTCCTAAGGGACCAACATAAATGGTGCTAGAAGGAGGGTTGAATCAAGACAGGGTTGAACCAAAGACATTGCTCCATCCATCACCTGCCTCTCCTCCTAGCACCTATCAATAGAACTAGCGTTAGAAGGATGCCTATGTCAAGGAAGTCAGTGACAAAACTGCAAAGGGTGGTCCAAAAGGGAACAAGAGAATTTTTTTAACTTCCACCAAATGATGATGATGATCTTCCAAGAGATATCCACCCAAGATCAAGAGCAACACATCTAATTCTCATTAAAATTGATCAGAAAAAGGATGCACTTGATTGGCTGAAAGGATGTTGCAAATACATCAAACAAAGGGAAAATTTCCATAATTTTTAGCCACAATACAAAAGACAACTAGAGGACAAAACTGCTATAGTGCCAGGGTCACTGGAAAACAAAATAGGGAAAAGGACAAAGATGTATTTTATATTGCCATATATTTGGGGGTAGGTGAAACCCTAATGTAAATGAATCTTGGCCACACAATGTAATTCAATCTCGTCCATTCATTCTCCTTTTGGGAAACTATAAATAGGGACTTGCCCCTCATTTTTAAATGGACGGAGAGTTGGTGTGAAGGGAATTTTGCAGCAATAGAGAGAAGTATTGCATGATTTTATGGATGTTTCTTTTGAGTTTATTCATTATGCATGCATGGTTCAACTCCCATGTTAGATTTAGTTTGTAGTTTCTTGAATGGTTGTGATAATGGTGTTTGTTGTTATGGTATTTGATGAATTTCCAACCCATACTTTTGACACTTGTTGATGACAATTTGCTGTGTAAAGTTAGCCTGGGCTTCTTTATTTCATTGTTGCAACTTAGTTCAATTGTATGTTCATGATGTGCATGTACAATTGAAAATTTGCAGTCCTTAGAAGATTGCACTGGTTTTGTGTAGCTGTAGGCTTCTCTTGGTCAAGCAAAACCCAATTTAGGAAGTTTGTCTACTGTAGCAGCCTCCATTGTTACTGCTCATTTGTAGCTTAGATCTAGAACAACTTTCTTAACCCTTCCCTCTTTTGCTATTTCTTTTAGATGCTTGTTAGAGTAGGATTCAAAGCATCACCACAAAGCTAAATCCGATGAACTTAGTGAGTTTTAGCTTGCTATTTTGAGTGGGAAGCCACTATTCATTCACTTCCAACACTCCTAAGACTCTATTTCCAAACCCAACTTCCCATTTTTTGTAACTCATCCGTAAGTCCGCCTTGTGATTACCAAAAAAATCACATCAATCAATTGAGATATTCCAAGCATTTTCATGACCTGACACTCAAGAGACCCTGGGGTAGGATTTTGTAACTTGTTTGCAAATTTCTACCTTTCAAGAGAGGTAGTGCACTTGTGCATTTACTATGTTGAGAAAGTGTCTAAAACACCCATCAACAAATCCTATCTAGACAACTAATACTTCTAGAAGGACATCTAGAACCTAAGTAAACTTAACATGTGAACAAGTCCCCTTGCTAGAAATTAGCTAGGTACAAGATATTTATTGACACCAACATTTTGCAATTCCATTATGGAAGTGTAGTCTTCAATGAGTGACCTATGATAGTGGATCTCCTAATGAGTCAAGTTTCTAGAAAGAGCATTGTATACATCATTTGAATAGATTTATATCCCATATGGACAAACTCCTATCCAATATGGATGGATTTTTATTATATATGAATATGTGAAGACCTAGCCATACAAATGAATGAACAAATAAGAAATTAAATTAAATTTATAAGATAAAAAAATTATGGAAAATTTGGGTACAACATGAAGGTTGTTACATAAAATATCAATTATTTGATTGATCAATTAACCTTGTAAGTATATTATACTTTACAACCTTTAATATTCTATCATTTCTTAATTTAGAAATCCATTCTTTAGGAATTAAACCATCTTAAATGATAATAATTCGAAGAGAGTTATTAATGTGCAAGAAAATTATTTATCATGATAACTTGGGGTATTTTTTATAATGACGTCTAAAAATCTTGACAAGTGGGGTTGAAGCATTAAGACATTTATTTCAAGATAAACTTGCAAATTTATTTACTAAAACAATGATGACACATGATATCTTTTTCAATATTTCTCACATATATTAAAAATGAATAATGTATGCCATCACTTTTCAATAGAATATACAATGAGAAAGTAAGAGAGAAAAATTCTAGCATTTGAAGAATATTCTTCTTCTATCATACAATTGTTTCTAGCTTTTGGGGAGAGTGAGTGAATCCTCACCTACATCCAACACGATTCATGGATATATAAATTCCCTTCTATCACTTTATAAACCAACATAATCCTAATTTTTGTAGCAATGGTGGAACACATGTCATCATGAATATGGATATGAACATAATCATGAGCTAGTCCACTACTAGTTGTAGTGTATATAAAACTTAAACTAGATCTACACTTGTAGGAACATAACTTCACTACTCCATTGACAACATTCAAGGAACACATGATGGAGGTACCATGGAATCTCAATAATAAATTTCCATTATCTGTAGATGTTCAACTACATTCCCTACCAAATTTTTTCTTGGTCATTTATCTATATTCTTGAAATATATATAGAATGTCTTCTTTGTTATTTATCTTGGAAACTCTTTCAACTTTCACATGATTAATCTTAGGCTTGAGACAAATTTATTTGAATATAATCTCTATGATTTTGTGAGATGACTTTCCATGAGGATTTCTTTTTCTGTCACTACCAATTAAGAGATCATTGAATTTTAATAAAATAAGTAGAACCAAATATATTTGGCTTATATATCCTATTGTACTATTATTTTCCCATCATTGGCCATTCCTACCTCAATTATATTTATACCTTCTTCGATATTTTTGAATTAAAAAGCTTCATTCTCTAGAATTTCATAAATTTTAAATGATCTAAGCTATATTACCCCAAATTTTTCTAGTTTAATTTCCCACTTGTATTTTTATTTTAGCATGAGTGGTTTGATATTTAAATTTATTTTTCAAAGGATCTTACCATGCCAATATTTTTACTTTTTATTTGTAACTTTTATAGCCCATTGTGTCATTACCCATCCTAATACCTAGACAAGTTGACATCATGATACAAGGTCAATCTCCAAGGGCCAATTTGAGAACAAGACCCAAACTTACCCTCACAATGATAGGGTCCTTGTATTTCATAGCCTCAACGCTACTAAATTGATGCACACACTTCTCATCTTAACTTAATATTACCCACTATGTATTATGTGTACTCTTGAGAATAAGACAAATATGAAGATGATTATCCTATGAGGGCTTCAACAAACATCTTGTTGTTTTCCTTTCCCTTCTTTAGTATCCATGATATATAGAAAGTTACAAAGAGGCTAGATGACTTCATAATATTTTATTTACAAATAGAAGAGACCTCTTAGAGAGTTATTCTCATAATCATTGGCTAACATTTACCCTTGTAGTTTATCAACGAAGGGGTAAAATTTATAAATTTATAGGTTCATATTTCATCCTCGCCCTCTTTGTAGTTTGCATAACATCGTGTTTCATTTTAATCTTAGTTTCCTTCTACAAATTTATTACTTATATATATTACATATATTGATTATATGCAATGGGTACCTTGTAATAATCACACTATGGTGATCCTATGTAGCCTTTGGGAGAAGATGTGTATAGACAAGACCACTTGTTATGTAGTATAAAAATGGGTAGTAGCTTGGGGATCATGGATTTATATAGACTTAGGAGGAGATGATGATTGTTGGGGATGTAATAGGAAGGGTACTTGGAAGGATGGAAGATGATAGCCTCTAGTCAAAGGGAATTGTAAACTAGGCATTTGATATTGCCCAATTGGAGGGAAATATTATGGATGGTAGTATTGATGTAGAAATTGGAAATGGGGGTAATTGCATGAAAGACTAATGTATGCAAAGATTGAATCCACCTATTTTGAAAAAGAGACTATGGAGTGTAACTTGATTGGGTTGGATACTTTTCTTTTTGATTAATATATTGTATTTTAATTTGCATTAATATAAAGAAAATAGTACAATATTCACAAAAAAGGAAGGGTAGTAGGAGAGCACACCGTCAAGTCTAGAAAAAGGGACAAGCCTTGAAATAACACAAAACTACATTAAGAAACAATGGCTATATTAGGCGAAGGAGAATCTTTACCTCAAGGTTACCCCAAATATCAATGGGGTTAGAATCATCAATTGGATCCCAACAAGTGATATTGTTGTCTTCAACCTTCTCCTCTAGGTGTGGCTAAATGTGAATTAGAGATATTACAAGCGATGGGGAATTTATTCTGGTGCTAGTCTAGCTGAGGAGATGGCGGATGTGAAGGTTGAGGCCATCCTCCAAAGGGTAGTATTAACCTTAGGATTTTACAGAGGACCATGTGAGAGTGAGACTCATAGTCATCTCAACTATCAGTTCTAAAAGAGTGGTTACATCCATGTCGATTCCATCAAGGAGGGGTGGATTTGGGAGGCACTCGAGCCATAGTGCAAGGGGTATTTCCCCAATGTTCTAGTAACTAGTCAAGATCAGATTTAATTGAAGTATAAATTTGTTGACTTGCACCTTAATCTACATAAGAATATTAGAGAAAATCATGCTCTTTAGTGCATAGATATAAGAATTTATTAGCAATGTTGTGATTAAACAATGTAGCATTTATATCCTTCTAAATATTTGTAAGGAAGCTAAGGTAATGGAACAACTTCATACACTAATATTAAAAGGAGGATAATGCAAAATTTTATAGATCTTTTCAATAGTTACAAAAAACTTAACAAAAATAAACATAAATATCATGCATACCACAACACAATGATTTATGTGGGGAAAACCCTTTTGGGAGAAAAACCCCACACTCCAAAAGCCACCCAATATATTATTCATAAATCACAAAGATTACAATATACTTGTAGAGCAAGCTTCTTATAGGAGTATCACCAACCAAAAATACAAAGTAAACATGACCGCTATTAAACTCAAAATACATCACAACACATAGTCGAAATACAATGCATTGTTGGACCAATCACTAGCATCTCCCTTCAAATTCATGACATGCACTAACTACCTCCCACGGATCTATTTATCTCTGGCATTTGTATTGGGCGTTAATAGGTTAATCTTTTGGCACAATGATAAATGTGTTCCAAAAAATGGTATTAGATCCATGGTCGCGGGTTTGAATCCCCTCAAGTGAAATTGAGGGGGGATTATTGGACTAATCGCCAACTTCTCCCTCCAGATTTGTGACATGGACTAACCGTCTCCCATGGATCTGTTTATCTTTGACATTTGTATCAGGCATTAATAGGTCGATCTTTTGGTACAACAACAAACATGTTCCAACATGACCTTATATAATAGGGTTGCCTTTTAGGGAAATTCAAGCCAATAACATATATATCGTCAAATATAAGACCTAATGATGAATGATCTATATTTACAATAACAAAATAAGACATAAAATGTGGCTTTCAAGGGTGCTTCCCTTGAACCCTCATTAAGGCACATGGCCCCTAAACCCCCCTGTTAGGGGGATGAGCCCCTTGAACCCTTGCCTGGGCGCATAGCCCTCGGACGCCCTATCGGGGGGATGATCCCCACAAACCCCTTGTAGGGTGTACACCCCCATACACCTCCCGTGCTTACCTATCAATATTAAACCTTATGTATTTGCAAGGTTGAGACACATTCTCCCAATAAATCTCCTACTTGTCAAACACCTTGTAGGAGCAACAAGAGGGAGTATAAACATCATCTCTTAATTGCTAGGGGCTAAAAGGCTCATAGAATCCAAACACCATCTAAAGTTCTTTATGCTCACAAGCTCAGTTAAATAATTAGTAAAATTCACCAAAGTCTCTACCTTAACTAGCTTCACCCTACCATCTTCAACCATATCTCGAACAAAATAATATTGTACATCAATGTGCTTGGTCCTGGCATGAAATGCTAGTTTTTTAGCTAGACATATCACACTCTGACTATCATAATAAATTTTCACTGCAACTTGTTTTATTCCAATATCTGAACACAATCTCTTAAGCCAAATGGCTTCTTTACAAGCATGAGTAGCTTCCATATACTCAGCTTCAATGGAAAATCAACCACAACTTGTCGCTTACTCATCCAACTAATTGCACCACCAAATAATGTAAAAATATAATCATTGGTGGATCATCTGCTATCAACATCATCTTCCTAGTTTGACTCCACATAACCATGAATATCAAGGGAAATATTGTCTTCAATAAAATTACTATGATAACACAAGGAATACTCTAAGGTACCATGCAAATATTTGAACTCTTTTAACTGCATCCCAATGAGCTCTACCAAGATTAGACATATATCTGAAAAGAACTCCTACTACTTGGATAATGTCTAGTCTAGTACAAACCATAGCATACATCAAACTTCCAACTACACTCTGGTAAGGTACTTTTATCATGTCTTCCATTTTTAATGGGGATGTTGGACAATCAAAAATAGATAACTTTGTTCTAGATAAAAAAGGAACACACAATGGTCTACAATCCTGCATGTCAAACCTCTATAAAATTGAATTGAAATACTTACTTTGACCAAGCCATAGCTTTCTATTCACTCTATCTCTTATAAATTTCCATCCCAAGAATGTGTCTAGTTGCACCAAGATCTTTCATTTCAAATTTAACTGCAAGTTGAGATTTTAGTTTTGAAATCATGCCTTTCCTTTACCAATAAATAACATATCATCAACATATAATGTAATAAGTAGGAAATGATTGCCATTAGTTTTATAATTGTAGAGAAGGGGGATTCGCTACTCATGAGTTCTCTTCAATCAGAAAGCCTCACGGGGTGAACTACCCTAAACTACCTCAAAGAACAACGGTGAGAGTTTTAGAATCGGAAAGAGGAGGTCACAGAGATTCTCTGGACAAATCGACAAGGTCTTGGCCAAAGAACGACATCGGGGAACCTAAATGAAAGCAGAGCACGCTGGCATCCCCGAGGCACACTGGCGTCTCGTATGGACCATAAAGTGGGTTTATCACAGAAAATGGCTAAGCAACTACTAGCAATCCGAATACTGAAAACTTCTAGAGTGATAGAAAGTGATAAAGCTGAAATAGACTACAATGGAAGTGATAAAGGTGAGGAGAAGAAAGGAAATGCTTACAATTGTGTGAGTGATGAAGCCTCCAACTCGTGAATGTCTCCAAAAATTTCACACAAGAGAGAGATAAATAGGGGTTTTCCTCAGTCAAACCCCCATTTTGGTGTTCCCACCTCCACAGACAGCCAAATAGATAGAGATAAATAATGATAAAGAAGGGAATACAAGCTATGTAAACAAAAGACACTAAAAAATAGTACATGTTTACTCAATCAAGATGATAGATAAGATAAGCAGAGATTACCACCTCCGTCCAAAGCACTCAAGGCTTGTGGAGGAGAAAATGAGAGGAACTCAAGCCTCTTCTGCAATGGTGTTTATCCTACACTTGCACTATTAGAGTGATGGAGTAGTGGGTTGCTGCAAGTGGAGTGTAAAGTGCTACTACAAAGCTTGTGAAATGGAGAGAGTGCTTAAAGTGATCTTGCAAAACTTGTGTAGAAGATCTCTAGAGCTTGTGAAACTTTCCAAAACTTGAGAATGGATGAGAGAGTGAAGAATATGAAGGAAAGGATGAAAAATGACCATATTCGGTTCGGCTAGCCGAAGAGGGACATTACACTTTGACCTCCTATTGAAAGTGTAACGTCTCTGTAGAATCCAGGCACAGGAATTTGCTAGGGATGTAAGTGCACCGCGCGGATGTCTACATGCTACACGGGTATCCCCGAAATAAACGCCCCCACCAACACACAAACAGGGTGCCAAGTGTGATGTGAGCAACAGGCTTAAGTGGAATTAAGAAGGGGAATTTGCATCAGGGGTGCAAATTCATGCCTATACATTTTTCCCCCACTTTAGCGAGCACGAGCATTGATGAGTGTTTCAATAAAGTAGAGAAGTAAGAAGTAATAGGGTAAGAGATGTATACCTGAACTGATGAGGAAGCAGAGCATGGTCTGGAAAACTCGAAAGTGCAGGAAAGGACTTCATATTTCCACAAAACTATAAAGTTGAAGTATGAAAGCACCTCATAGGCTCACAGTCCTCCAAGGGAGGTATCCTTCAAGAAATCTCACATGAAGGAAACCAAGAAGAGAACCTTACATACCCATAGATCTACAAGGAATGTATCTCCCAAGAACTCTCACATGAGGAAGACCGAGGAAAGGAGACTCCACAAAGTTAGAGTTGGTGACACGTTTATCCGTAGATAGAACATGTCAAGAAGCAGCTGTACAGGCCAGTGAATGGACAATCACACATACAATCACTTAGGTGTAAGACTTTCAAAGGGGTCCCTCAAGAGCCCTTCAAAAGGAAGGAGGGTCCACTCAAGGGACACGATGTTTGAAAGGTGAAGTTTAGTCGGGCTACCCCTAAGCTAGACATAAGGATGTGAAGTAGGTCTAGCCGAGCTACCCCTGGGCTAGACGTGAAGATGCGAAACCGGTCTAGTCGGGCTGCCCCTGAGCTAGATGCCATAGGACTTGTTGAAAATTTTCAAAGGGGTCCCTTGGGAACCCAACGTGAAAAGAAAGGGTCCACTCAAGGGACACACCGTTCAAAGCTAGTGTCTTCTTTTCAAACCGATTCATCATCAGTGAATCCTTTTGAAAGATGTTCACTTCATCAAGTAATTTGAAAGGAAGGATATGCCCCCATGCGAGGGGAAGATGAAAGTTGTTCCTGCTTTGGAGGAAGGTTTCCAAGTCCTTTCTTTACGAACCCATGATGAATAAACATGTTCCGTTAGGGTTTCGAGTCGAGAATACAACTCTAGAGAAGGAATGTATGAAGGGTCTTGAGGTAGGATTCATTTTGCAGCAAATGCACTTCCTAAAGATCAAGCGATGTAGAAGTGGTGTTGTCACATATGAAAGGGACAATTCAAGCAAAGAAGAGAGAAAGATCAAGAGCAAGCAAAGGAAAAGAAAACACACACAAAGGGAACTGGGGGATCTGGTTTCGTGGGGTCAGATCTACCTTTATTTATATATATTAGGTAACCACGGTAAGAGTTGAAAGATCATCAATCCCCAACCAGATCAGGAAGAATGCACGAAAGACAAAGTAAAAATAAAAAATTGGGTCAACATGGAAGGAGGTCTAAATGCTCCCGATGCTTTGCATAATCCCCAATTTACCGAAAGTCAATTACAAACATGGAAGAATGAAGATACATATAGAGGACGATTTACAACACAAACACCATGCTTGTATCTAAGCACCAACGGGGGTGACGAGGGTCATCCAAGCACATATAGCACAATCATGAGGGAACACGTCACAACACACACATATGTCTAATCTAAAGATCAAGAAGAGGGTCTCCCCTTAACACTCGTCAACCAAGAGGTCATTATCTTCCCACTCTAGATCATCGTAGGGGGAAGGATGATGAGCCTACAACTGTGTAATGTTAAGGGGAGGACCTTCGGATCCTCTGACAACAAGGGCCAAAGCTGAGGGACCAATGAGGTCTCCGTCGCTCAACTCTTGTGGGTCCAAGGTCAACAACTTCGCGAAGATTACTGACAAGGTCAGAACTTCATCCACTGAGTTAAACATGCACTTAATGGGAGTGCCATGTTTCACCTCGGCAGATGGAGGAGTTTGTACTTGAGGTTCACTGCTGGGCTCACCAAGAGACTTGAGAGCAGTGACAAACTCGAGGGAGGCTGGAACTAGTTCCCTCACTAGGACAGAACAAGTTAGCACATGACCACCCTTTGAAGAAGGTGGGCTATTCTTACGTCCTCTGTAGCTGGAGGGACCACGCTCTACCTTCATCTTCATTGGAGGAGGCGAACTCCCCACAGACAAAGCAAGGTGGACAGAAGAGGATAGAACCATAGTGGATACAACTGAAGTATTAACCATATCCATGGGCTTCAAAAAGGGAAACACATCTAGGACATAAATCAGCAAGGCCAACTCCATGGAAGGAGCGATAAACACCCACACCTTTCTAGGTGCACATGTGCTCACAATGGAAGCCAAAAGGGATTTAGAACTAGTTTGGATAGGGGTAGAAGGGGGGAGAGAGGAGGACACAATAGGAGGTGCGATCGTCTCCTTCTCCTTCTTCTGCAAGGAGGCTTGCTCAACTAGGTGAGCCTTTCACCGGTGCTTATGCTCGCATGTGAGGCAGTTTTTGCAACTCTTCAAACCTGAGGCCGGGGTTTGCGAAGGGACGAAAGGTTCTTGATCAACCATGGGAGTGTCCTCCATAACTGTTTCTAGTGGAAGGATATGATCCTGAATGGGAGTAGGAGGAGTAGGCTCAAAAGCGGTAGGAGAGATTGACTCTAGCGCCTTGACAACGAGCCTCTTTCCACTTGGGGGAGTGGGAAGAGGCCGCGGGGAAAATTCTCTTCACGAGCCTTTCTTTCTGCCATACAGATAGTACCAGGGTCCAAGAGACTCGTTAGGGATATCCGATATCCTAACCCTAGGTTTTCACCAAGGAGGCATCATCGGACTTAGCGGGTAGAGGCCAAGCTTGTTCATCCAATACTCCTCCCAAGAAAGGGGAGTAGACGAGTCAACCCGAGAGGGAGCGAGCTTCTCATTTCCATTTGGGGAGGAGGAAGTGGCTGGTTGCTCGGCTACAGGAAGGGTAAACTTCGGTTTTACTTTTCCTCCAGTCTTATACCTCACATAGTTCTTCTAAAGTAGGTCCGTTATTTGTGTGAGCGGACCAACTGGAGTGGGCCAAAAGTGATGCAACGAGTATCCCCTATGAGGTACCACAGGTTGGTATCTGGTATAATACACTATGTGCATGACACCCTCATGGGAAAACTTAAGACATTTATGAATTACGGAGGTGATCCAGTTCATGGAAGCTAACCAAGGTATACCTAGCTTCACTCTGAATAAGTCTAACTTGGGAATAACATCAAAGACCATGTCTATGTTTCTAGGTCCAACCAGGATAGACAATGTTATCGATCCATAAGGTTTAAGAGAAAGACCATCATGCGTACGAATGATGGATTTCATTGTTTCATATTCCTCCCTTTGCAGGGAGTTGAAGAGTAATGTCTCCTCCGTGATGACATTCACTCTACTCACGGGGTTGACTAAGACTCCTGTCACAATGTTGCCATTGAGGTGAGTGAGAATGTAAAGCGGAGAGGGTTTGTCAATTGATGGTACATCTTGTGAAGTGAATGTTACATCCAACAAACCGGTAACAAGACGAGGAGAGGGAGTAATAGTAACCATGTTAACATACATCTCGGGGTAAGAATCAAAGTCAGTGGGATTGATAATCATATTAGCAGAATGTGACAGAAACAAGTCCATGTATATCTACAGTTCACTATTAGCTTTCGCCACTGACTTATTCATGTTTTGTTTGTTCCCATTAAGATGAATGGTACCATCCTCGATACGATCCTGTATCTCATGATGCAGGCACATGTAGCGTTCAGTATCGTGTCCATTAGCTCGATGGTATTGACAATAAGTGTTTTCTTCATACCAGTTAGGATATGGTTCTCTAACTGATTTAGGGGTTGGAAAGCTAAGGATCTTAACCTTCAACAAATTTTTCAAGATGGAAGAGTAGGATTCTGATAACTTCGTAAAATTTCAGTCGCGCTTGAGGCCATTGTTATCTACAATGGCTACTACATTCGCGATGGCTTTACCTTTTCCAAAGATTGATATTATAGACTACCCTTAAGGACAGAAGTGCAAGGAGGAATCCCTGAACTGCACCACCATCTATTGGTACTCCCATAAAGCTACACATTGATGTGCAAAAGAAGGATACTTCATAAGGGAAAAATTCTCCTACCAAGGCCTTTGTAAGTTCCCTATGAACACCTTTTGCACATCGGAGTCAAGTAATAGATATGATATTTGTGAGAAGAGTGCTTGATATCAAGCTATGAGATTGGTAATATTCTCATGATCTCCTTGTTTACATCGAACAAGGTCAGAGAAAGTCATCTTCAGTCCGATGTTGGCTTGGAACTGTCATAGGAACTAGTTCACAAGCTGATCGAATGTGAAGATGGAATTTTCAGGTAAAGAACAATACCAGTCAAGTGTTGTATCTTTGAGGGATCAAGGAAACACTTTGGCCATCAACGCACCGTGATGGAAAAAATCTGTGCACAAGGTGTTGAAAGCGAACACATGTGTTTGTGGGTCCCCTTTACCACCCTATTTCCTGAACTTAGGAATCTCCATCCCTTGCAGGAAAGGAGTGTTTAGAATTTCCACCGACAATAGGATGTGTTGGAAGAACGGTTGGAAAATAGGCTGGGTCGAGGCCTGGGAAAGGTTCGCCAACTGATTCTACATCTTCCCCATATTCTAAAGAAGGGTCTTCAGAATATGGTCATTAGAAGAAATAGAGCCACTAGAACCACCACCAGAGCCATCGCCTAGATGACTATTGTGACTACTGCTAAGGCCAACACCAATGCCACCGCCACCGGTGTGACCTCCATTAGAGCCACCGCCACTTCCAAGGCCACCACTATGACCTCCACCAGAGCCACCTCCGCCACTACCACCTCCACTTTTGAAATTTCCACCACCAAACCCTCCAACATTCATCCCACCAAATCCTCCACCACCGGAGGCGACAAAAGGGGTGAAGTCGAAACCTAAAGGGTTCGTGTTTATTTTGACAGTTTCAGAATTCTTGAAAGTGGTAGGTATATTGACCAAGGGGACCATGTCAGCCATGTATACAGATGTAGGAGGCATCAACATCTCTAGCTGTCTTTCACGTTCTTCGAAGAGGCATCCTCGTACCAAGCAGATATGGTTCAAAAGGGCACATGCTTCATCCAGATTGGCGAGAGTAGCCAAGAGTTCTACTCTTGTCCGGTCTTTTTCCACCATGTATCTTATTTCACTAATCACTTTAGCAGCCCTAACTATTTTTGGGTTTCCTTCCAGGTGATTTTCTAATGCACCTAACCCTCTACCAAGACTAACGACATATTCAAAGGGATACAGATGACCTCATGCTCATCTACGGATGAGGAGGTCAGTGATGCAGGAGGGGTAGAGATGTGATCAGTTTCATCAAGGAATCTATATTCATCTCGCGATACATGCTCTCGCACGAACAGACCAACTGCAAAACCAAAGAAAAGGTCGGTTGTGAAACTAGAAGAGACCTTCATCTTCTCCATCGGAAGGTTTCATAGACTTCTCCTAAAAATATGCCCAGAGGTCATAGACTGGGTCATTAAGCTCATAAACTTTCACAACACACAAGGATACAATAACCAAGAGGTATAAGAGACAAAGTTCAGAACATCAAAAAATGGGTAGACATTGGTTCACGTTGGGTTCACCAAAAATGTAGAGAAGGGGGATTCACTACTCACAAGTTCTCTTCAATCAAAGAGCCTCACGGGGTGAACTTCCCTAAAATACCTCAAAGAATAGTGGCAAGAATTCTAGAATCAGAAAGAGTAGGTCATAGAGATTCTCAAGACAAACCAACAAGCTCTTGGCCAAAGAATGATAGTGTAGAACCCAGACGAAAGTGCAGCGTGCTGGCATCCACGAGGCGCGCTAGCGTCTCATATAGACCAAAAAGCAGGTTTATCACAAAAAATGGCTAAGAAACTACTAGCAATCTGATTACTGAGAACTTCTAGAGTGACAGAAAGTGATAAAGCTAAAATAGACTGAAATGGAAGTGATAAAGCTGACCTGAGAAGAAAGGAAACACTTACAATCATGCGGGTGATGAAGCCTCCAACTCGTGAATGTCTCCAAAACCTATACACAAGAGAGAGAGAAAGTGTTGGGGCTGTATAGGGGTTTTCCTCAGTTAAACCCTCGTTTTGGTGTTCCCACCTCCACGGACAACTAGATAGATTGAGAGAAATAATGATAAAGAAGGGAATACAAGCTACGTAAATAAAAGACACTACAAAACAATACATGCTTACTCAACCAAGATGATAGAGAAGATAAGAGGAGCTTACCACCTCTATCCAAAGCGCTCAAGGCTTGTGGAGGAGAAAATGAGAGGAACTCAAGCCTCTGCTACAATGGTGTTTGTCATGCGCTTGCACTATCAGAGTGATGGAGTAGTGAGTTGCTGCAAGTGGAGTGTAAAGTGTTGCTACAAAGCTTGTGAAATGGAGAGAGTGCTCAAAGTGATCTTGCAAAACTTGTGTAGAAGATCTCTAGAGCTTGTGAAACTTTCCAAAACTTGAGAATGGATGAGAGAGTGAAGAATATGAAGGAAAGGATGAAAAAAAACCATATTTGGGTCGGCCAATCGAAGAGGGGCATTACACTTCGACCTCCAATCGAAAGTGTAACGTCTCTGTAGACTCTAGCTGCAAGAATCTTTCAGGGACATAAGCATGTCACACAGATTTCTGCGTGTCGTGCGGGCATCCCTGACATAAACGCCCCCATCAACATATAAACAGGGTGCCAAGTGTGATGTGAGCAACAGGCTTAAGTGGAATTAAGCCTCCGCCTTAGGTTTTCTAAAGTGAAAGGGGGGTATAGGGGAATTTGCGTTAGGGGTGCAAATTCACACCTATACAATAATAGACATAATGATTTGATTTAAAATGCTCAAATATCAAACTCAACACATATGTATCAAATTTTTGGTACCACATCCTAGGACTTTGTTTTAGGCCATACAAAGATTTCTTAAATTTTCAAACCAATTTACTTTTACCTTTCACCATGTAGTGCTCTAGTTGTGTCATATAAATATTCTCCTCCAAGTCACCATGAAGGAAAGTGGAACTTTCAAATCTATTTTATCAACCTCTAAATCATAACCATCAACAATATAAAGAAAAAATCTAATGGATGTCATTTTTACAACAGGAGAAAATATCTCACTGACCCTCAACTTGAGAGTAACCTTTGCACAACCAACCTTGCTTTTTACTTCTCAATACCTCCTTCCGAACCAATCTTTTTCTTGAACACCCATTTACAACCAACAGGTTTTCTTCCTTCAGGCAATGGTACAAGATCCCATGTATCATTCTTTTTTAAAGCTATGATTTTTTCGTCCATATAAATCTTCCATGATTTTGCATCATTCATACATAATTCCTATTCTACCAATCTAGGTTCATCCATGTTAGTATTCAAAGCACAAATACATCTCCAATCATGAATTGAATACCTTTTAGGTGGTTGTCTATGCCTTGTAGATCTACAAACAAGTTGAGTTTGAGGTTCTTCCTCCTCTTCTAAAAAAATTGAGCTAGATGAGCTCTCCTCAACTTCTTGTCTATCCATGGGCCTCAATTCAACTTTCTCAGGTGTAGAAGGAAATTGAATTACATCTTCCTTTTTACTTTTTTTTGGCTGCAATATAATAGAATAAGGCTTATTTTCTCTAAAAATAACACTTCTATATTATATTACCTTTTGTGCAACAAGATCCCAAAGCTTGTATCCTTTCACACCATAACTATATCTAATGAAGATACATTCACAACCTTGTTCTCCAAATTTGTCCACTTCTCCTTTGGAACATGTGCATATGCCTCACAACCAGAAACTCTAAGATGTATTAATGAAGGCTTGTGAATTGACTATGCCTCTATAGACATCTTATTAACAAGAGCTGGTGTAGGATACCTGCTAATCAAGTAAAAAGTAGTGGCAAGAACTTCATCGAAAAATCTTTGTTCTAGACCAACACCACTCAATATACTCCTCTAGCCTTCTCCATCAGTGTCTTGTTCATTCGTTTTGCAACTCCATTCTATTGTGGAGAATACAGATTTATCTTTTTATATGAATACCACAATCTTTATAAAATCTATCAAAATAATTAGAGAAAAATTCACTACCATTATCAGTCCTCAAATTTTTTATTTTCTTTCCATTCTACAACTCAACCATTTCTTTAAATTCTTTAAATTGACTTAAAACTTTAGATTTACTCTTTAGAAAATATACCCATGTCCTTCTCCTATAGTCATCAATAAATGAAACACAATATGTGGATTTTCCAATTGAAGGAACATCTATTGGACTGAACACTTTAGGATGAATAAGATCCAATACATCACAAGATTTATGAGAACTCGAGTAAAACTAAATACGGTTTTATTTTCCATAAATGCAATGCTCAAAAAAATAAATTTCAATATTACAAATAGACAACCGTTCAACAAGGTTTTTATTTTTTTAGGTCCTTAGACCCTTTTCTCCAATGTGGCCAAGTCTTTGGTGTCATAGCATAGTTTTCTCTGTAGGTAACTTTGATTCAGAAGAAAGAGTACCCTTGGGTATCCAAAATACATGACCACTTGCTAAAGATGAAATCCTCACCTCTTCCACAAACTATCTTTTCATATATAAGTACTATTGCACTCAACAATGCATGCATTCTTGACTTATGCAATGTTTCATATCTGACACCTCTAGCAATCACCATAGAACCTCTAACCATCTTGCATCCTAGATCAAAAAATACTACCTACACACTTACATCTATTGGTTTTCTCATAGATAAAAAAAATCATGCTAATCTAGGGATATGCAACACACCATTAATCCTTTTTATTCTACCATCAAGAAACCTGATTCTAACTTAACCAAAACCAACAATATTTAAATAATAATCATCACCCAAGTACACCTCACCTCCACCAAATTCTTCATATTTAGAAAACCAATCTCTATTAAAAATCATATGAAAAGATGCACTTGAGTCAATTAACCATGCATCATTACCTGCACGAATTGCCAAAGTTGCAATGAGTGCATCACCATATTCCTTCTTGACTTAGAATCATAATCAAATCTCTTCTTTTTCTTCTTCTTTGCAGTCCTTACAAATATGTCCAAGCTTAACATAGTTCTGAAAAATAATTTTGGACTTTCTAGAGATTTGGATCTCCCCTTGGACTTGGATTTATCACACTTCTCATTCTTCTTTCATTTTTCCTTAGGTCTTCCATGAAAATTTAGGGCCTCCTTCGCACTAATGGATACTTTCCTCTTCATATCTTTAGAAAGTAAAGAACCCACCATATCTTTAGTCTTCAAGATAATAAAAGTACTCCCAATAGCCATAACAATAAAGTCCTACAAAATCAAGCAAAGAACAAAGCAAGATCTAACATTTCTCCTCCTCATTCATTTTGAAACCAATTGATGCCAATTGAGAAACCAACATATTGAATGCTTCTATGTGGTTTATATAATTTGTCCACTCTCTTCCATTCTCAAGAAATATAATTTATTCCTCAAAAAAAACTTGTTCACTAAAGATTTGGCTTGATACATATCACCAAGTTTCTTCCATAGTTTTTGCGCAGAGGTCTCTTCATGGATATTGATTAAAATAGAGTTTTCCAAGTACAATATGATTAGACCTTTGGCTTTACAAGATCCATAACATCATATTGAGTAGCCAAAATAGGATCTACAAGGCTTGAAACATTCTCATCAACAACATTCCATAGATTATCCATCTTCAGCTTCCACATTTCAAGATTATTTACAAAAAAATATCCACCTCTATTCTCCTTGATGAAATTACCATCTAAAAATTCTTGCAACAAGATCACAAAGTATCTTCTACACAAGTTCCCACTCAATTCTAGATTAGTAAAAAAAACCTAACAACCCATAACTAAAACTAAAGGTGATTAGGCTTTGATACCACTTGTAAGGAAGCTATGGTAGTAGACCAACTTTCTGCACTAATCTTGAGAGGAGGATAATGCAAAACTTTACATATCTTTTCAACAGTTACAAAAACTTAAACAAAAATAAACATAAATATCATGCTACCGCAACACAGTGATTTATGTGGGAAAATTTTTTTTTGGAGAAAAACCCTACACTCCAAAAGCCACCCAATATATTATCTAGAAATCACAAAGATTACAATATACTTTCAAAGCAATCTTTTCATAGGAGTATCACCAATCAGGTATCCATAGGCAACATGACCGCTATTAGACTCTTAGAATACATCACAACACATTCACAATACAATGCCCTCATAAAATAGGGCTGCCTTCTAGCCAACAAAATATCTACTATCAGATCTGTGACCTAATGATGAATGGTCCAAATTTACAATAATAAAATATACATAAAATTTGGCTTTTAGGGGTGCTTCCCACAAATCCTCGCCAGGGTATGCGACCCTCAAACCCTTCGCCTACACCACCCCTGCACTTACCTATCAACAATAAACCTTATGTAATTACAAGGTAGAGACACATTTTTCCAATAATGTTGAATACAAATTTCACCCTAAAAGTTTGTCATATCCAATTGGATACTTTGACTAGGATGACTAGTGTACTATATTTTTAGAAGTGGCTATCAACTAATCTCTCTATAATATGCTAACAAGTTTCATGCATGTATAGCGAGTTTTTCATGTGGACAAGAGTGTACCAAGTGTCAAACCTAGATGGTTCTAGTTTCAACATGGTATAGGATGACACCAAGTGTTAAACCCATATGATCTAGTTGGTTGGCATGATCATGTAGTGTAGTGCAACCACATGTTGAATGTATATGGTTTTAGACTAGCCATATCTAAGTGAGTGAATGTGTGGCCATGTGTAGATTCATACACAATGTAGAGGCGTATGTGAAGGAGGTGGACAATTTATTATCAAATATGGCATAGAAAACTCCTAAGATGACATAAAAACACCCAATTACAATGCACGTTTGTAAGGTGCATGCATGGCTGATTTATGCTAAGAGGGATATATTTGTTAAAGTTAATTCTAGTGTAGATGTGCATAGTTTTATTATTAGATTATCATCAATGTAGGGGAATCTTTGGGCTACATAAGAATACACAATAAATTTATGGTATGAAATAGAATGATATTAATCCAAAGCATATGATATAGTACAAGATCATGCTTGGATCAAATGGTGAATTTTTTGAACGATAAATTTTTTGTGACATATAAAATTAGTGTGGGTCATTGGATGTCAAATTCATGCGGCTTAATCAATGGATCACACTAATTCTTAAGAAAATGTTGGATTAGAAGTGGTAAAATTTTGAAAGACATTGATTTGGAGGGAGGCATCACACAAATTGATTTCATTTTCTATCTTAAATTCACTATTAAGAGTGTTTGAGTAGAATAAGTTTGGGATGGATGAATTTTATGAGTATTAAGTGGACCATTCATTTTTATGAGAGATGGGTTTGTGTGAACCATTGCTCATGAAATATGGATTGAATGACTTTGACTCAAAAGCTATGCACTTAATTCCCTATTAATAAAACATCATAATTTGACACATTATGAAATATGTACCTCCTAATTTTTAAACTATTAATGTAAAATTGTTTCACTTTAATCGAACATTTCATCTATACAACAAGGACTTGTCCTTGTATTCTCAATTATCTTCCACAATGATGTGGAAAATCTAAACCTTTATAGACTTGTACTATAGTCAAACATCATAGCATGCATGTTCCTTCACTTTCTAATGTTCTATAATTAAATATGATTAGAGGAAAATTTTGGTCAAGTGACAAGCTATAAAATTGGTGGGCCAAAATTGTCTTTTCTTGACCAACATAATTTTTTAATTATCATAGATTTATTTTTCTAACATCAATTTTTGTTGTTGGATTTATTTCTCAAATATAATTGTGAAAATATATGTTAAATTGAAATAAACTTGAACTGTTATTCATGCATTAATTAAGGGAAGGGGTCTTCCTACAATGAAGACAGTTTTGCTAGCAACATTTTCTAGAATCCAAACCTCTATACAAGTCATCAAGTCTAACTCTCAATACTTTAACTAAAATAAAAACATATTTAAATTGATTACAATATCAATTACTTAGTTAATCAAATAAGTCTAAGTATGTTATACTTCAAAACCTTCATAATTATAGCATGTCTTATTAGAAATCCCTTCTTTAGGAATTTGACCATTTGAAATGGTGTTAATGTTAAGAGAGTTGGTAATGCGCAAGAAAAAATTGAATAGAATGTTTTCTATCATGATAAGTTGGGACACTGTCTACAATGATGTCTAAAGTTCTTGATTAGCGGATTGAAGCACTAATGCATTTATTAGTCAACTTAAATAAATAGAGGGTTGTAGTTCAATTGGTTGACCATAATTGGTGAGTGTGATGGTGTGTTCCTTATTATGTCATCCACGAATATCAAACCCATAGAAGTATGATATAAGAGATAAGACTGAAATTATGTCTGCACGATCTTGATGGAATAGATATCGAAAATGAATTTGTGAATGACATAAAATCCTCCATAAATAAAAATGAAAAATAAAAATTCAAAACTATGACCACTCAAAATAAAAGCATGAGAAAAAAACCCCACCAAGGAGGAAAAAATGAAAATAAATTTATTTGAAGATAAGTTGCTAACATTTGTATTACAGGATGACACATGAAACTTACTCACTTATATTGATATCACTTTGTGAGCGATACACAATGAGAAAGCAGGGCAGAAAAGCTCTGGCATTTGAATAGTATGCATCTTCTGTTATACAATGTGGTGAGAGTGAATGAGTCCCCGCCTGCACCCAACATGATTCATGGCTATATAAATGCCCCGCTATCACTCTACAAACCAGCACAACCCTCCTTTTCGCAGCAATGGTGGAATCTGCCTCATCATGACTGGATACGAATAGAATGATGTGCCAGTCTACTAGTAGCTGTAGTGTATATAACACTTAAACTAGTTCTCTACTTGTAGTAGTACACAGTTCTAAATTTTTTGTAAACATTGCAACCCTTTAATGAACAAAGCTCCACTCCTCCATTGACAACATTCAGAGAACACATGATGGAGGAGCCAAGGAATCTCACCATTTCATTTCCATCAGCCATACAGCGGCTACATTCCTTACCATCTTTTCTCTTGGTCATTTCTCTATATTCTTCAAATCTGTATAGAATGTCTTCTCTGTGATTTATCTTGACAACTCTTTCAACTTTCACATGCTTCTTTTGAGGCTTCAACCAGCTTGATTTGAATATCATCTCTACGATTTTGCGAGATGAATCACCATGAGAAAGCTCGGTTGCCATCACTAGAGTTCATTGTATCTTATTAAAATGAGCAGACCCACATAAATATTGATATTATTATTTAAAAAAAAAATTGTTAGTATGAATCGTTAATGGATTGATTGTGTATAAGTTTTTCTCTCACACAATCAAATTCAGAAACAATTTATATCAGTATAATGAATCATAAAAATTATATATCTGTCACAAAAGAATGTAACATTTCTAAAGAAAAGAAGCATAAAATACAAACTATACCAAACTGACTGACTCTGTTGCCATCACTGCCAATGAAGACTTCATTGAATTCCATTAAAATGATCAGAATCACCATATATTTGGCTTACAGATTGTACTATTAATTTAAAAAAATATTATTAGAATGAATTGTTAATTTAAAAAAATATTATTAGAATGAATTATTTTTGTATTTGACTGTGTAAATTCTTTTTCTCACAAAATTAAACTCAGAAACAATTCATATCAATATTATAAATTGTAAAAATTATATATCAACAACCAAAAAAAAAAGTTATTTTTCTGAAGAAGAGAAGAATATAATACAAACTATACCAGACTGATTAAGAGATCTGTGGCAAACATTGTGACTAGTGTTTGCTTCAACTACATCCTTATCATCTGATCTGCATAGCAGTAAAGATAGTTTCCACAGAGAAGAGGAGGAACTCTTCTGTTTTACTGCAATCTTAGCCATAGAACTTGTTACCCAATTCAGAACTCATTTCAAAAACACACAAGTTGCTCCAAAAGGATAAAATCTGAGAAAATCGTTCACGAGTATTTGTAATTAAATACGGCCAAATAACAAAGGCCAAGTGTTTTTGAGATATTAGAATTGAAGGGCTAACGATAGTTTTGTAAGGCTGGCTTGCAGAGAGAGTAATGGGGAATGGCAGAGATTGTACATCAAGCGACAACAATACTTTAAAGGCATGTAGATCCAAAATATTTCTCACCAATGAAACTATTTATATCAGGGCCTGACAATAGGCATTTACTTCTCAACAATGTTTGCCACAGATCTCTCAATAAAAACAAATTAAATATAGAAACAAAATATAAAACAAAATAAACCTATATTTTTTAAGTGGTGTTTTTTTTGGTTAGGAATTGAATGATGATGGTTCTATCTTTATTAATGTATGGAGTGTTTTTTCAATTTTAGATTGTATATTACAGTTTTCAAAATTTATTAGATTGTATAGTTTGACTTGCTATATTTTTATTAAACCATAAAAAAATATTATAGACAAAATATAATATAATATTTTAATTTATAATATATATGATTTAATAATTTTTATCATAAAAAGATAAAATAATTTAGAACAAAATATGACTTTTTCAAATATTTTCTAATATAAATTTAGAAACTTTTCACATTTTTAATAATAGTTATCATTTTTAATATTAATATATATGATTTATAATATTATTATAAAAATATTAATTTAGTGTCTTTTCAAAATAGAATATAGTTATTTTTAACTTTTAGAATATATTTAATAAGATTTGTTTTAATATGAACTTAGAAACTTTTATTAATAGTTAATTATAACAGTAGGTTTTTATATTTATTACTAATAATTATCATTGTTTTCTAAGTTTTCAAGATATTGTATTTAGAAATTTTTTTATATAAAATTTCATAAATTAATTTTTTTTTTTGACAATTTATGTTCTTCTTAAAATGTAAATGAAAGACATTTAAATGATCAAACCATCATAAAATATTCATATGATAGGTAGAGATGACTGTCAAATTTCAGTCCCCCTCTTAATGGTGTTGTAATGGTGAAATTTAATTTTAATATAAACACATATATTTAAATAAGAAACAAACTATAAAGAAGATTTTATTGCAACGGTGAAATTTACATACTTATTCCAATTCTCATTTATTTTTGAGTCTATATTGATGGAACGGTTTAGTATAAATAAGAATTGACAAATGATGTACTATTGTATAAAGTTGGCCTATTTTTCAATGTATTACCCACCCTCCCAAATATATTTTTACCTATATTTGATCTATATTCACATATATTCTTATACATTTGTTTTTTATTATGCTCCCCATGTCTAGACATTCATTATGGATGTCAATATTACTACATCTTTTCCTTGGTCAATCTTATGTTGTGATCAATCTCACATTGCATAGAAATGACCTTTGAGATTTAAAAATTCAAATAAAAATTTTCAATTTCATTTCCACTCACATTATTTACTACTATGCACTTATATTTGAAGGCATTCAATATTCATTCATTTATCATCCAAAATTCATTCAAAACCCTATGCATTAAAAAGGAGAATCCTTTCAAAAAAACTTTTAATTTTGAACACTATAAGGAATATAAATATGCATTATCATTCTAGAACATCTATATCACAAAATGATTATCTTCAATCATTTCCACAATTTCTACTCTTTTTTCCTTTACTTGTCTATTCTTACAACATCCTCTTCGGTTTTACTTAAGGTTTAAAGCTTCATTATTTTAGGGTTTTAGATATATTATTTGATTACAACATCATTTTAAAATATTGCTAGAGTATTACTCCTATGCATTGCTATTCCAATGTTACAACTTTACTCCTTAGTGATTTTTACTTTATTGCACATGATATTACTTTTATCCACCATCCCCACTCCTAGCTACCTTTTGGGGTTGTAACTCTGTAGGTCTAGAATCTTTTTTTTCTCATCAAATTTTTGGTGAACTTAACATTCTTAAAATTGATTTTTTTTTTTTGATTTATTGTTCCTTAGATTTGAAATTGTGAATTAAAATAATTTCCAAAATTGAATCTCTTATGTTTGAAAAGATGTGTGCTTTTATTGAAAATAAAGTGCGTTTCTTTCATTTTTACAAAATGATTTGAAATATTGTTCATTTGAATTTCAATAATACAACAAATCTATAGATAAATTTCAATTTTTTTTGAATTAGTGCATGAATTGGTGGAAAATCATAACATTTTCAAAAAAATTGCAAACCCTAGTTCATTGCATTGGGTCACATTTTTATAACATTAGGGAAAATGACAAAAGTTTCCATATGAGACCTAGATTTTCATAGTCTCAGACCTTTGTTTACCATGTCAACTCTCAAAAATTTAAAATTTGCAAAATCTCAGACCTCTGGTCTAGGGAACTACTACCCCTAACCTACCTAATTTTAACCAATTTTTAGATACAAATTGATATCTATCTTTTTTGTGCAAATAAAACTATTTCTTGATGTTTGGACCTAGCGATTTGCTTAGAATTTTTTCATGTCTTTTTCTTTGGACGTGGATTCCACTTAGACTTTGAAGGTGTGCCTTCTACCACCCACCCTTTTTAAAAATATATTATTACTACCTTTTTAGCTTGCACAAAGTTATAAAGTCTTGTTCATCAACAACAACATAAATTCTTAAACAAATAAAATAACATGTTTTTTAGATAATGTATTTAATTTTAATTAATAATTTTAGTTATAGGTATTTATGAAGGATTATTAAGCAAAAATGTTTAAAGTAAATTTAAATATACAAAAAACTGCGGCATTTAGAATTTTATCACAAGATCTCTAATTGTCAATTATTATTGAATTATATGTGAATGCAAGGTAAAAAAGAAAATAATAATTTTAAATTCTACTAATACAATTTAGTAAAATTTAATTTTAATATAAAAATATATTTTAATAACAAAAAAATTATAAAGAAGAGTTTATTGTGATGGTGAAATTTGCATACTTATTTCAATTCCCATTTATTTTTGTGTCCATATTGATGGAATGGTGTAGTATAGATAAGAATTGACAAATGACACACTACTATATAAAGTTGGGTTCTTTCTCAATGTATTACCTTTCCTTTTTACACACCCTCTCATACATTTTTAGCCGTATTTGATATATATTCACATATATTCCTATGCATTTGAATTTTATTATGCTCCCCATGTCTATACATTCATTATGCACATCAATATTACTATACCTTTTTTCCTTAGTCAATATCACATTGCATAGTAATGGCCCTTGAGATTTAAAAATTCAAATAAAATTTGTTAATTTCATATCCACTTGCATGATTTACTGCTATGTACTTATATTTGAAGGAATTCATTGTTCATTCATTTATCATCCAAAAAGCATTCAAAACCCTATGAATTAAAAAGGAGAATCATTTCAAGAATATTTTGATTTAGAGCACTATAAGTAATTTAAATTTACAGTATCATTCTAGAGCATCTATAGCACAAAAGAGTTATTTTTAATCGTTTCCATAACTATCTACTCTTTTCTCCTTTACTTCTCTAACCTTACAAAGCCCTAGGGTTTCTTTTAGGTTTAAAGAGCTCTTCATTATTTTATGATTTTAGATCTATTCTTTGGTTACATCATCACTTTTAGATCTTGCTAGGGTATTATTTGTATTCATTTCTATTCCATTGTTACAACTTTATTCCTTAGGTATTTCTACTTTTTTGCACATGATATCACTTTTGTCTACCATACCCACTCCTAGCTACCTTTTAGGATTGTAACTCATATCTAATTTTTAACCAATCATCTAATTTGTGGTAGATTTTAAATAATTTCTATATCATTCATCTTTGTCTATTAATAGCATTTTTCCTACTTACATTACATATTTTTTTTTGAACCATACACAACCCACCCTTGTATATGTCTTTATTTCTTAAATTTAACACTATTGATTGTCATGCTCCACTACTATTGGTGTCTATTCATGTTTACATCATTGATTTTGACATGTTTTTAAAATATGTGACAAATGATCCATTTGTTCCTATGACATTTTACCACACAAATGACATCACATTGTCCATCAAAGAATTATATCAAATACCACATATATACCTTCTACTTCTTTATAGATTTAATTATTAATTTTCTTTTTGTATCACATACTCTTACTACACTCCCTGGATATTATATACCATTTGTATTTATTCTATGGTGAGTGATAGTAATAAGTTTGATATGAATTGTAATTTAAACATTGTAGCAACTTCCCTCCACTTGATTTGAATCCTTGATACATATATTGTGGATGATACTCATATATCTACACCTTTACTAGCTATAAATGATGCATTACATTGTGAAAGATCTTTTCCTTTACACACATGATATTTTTAAATCTTATGATGATATATTCTCATAGATGCCATGATGATTATAATATTCACATTTGAACTTATTATTCTTCATTTTTTCTTTCATCCTTGCATCCCTTACATCCTACGTTTTTCCTTTCATTTTTTGTTTTTATTTTATGTCATCAATACTCTATTACATTTATTTATTAGGACCCTCTAAAAGTATATTACATAACATTTTCATTGTTGAATAATACATTGAGTGTGGATGCTTTTGGCAGCTAGATTTTTCCCTCTTAAAGGTTTTTCCAATGTATAGCTTATGTAATCTTTTGGTATGTTTGATTTTTGTATTATGGTTATTTTGTAAGCTTGTATGCTTTGATCAACCTAGTATGATTTTCCTAACAATTGCAAGGTACAAATTTGTGAGGTGCATTCATGGTTTACTTGTGCTAGGAGATATAAGTATTAAATTTGATGTTTGTGTAAATGTGCATAATTATATATTGTCATTTGTGTAGGGGCATCTTGGGGCTATATAAGACCACAAGAGAATATTGTGGTATTAGATGGAATGATACTAAGCCAATACATTAGGATGTGCAACATTGTGCTTGGATCAAATAGTGATATTTTTCAATGGTAAATTTCTCTATAACAATATAAGTTAGAGTGGATCTTTGGATGTCAAGTTGATGTGGCTTAACGAATGGCTCCCACTCATTCTTAAAAGAAAATTTTGGATTTGATGGGGTAAACTCTTTGAAAGCCATTGATTGTAAGGAAATTAATGGCCCACATCATCCTAAGCCCCCAAAGGCTTCAAGATACTTGCAATAAGTAAAATATTTAAGGTAATAATTTTTTTTCTATTGTAGTAAAAATTCACTATAATTCTTAAATGTACTTAATCCAAATAATCAAATATTGATAGTTGAGAATATAATTAAATAAAAAATTAATGTATAATTTTCTAACATCATTAATACACAAAATAATTTTCTATAAAAAAACTTATTAACATCTTTAATTATGATTATAATTTTTAACATTTTTATACCATCTCTTTTTTCTTGTGAAAATTTATAAAATACATTAAAAATCTATATTAATAAATGATATCAAGTTTCCACAATCCATATCAAATTGTTGCAATGATTTTTGGTTTAGATTGCGTGAGAGTTTTTTCTCCTTAAGCTCTTTCATCCTGAACGTTGATGCAAAAAATTTTACGCAATCTAAACCAAAAACCGTTTGCAACAGTCTATATTAATAACCGTAAAATCTACCTAAACATTAAACTAAACACAAAATTAATTCAACAAAGCTTAAATTATTCAAATATGAAACAAAATGACATAACAATAAAATTGGGAGCATACTTAATGCAAACCGTAAAATATAGAGGATTATGCTAGTTCTCTAGTCTCCATAATCAAATCGGATTGAAATGGTGTTTTCTAAATGGACAACTCTAATTTATTATTAGAATATATGCCACTTGTGGAGGGAAGCATCACATAAATTGATTTCATTTTTAATCTTAATTTCATTATGAAGAGTATTTGAGTAGAAGAAATTAGGGATGTATGATCTTTATGAGTATTAAGTAGATCATTCATTTTTTATGAGAGGTGGGTTTGTCTGAAAATTTATTCATGAAATATGGATCAATGAGTTTGACTAAAAAACTATGCACTTGAATCTTTATTTAGTAAAACATCTTAATTTGACACACTATGAAAGCTATATCTCCACTCATCAAACTATTATTGTCAACTTTATTTATATTTATGCAAAATTATTTCACTTTAGATGAACATTTCATCTCAATGATTTTTAACAATAACATAAAATCTAAACGTTTATAGACTTCTATGTATAGTCAAACACTATAGCATGCATGCTCTTTTACTTTTTAATGCTCTATAATGAAATATGCTTAGAGGGAAAATTTGGTCATGTGATAAAATAAAATTGGTGGAACAAAATTGTGATTCTCTAGACCAACATAATATTTTCTTATCATCTAACATCAATTTTGTTGCTAGGTTCATTTCTCAAATCTAGTTGTGAAAATATATTTTAAATTAAAACAAACTTGAACTAGTACTCATGCATTAATTAAGGGAAGGGGTCATGCTACAACAAAGGCAATTTTGCTGACGATATTTTCTAGGGTCCAAGCCTCTATTCAAGTCATCAAGTCTAACTCTCAATACTTTAACTAGAATGAAATTTATATTTAAATTAAGTACAGTATCTTAGATGGTTGAGTTCCTAAAAAAGAGATTTCTATTAAGAAATGCTATAATGCCAAGATATTCGATAATATGAGAAATTTGAGTGCAATGTTGTCTATCATGATAAGGAGGGGTACTTTTTATGACCATCTCTAAAGTTTTTGACTAGTTGGGATGAAACATTAATGCATTTATTTTCCAATTTAAATAAATAAAGGGTTTTAGTTCAATAGTTTGAGTACAATTTGTGAGTGTAATGGTATGTTTCTTGATTATGTCATCCACTAAGGTTCAAACCCTTGGATGTATGATATAAGGAATAAAACTAAAATTGTGCCCGAGTGAACTTGATGGAATAAATACCCAATATGCACTTGTGAATGATATAAAATCTGCCATAAATAAAATAAAAATAATAAATAATCAAAACTATGACCACTCAAAATAAAAGCAAAAGAGGAAAAGAATACACTTGAAGGGAAAAAATAAAATAAATTTATTTCAAGATAACTTGCAAACATTTTTATTACAGCAACGATGATACGTGAACCTAGCTTTCTCACATATGTTGAGAATGAATCATGTCTGATATCACTCTGTGAGGGAATATATAATGAGAAAGCAGGGCAGAAAAGCTCTGGCATTTGAATAGTATGCTTCTTCTGTTATACAATGTGGTGAGAGTGAATGAGTCCCCACCTGCACCCAACATGATTCATGGCTATATAAATGCCCCGCTATCACTCTACAAACTAGCATAACCCTCCTTTTTGCAGCAATGGTGGAACCTGCCTCATCATGACTGTGCATATGAATAGAATCATGAGCCAATCTACTATTAGCTGTAGTGTAGATAACACTTAAATTAGTTCTATACTTGTAGTGGTACACAGTTCTAAAAATTTTGCAGACTTCGCAACCCTTTAATGAACAAAGCTCCACTCGTCCATTGACAACATTCAGAGAACACATGATGGAGGAGCCATGGAATCTCAGCCTTTCATTTCCATCAGCCATACAGCGGCTACATTCCTTACCATGTTTTCTCTTGGTCATTTCTCTATATTCTTCAAATCTGTATAGAATGTCTTCTCTGTTATCTATCTTGACAACTCTTTCAACTTTCACATGCTTCTTTTGAGGCTTCAACCAGCTTGATTTGAATATCTTCTCTACGATTTTGCGAGATGAATCACCATGAGAAAGCTCGGTTGCCATTACTGCTATCGAAGAGTTCATTGCATTTTATTAAAATGAGCAGACCCACATATATATTGGCTTAGAGATAACTATTACTATTATTTAAAAAAAATGTTAATATGAATTGTTTATGAATTCGATTGTGTATAAGTTTTTTCTTCACTGTCAAATCCAGAAACAATTCTTATCAATATCATGAATTGTAGAAATTATAAAAATGTAACTTTTTTTAAAGAAAAGAAACATAAAATGCAAATTATACCAAACTGATTAAAACTTAATCTGCGAGATGAATTGCCTTGAGGAAGCTCTGTTGCCATCACTGCCAATGAAAAGTTCATTGAATTCCATTGAAATGAGCAGAACCATCATAAGTCACAGATCGTACTATTAATTTTATAAAAATATTGTTACGATGAATTATTTTTGGATTTGATTGTGTAAATTATTTTTTTCATACTATTAAATAATTCATACCAATATGTAAGTTGCAAAAATTAAATATCTGCAATAAAAACATTACTTTTCTAAAGAAGGGAAGCATAAATGCAAACTATACCAGACTGATTAAGAGATGGGTGGCAAATATTATGCCTAGTTTTTGCTTCAACAACATCCTTAGCCTCTGGTCTGCAGAGAAATGAAGATAATTTCCACAGAGAAAAAGAGAAACTCTTCTGTTTTACTGCAATCTTAGCCATAGAGCTTGTTACCCAATTTAGAACTCTTTTATAAAACACACAAGTTGCTTTAAAGAGAAAAAATCTGAGCAAATTCTTCACGGGCATGTTGTATTCAAATAAGGCCAAACAACAATAGTTTTGAAAGGCTGGCCTGCAGAGAGAGTAAAGAGAATGTAGGGCAAACGACAACAGTAATTAAAAGTCATGCAGATCCAACATGTTTCTCACCAATGAAGATATTCATTTCAGAGCCCGAGAGTATAGGGTAAAGCGACAATAAGCATTTATTTCTGAACAACGTTTGCCACAGATCTCTCAATAAAAACAACATATAAAACAAAATAAACGATGGAGAATGGCGCTGCTCCTGGTGTGCCCGCGGCAGGCTGAGCGGCTTGCATGATGGCCGTCCCTCTTTGCATGCCGGCTGGGGCTTGCTTCTCATATTCTTTGGCTGCGTTTTCAGTTCGGTGGGGGTTTGTCTTCTTTCGGGGGGTCTTTTTTCTGGGCGTTCTCTTTATTGTTAGCGTGTGGGGTGTCGCTGGTGTGCGGAGGTGCTTCCTTTGCTGAGTGGTTTTTTTCTTAGCTGCCTTGGTTCCTTTTGTTCTCTATTTTCGCTGGTTGGTGGTGCTTGGTGAAATCGAGGGGAGATATAAGGGTTCGGTTTTTTGTTTTTTTTTTGCCAATTTGGTGCTTGGTTCAAGTTTGTGTTGGGGATTGGGTGTGGTGGAATGGAAGGGGTTTCCAAAAGATTGGTGCTTGCTGGTGTGAAGCTGTTTCATGGTTTTTCTGTGGACATGCATGTACAGTCGACAGATTTCTCTTTTGTGGATGAGAGTTCTAAGCTTAAGAAAGTGAATGGATGTTTGCTGTGGAGTCAAGATCATCCAGTCTTGGTTATTTCTCCTGATTCGGTACAAGAAGATATATCTTATTGGAGCCAACATGTTCTGACTTGTAAGTTCTTGGGTATTCGTATTCCTCTCTCAGCTTTGGAGTCCTGGGTTCGTCGGACTTGGCAGATTGAAGGTGATTTCAATTTTTTGGTGGCTGCGAATGGTTATTTCATGGTTGATTTTTCTTGCATCGCAGATCATAATCGTGTTTTTGAGGGAGGGCCATATTTTTACAATCATGTTGGCTTGTCCATTAAGCCCTGACATGGAGGTTTTAATGTGGCAGATGATCTGTCTACACAAGTCCCTGTTTGGGTCCGTCTACCATGACTGTCATTGGAGTTTTGGAGGGAGGATATTCTGCATCAAATTGCTGCTTTGTTGGGGAAGCCGTTTGCCATTACTCAGAATACTTTGGATAAAAATATATTTTTTTATGCTCACATTTGTGTTGAAATTGATTTAAATAACCCTTTGTCAGATTCTTTGGAAATTTGTATTGGCTCTGCCTCGTGGATTCAACAGTTAGATTATGAGTCCCTTCCTTTTCGTTGTTGCTTTTGTCACGAGTATGGACACCTTCAATGCCAATGTCCTCAGACACCCAAAGCGGTTAGGGTTTCTTCTTCTCCTTCTTCTGGGCCTTCGGTGGAGAAGGGGGATAAAGACAAGGTGTCTGTAGTTGAGGGTGGACCTAATAAGGATGACTCTATTCCTGTTAAGCCGAGGGCTAAAGGGGGAGGTCAAAAGCGGGCCTATAAGGATAGACAAGTGATCAGGGTTTCAATCGGTTCGAGGTCCTGAAGAATTAGGCTTTGGAGGAGGGGATTCTTGTTGAGATTTCTTCTGGGGCCACTGGTATAGATATTGGGCTAGATACAAGGTTGGAGCAAGCAATTGTTCAGAATAATTCTCCGGCTTTGGAGCAAGGGGTTTCTGAGCCTCCTGGTGCCTCTACAGATGTGCAAGATGATATTATATTGATAGATTTAGCTAAGAAGGTGTTCTCTACATGTAAAGGTTGGGGAGCGTCTCCTACTTTGGGGGTGCTACAATGCCCTCTCATGAAGGGGCATTTGGAAAATTCTTCTAAAGTTGGTTGTGAGAAGGATGCAGACAAGATTCAATCTACTGGAGATTTGTTGGTGGAATCTAGGTTTGTTAAGACCATTGAGGCCCACTTCTCTCAACCTTCCTCATGATTATTCTTTCATGGATTGCAAGAGGGTTGAATATCATCTCCCGTCAAAAGGCTATTCAGGATTTGATTGTCGTCCATTCTCCAGATATCGTTTGTGTTGAGACTAAGCTTCAGGTGTACCTCATGCTTCAACATACTCCTCGTATTTGGTTTTTAGGCTAATGTCAGTGTATTGGTTCTAGGGGAAACTCTGGAGGTCTGGCTCTTTTCTAGGATCCTCGTAAGGTTGTTTCTCATTGGTGGATTTCTAGCCAGTTTGCTATTTCTGTGGTGGTTTCCATATTGGAATATGGTGAGACTATTTTGGTTAGCAATGTTTATGCTCCGATTGACATCCATGGTAAAATCCAGCTTTGGGCTCATATCAGGTATGTTAGGTCTTGTGTAGCTTTTTTGCCTTGGATCTTAGCTGGTGATTTCAATTGTGTTGAGCTTGGAGGAGAAAAGAGGAGGGCTATCTAGGCTTGGTCCTGCTTTAGATCTATTTTAGACTAATGTGGATTCTCTTGCTCTGGTTGATGTTAAACCCTCTAACGGAATATTCACTTAAAATAATAGATGGAGTGGGCCTGAAGCGATTTTTGAGCGGCTAGATTGATTCCTTGTCAAGCTAGTTCTTGGGTTAGAGGTAGCTTGGTCACTTGCTCCGAGAATCTTGACTGGTGTGACTTTGATCATTGGCCAATTAATTTTTCTGCTTTAGCTTTTCCAAATCCAAAGAATCCACCTTTCAAATTTTAGCTTATGTGGCTGTGTGATTCTTCTTTGGGTGATCTTGTTGCTCAGTGGTGGCGGGATGGAGCCCTTACATATGGTACAAATATTTATTCTCTAGTTGAAAAGCTACAATATGTTAGGTATCATCTTAAACGATGGAATAGGTCATGTTTTGGTAAATTTCGAGCTAGGAAAAGGGAAACGCGTGATTGCCTTGCTGTTATTACTCGCCAAATTTGGGATTTGAGATTCTTGGAGGCTCTTGGACATGCTGAGGCCCAGGCTTTGAAATTGGTGGAGGAGTAGGAGCTTCATGAGGCTATTTTCTGGAAACAAAAGGTTAGGGTTGATTGAATTCAAGAGGGTGATAGGAATACTATTTTTTTCTATCATTCGGTGCAAGCTCATTGGAATAAGTGTTTTATTTCTTCTCTTGTTAATTCTGAGGGTCTTTCGATCTCTTCGAAACAGGCTTTGTCTAGAGAGGCTTTCCAGTTCTACTCTACTTTGTTTACTGAGGATTCACTTCCTACAGAGGCTAAGGAGAATATGGTCTTTGCTTGCATTCCTTCTTTGATCTCTAATGATTTGAATGCTTCTCTTATTCACCTGGTTACTTTGTCGGAAGTGGAGGAGGTTGTGTTTGGGATGAATAAGGGGAAAGCTTTTGGCCCTGATGGTCTCCCAGTCAAATTTTTCTAGGAGTTTTGGGATATTGTGAAGCTGGATTTGTTGGAGGTGGTTCGAGAGTCTCTTCATAGAAAGCAGATGCTTTGTTAGTGGATGATAGCTTCGGTCAGATATAAGTAATGAATGCTGAAAGCATCTTCGTTATTTATATGTGATCAAAGATTATCCTTATTACACATATTAATGGAAATCAAATTTATGAGCATACATATATAAATTCGCATTAATAAAAGATATTGTTATTTGCATTTATTAAATCGAAATTCATACAAATATTCGCCACCTTGTAGAAGGTTGTATACGTGTTAGATATACTAACCTTATGATAAACGACTCTTATCTAAGAGCCGCACACCCTAAGGGACACGTCCCATGAGTGGATGTGTCTCCACTTGTGGAGACACGTCCTCTCATGAGACGTGCCTCTTAGGGGCGGGTCTCCTCTCATATTTATGGTGGTTCATTCTTTGATATGAAAACATAGAAATCAATAAATGTTCTGCAATCAACACATTCGAGTTTAAGAAGAAATTTGGAAATCATGTTTACTTAGAATTATCACTTAGAATTTCAGTCTTCAGTTTTTTAACCTTAGATTTTAGGATCCACTTTGATACAGATTTGATTACATTTACATGGTATCAGAGCCACGTTGTGTGAATCCAAATCAAATCTAAAATCAGTTTGCTCCAGAAATTCGTATTTTCTAAAAATCGAATTCACATCACATTCTTCATAATGTCAAATGTGATCAGATTTGAAGATCGTCTTGCAAGAGCAGATAAATTTACATCATGGAAATTTAGAATCATGATGATCCTAAAAGAGAATAAACTAGACTCACTTGTGAGAGAAAATAAAAAGGAACCTGAGGCTGAACCTGAGAAAAATCAATGGATTGAAAATAGTGAAAGAGCCATGAAAATCCTAGTAGATGCAGTTAGGGATCATATAGTGCCTATCTTAGCAAAACATGAAACTGCATATCATATGTTCAAATCCCTTGAGAGTATCTATGAGATCAACAACACCAGTAGGACTCTTGCATTAAAAAGGAAAATCAACAATGCTCAAATAAACAAAGGAGAATCAATCAACGCATACTTCATGAGGATCATTGAACTAAGTGATCAATTATCCACAATTGGATATCAGATTGATAGCAAGAGTTAACTCTAATTGCACTATGAGGCCTTTCAAACTCATGGGAGTCATTTGTTCAAGGAATAAGTGCAAGATCCAAACTCCCTAAGTTTGATAGGCTAAGAACTGACTGCCTTCAAGAAAAAACAAGACTTTCCACAAAAGAAAATAAACATAAGAACTTAGATGAAGACATTCATGTACTCAACACATCGTCTAATAAAAGGAATAAGAAAAACTCCTACTAGAGAGGATCTTTTAAAAGAAAGAGAAATTCCAATGGAAAGGAATCTTTTAAGAAGAAAGACATCTCTCAAGTGCAATGCTTTAGATGTGATCAATATGGTCACTATGCAATGAAGTGCCCTGACAGATCAAAACAACAAGCATCTTTTGTCAAAGTAGGAAAGACAAATTCAAATCATGAATCTGAGAACTTTGTGTTCTATTTAGCCTTATCTAGTCAAGTATCTAATAACACCCACAACTAGGTAATTGATAGTGGTTCCTCTAAACATATCACAGGATTTAGAGAACACCTAAACACTATGACTAAAAAGTCTGAAGAAGAAGTAACCATTAGGGATGATTCTGCACACCCTGTGAAAGGGGTTGGAACTTGCTCCATCAAACTAAAATCTGGACTTACTCTTCAACTCACTGGAGTCTTATTTGTACCTGGAATAAAGAGGAACCTAATATCCATCTCCGCCCTTGAAGACAATGGATATAGAGTTACCTTTATGGATGGGAAAGCATGGCCTAAAATCTCAACTATCAAGAAAGGTCAAACTATTGGTGTAAGACAAGGGTACCTTTACAAACTATGCACCATAGACTAAAACCATCTCATGAAGGAACTTGTAAAGCATGTGCCTTAGGAAAGAAAATAAAACCTTAAAATAGACAATGGGAAAGAATACACCTCTGAAATTTTAAGGAATTTTGCATGAGTGTTGGAATTAAGAGGGAGTTCACAAGTTGTTTGACCTAAACATTGAAACCATTCAAGAGGGCAAGAAGTTCTAGTGAGATAGAAACCTATTCCCCTAGAGTACCTGAAGAGGAACCTACTCCTGAGATTCAGAGGGAGCATCCTGAGGAAATGCCACATGAACTTCCTTCTATTACAGATTCTGGAGTTACAGAAGCCTTCAAACATCAAGCTTGGAAGGATACAATGGGAGGAATATCAGTCCATCCTAAAGAATGATGTATGGGATATAGTGCCTAGACCTAAAGAGAAATATGTTGTCTTTTCTAAATGGCTCTTCAAAATCAAGCATGCTGCTGATGGCAATATAGAAAAACTTAAAGCACGTTTTGTGGCTAGAGGCTTTTTCAAAAAGGAAGGCATTGATTATGAAGAAACATTTGCACTTGTTGCCCGTTACACATCAGTGAGAACAGTATTAGCCATTGCAGCAGCTAAAGGCTGGAAGATCCATCAAATGGATGGGTATGTGCAAGATCATCATGGAAAAAATAGGCCCTTAAGTGGCAATAAAATTTAGGAAATCAGAGTTAGGCAACTTGACGTAAAAATTTGAATAAGTTATCTATATTATTTCAAAAATATGTAAGAATAGAATCTGTATCAAATTGAATGTAGTTTCTAATCTACTAGTTTTTTTATTAAAAAAAACATCTATTTGATGAAAATTTGAAATTTCAATGCAGTAGTACTTAAATTTCAGGAAAAAAATAAGGAGTAGGTGTCTGTCTGACCACCCTAACCATAATAAAATGATAATATTTTTTTATAAGATTTTAGATTAAAGTAAGGAACTCATGTCCCAATGTGATGCATATTGTTTTGTAATTTTTTTCTAAGTAAATAATTAATTATGAATTTTTTATTAATTTTTTTAACAAATATAAAAAACTTGTATGTTTGACCACCTTAACTTGGTCAAAACTTCATGAAATTCAATTCTTTTTTTTTTTAATCCTATAGTATGTGAAGCATAAAATGTGACACATGTTTTGGATTCAAAAAATGTGATATTGTTTGAAAGCTATAGATTTTTTTCAATCAACCTATCAATCAGGACTTTAGTCGTAATTCAAATAGAAAATGAATAATAATAATTTATTAAATTCAAAGTAAAACATAATTTATATTGGTGGAAATCTGAGAATCTCCTTTAAAAACCCTTTTCATTTCATCAATTTTGGGTAAAACAAAAGTCGTCAGCCACATGGGCCATCATATCACTTAGATATCGCCACTTTTTGGCCCATCATGATCCTGCACATACCCGGATGTGAAAACTGCCTTCCTAAATGGAACCATTGAAGAGGAAGTCTATCTGGAACAAACTGAAGGTTTTGTGATACATAAATCTAACTCACATGTGTGTAGGCTGAAGAAAGCTCTCTATGGACTTAAACAAGCTCCCAGGGTTTGGTATGAAAGAATTGACAGCTATCTCTTGGGATTAGGGTTCTCCAAGAATGATGCTGACTCCAATCTCTACTTCAAGGTAATCAAAGGTGATATGCTAATAATTATTTTATATGTTGATGACTTGTTGATAACAGGAGAAGATCACCTCATTGCTCAAGGGAAGTAGGATCTGATTTCTGAATTTGACATGAAAGACTTGGGCATTCTACACTACTTCCTAGGTTTAGAAGTATGGCAGAAATCAGAGGGCATTATACTAAACCAAGGGAAGTATACAATTGATATTCTGAAAAGATTTGGAATGTTAGATTGTAGACCGATGTCTACACCTATGGAAACCAACCTTCACAAATTGAAAGAAGTAGTAGCAAAATCCAAATGTGCAGATCCAACCCTTTACAGGCAAATGATTGGATCCTTGATGTATCTGGTTAACACCAGACCTGATATTTGCTATGCAGTGAATGTTCTCAGCCAGTTCATGTGTGAGCCAAAGGAAATTCACTTAATGGCTGTGAAACATATTTTGAGATATCTTCAAGGCACTATTGGATATGGTCTTCTTTACAAGAATGATCAACTAGATCTACATGGGTACTCTGATTCAGATTGGGCTGGAAGTATAACCGATCAGAAAAGCACATCAGGATGTTGCTTTAGTTTAGGATTGGCTATGATCTCCTGGATTTGCAAAAAACAATCTTCAGTTGCATAGAGCTCAACATAAGCTGAATACATTGCAGCCTCAATGGGAGCAAGAGAAGCAGTTTGGCTTCATAAATTGTTTGTGGGACTCTTTGGTGAGCCCTTGAATCCTACAATTATTCATTGTGATAATCAGAGTTGCATCAAACTCTCTGTGAATCCTGTCTTTTATGATAGATCTAAGCACATTGAGATCCCCTATCATTATGTAAGAGATATGGTGGAAAGGAAAGTGATTCAGTTGGAGTATATCAGTACAAATGATCAAACTGTAGACATTCTCACCAAGCCTCTCTCCCGTATCAAGGTAGAGCACTTCAGGAAGAAACTTGGTATGGTTGAAATGTAATTTGTTATTTATGTTTGAAATACAAATTGTTTATAAATTGTACTAATATATAAAGATGTTTAATGTGTAAACTCTTTTGTCATGTGTGTGACTCCATGACTTTATGGGCCTACTGCCCCTGTGTACATTATTGAAAGGTGACGATCTTTCTAATAATGAACACTTGTATGTAACATTGTAAAGTGATGACTCTACAATGTTGAACTATCATGATAGATATCATGTGACTTGATATCTGCGAACATGTCATGATAGTATCTCTTGGACACTTTGATGGATATCATGGGACTTGATATCATCTGAAGATCATTGTGATCCTTAAGAGATAATCATGGTGGATATTTATATCCGTGGATATGCCACGAATTATGGTAGACATCATGTGACTTGATGTCAGTGCACATACCATAATGAAGATGTGTTATGGAGAATGTCATGTGACTTGACACTTTCAAAAGCATACCATATCTTATGATATCACAAGTTAGGTGATATCACTTTTGGAAGTTATCCTCCCTAGTTTAAAAGGGAGTGTTGAATAATGAAGATGTGTTATGGAGAATGTCATGTGACTTGACACTTTCAGAAGCATACCATATCTTTTGATATCACGAGTTAGGTGATATCACTTTTGGAAGTTATCCTCCCTAGTTAAAGAGGGAGTGTTGAATAATGAAGATGTGTTATGGAGAATGTCATGTGACTTGACACTTTCAGAAGCATACCATATCTTCTGATATCACGAGTTAGGTGATATCACTTTTGGAAGTTATCCTCCCTAGTTAAAAAGGGAGTGTTGAATAATGAAGATGTGTTATGAAGAATGTCATGTGACTTGATAATATTGAGAAATCATACCATGTCTTAGATATCACATGTTAAGGTGATATCTCCACTTATTTGATTTGAAATATCTTCCCTAGCTAAGAGGGAGTGTTAATGGATGATAGCTTCGGTCAGATATAAGTAACAAATGTTGAAAGCATCTTCGTTATTTATATGTGATCAAAGATTATCCTCATTACACATATTAATGGAAATCGAATTTATGAGCATATATATATAAATTTGTATTAATAAAAGATATTGTTATTTGCATTTATTAAATCGGAACTCATACAAATATCCGCCACCTTGTAGAAGGTTGTATATGTGTTAGATATACTAACCTTATGATAAACGACTCTTATCTAAGAGCCGCGCGCCCTAAGGGACACGTCCCATGAGTGGACGTGTCTCCACTTGTGGAGACACGTCCTCTCATGAGACGTGCCTCTTAGGGGTGGGTCTCCTCTCATATTTATGGTGGTTCATTCTTTGATATGCAAACATAGAAATCAATAAATGTTTTGCAATCAACACATTCAAGTTTAAGAAGAAATATGGAAATCGTGTTTACTTAGAATTATCACTTAGAATTTCAGTCTTCAGTTTTTTAACCTTAGATTTTAGGATCCACTTTGATACAGATTTGATTACATTTAAATGCTTCATGCCCTGAATGCCACTTTTTTGGTTCTCATTCCTAAGAAGGAAGGTGTTGATAGACTTGATCTCTTTAGATCTATTGCGCTCTGTAATGTGGTGTATAATATTATTACAAAATTGATTGCTGAGAGGCTTAAATCTTGTTTGTATGTGATCATTTTTGAGGAGCAAGGTAGTTTTTTGGCAAGTCGTCAAATTCTGGATGGGGTGGTGGTTGCGTCTGAGGTCATTCATTTCACAGCAACCTCTAAGGATAGGTCTATGTTTATCAAGTTGGATATTGCAAAAGCTTATGATAGAGTTAAATGGAGTTTTCTTCAAAGGATTTTGTTGGCCTTTGGTTTTTCTTCTGATTAGGTGAACTAGATTTTGAGCTGTGTGACTTCTTCCTCTTTTTCGGTTATTGTGAATGGTGAACCTTTAGAGCTTTTTGGGGCTACTAGGGGCCTTGGTCAGGGGGATCCAATCTCTCCTTATTTTTTTATTATAATGATGGAGGGGCTGGGTCGATTTCTTAAATATTAGGTTTCTCAAAGCTTGATTCATGGGTGGCAGTGGGGGTTGGGCTTGCCAATGCTTTTTCATTTCCAGTTTGTGGATGCCACCTCTCTTATGGGTTGGGCTTGTATTCGGGAGGTTGAATCCTTTAGGAAAGCTTTGGATATCTACCTTGCGGCTTTGGGCCAGAAAGTCAATGAGCATAAGTCTTCTATCTTCTTCTTTAATACTCCTCAGGCTATCCAGTGTTGGATTGCAGCTATTCCTCGATTTCAAATAGGGTCTCTTCCCTTTGTCTATTTGGGTATTCCTCTTGTTGTTGTTCATCAACCCAGGTCCTCCTGCCAGTTGTTGCTTGATAAGCTAAGGAGGAAGGTTACTCATTAGACTCATCAGTGGTTGACTACAATTGCTAGAGTGTCTCTTCTCATGTCTATTATCCAGGCCCTTCCCATTTACAGGTGCTTTGTTCAAGTGACACCAATGTATTTCCTTAAGGAGTTTGATGCTCTCACATCAATTTCTTTGGAGCGGTAATTTATTGTCATCAAAGTAGAGCCTTGTTAAGTGGGAATCTGTGTGCAGACCAAAGCAGGAGGGTGGTCTTGGGTTACGCTCTCCTATTCTGAATGAGAAAGTTCTGGCTACCAAGCTTTACTGGTGATGGTGTACTAGTCAACACTAGTTATGGGCTCGTATTCTCAACCATAAATATCTTTGGGGTGTTTCTTCTTTTTAGGTTCCTCGCTATCCTCTGGAAGGGAGTGGTTCTATCATTTGGCTTACTTTGAAAGTGGGGGCGTAGTTGATTAAGCGTGTGCTTTTTGGATCTATCATTCGGGGTCACAAACTATTTTGGTCAGATTCTTGGGATGGTCACCCTCCTATTCTCTCTTCTTTTCCCCACCTCCAGTTTCTTTGTGATGTTTTTATTGTGGTTAACTAGGATACCATGGAGCATTATAAGGTAGTGCAACATTGTGGATCTATTGTTAGTTTTCATTGGAAGCATCCTTCTAAGTGGCCACCAAGAGGGTCTAAGGGGGATAGGCGGGAGCTTTCCCAGCTTATGGCTTCCCGTTCTTGTAAGTATTTAAGGGGACCTAATGTCTTGGCTTGGGATGGTTTGTATTTGTTCGATAAGTACTATGTGGCTGCTGGTTATAAGCAGTTGGGGAGGCAGTTGTTTGGAGACATTGAGGTTCCTTGGTGGAAGCAAGTTTGACACAAGTTGTCATGGCCCAAGTGTAATTTCTTCATGTGGTTAATGGCTCATAATCAGTGTCTTACTTGGGATAATTTATGTAATCATGGTTTCCAAGGCCCTTCTATACGTGTTCTATCATGGTTGTGAAGAGAGTGTCTCTCATGTCTTCTTCCAATGTTCCTATGCTAGGGATATTTGACATTTTTGGTGGAGGGTGTGGAATACGGCTTGCTGGCATGTTTCCTCTTTGGCGGAGTTTGTGGAACGGTGGGGCAGGGCCCCTATTTCTACCTCCTTTCTTCAGGCTACTTGGGCTCTTGGCCCATCCTTTATTATTTGGAACTTGTGGTTGGAGAGGAATAGGAAAATTTTTTGGGATGCGTTGTTGATGGCCCCTCATATGTGGTGGAAAATTTTGCATTCTTTAGGGGAAACCATTGCAGCTAAGTGTGATATGACTATGTAGGTGGACCCTCGTGATGTTGATTGTTGTAATCGTCTTCATCTTCCTCCTCCACAATGGTAACTCATAAGCAATAGATGTAGACATCCTACCCCGAAGGTGAATAGGGAGGGAAGATGGTCCCCTCCTCCTCACGGAGTCCTAAAAATCAACTCGAATGACTCTTCTCGTGGAAATCAGGGTCATGCTAGCTTTGGTGGTGTTAGACAAGATAGCTCTGGAGATGTTCAGTTTATCTTCTTTGTTTATAAGAGTTTTCATACTAATAATTTAATGGAGGCTCAGGCCATTTTATTGGCTGTGGATCGGGGTAGTCAATTGGGATGGCAAAGGATCATATGTGAGTCTAACTCCTAGGTTGTGGTGAACTTGCTAAATAGGCTTTAGATGATGTGAGATGGTAGTTGGCTTTGATTGTTTAACAAATTCTCACTCTTTGTGCTTCTTTGGAGTAAATTACTTTCACTCATATTCCTAGAGAATGGAATGGTGTTGCTGATTGTTTGGCTAAATGGGCTTCTGATCATATTCATGATTTGAATTTGGTGGATCGGGGTCAACTACCCCTGAATTTGTCTCAAAAGTTGGATCACTTGGTGGAACTTGATAGGGCTATTTAATGCCCTTTCTTTGTAACTTTTTCTTGTTTTAATAAAGTTTTTATCCCTCCTTGATGTTAAAAAAAAAAAAAAACTACATTTTTAAAGTAGTGTTCTTATTGGTTAAGAATTGAATGATGATGGTTCCATCTTCACTAGGGGAGAGGGGCCCATAGTGGAGCAGGGTCCAATATTGGGGATAAAAGTAGTCTTCAATGGTCCCCATAATGGAGCACCTTAGTATCCAATTGCAAAATACTTTATATCAATAAAGTACACAAACTAACAAATCATGTGATGCCACATTAGCGCACCAATAAAACACGACTTAGTGCATCACTATCGGTCTCACCTTTTTTTTGGGCCTTTTTGGATATTTTAACAAAAAGCATGCTGATGTGGCCTTAAAATGAAATATAGAAGAACATGAGTTTCCAAATAAATTGTTGTACAAACTTGAGAATGATTTGAAATGTCCACATAGGATTTTGAGAAATGCGAAGTTAGGGTGCTCCACTATATGCCCCTCTCCCCTAATGTATGGATTAAATCAAATGAATATGATCCCCCTCCTAATGGTGTTGCTCTTGCCACTTAGCAACCTTGTTGTTTGTTAATGTTTGGGCCTGACCTTGCCTAGACTTTTCTCATCTTTTTCTTTGGACTTGGATTCCACTTAGACTTTGAAGGCATGTCTTCTACCACCAACCCCTTTTTAGTGAATAGATTATTATTATCTTTTTAGTTTACAAAAAGTAATAAACTTTTATTCATCAACAACAACAAAAAATCTTAGACAAATAAAATGTCATGTTTTTTAGATAATGTATTTAAGTTTAATTAATAATTATAGTTATAGGTATTTATGAAGGATTACTAAGCAACAATGTTTAACAAACTATGACATTTAAAATATTGCCACAAGATATCTAATTGTCAATTAATATTAAATTATATATGAATGCAAGGTAGAATAATAATAATAATTTAGCAAAATTTAATTTTAATATAAAAACATATATTTTAATAAGATTTTTTTTATAAAGGAGAGTTAATTGCAATGGTGAAATTGCATACATATCCCAATTCCCATTTATTTTTGTGCCCTTATTGATGGAATGGTTTAGTGTAGATAAGAATTGACAAATGATGCACTATTATATAAAGTTGGGCTCTCTCTCAATGTATTGCCCTCCCTTTTTACACAATCTCCCATATATTTTTAGCCATACCTAATCTATATTCACATATATTCATATACATTTGACTTTTATTATGTCCCATGTTTATACATTCATTATGCACATCAATATTAATACACATTTTTCTTTAGTCAATCTTGTGTTTTGGGCATTCTCACATTGCATAAATATGGCCCTTGAGATGTAGAATTTATTTATTTTTTTTCAATTTTATTCACTTACATGATTTACTGCCTTGTACTTATATTTGAAGGCATTCAATGTTCATTCATTTATCATCCAAAATGTTATGCATTAAAAAGGAGAATCATTTCAAGAATCTTTTGATTTGGAGCACTATAAGGAATATAAATCTAGAATATCATTTTAGAGCATCTATATCAAAAAAGAGTTATCCTCAATCATTTCCGTAACTATCTACTCTTTTTTCCTTTACTTGCCTAATCTTACAACACCCTAGGGTTTCACTTAGGGTTTAAAGCAACATTATTTTAGGGTTTTAGATCTATTATTTTATTACATAATCATTTTTAGATCTTGCTAGGGTTTTATTCCTATTCATTTCTATTTCATTGTTACAACTTTACTCATTAGGTATTTTTACTTTATTACACATGATATCACTTTTGTCCATCATAACCACTCTTAACTAGCTTTTAGGGTTGTAACTCATATAATTTTAACTAATAATCTAATTTGTCATATATTTTAAATAATTTCTATATCATTCATCTTTGTCTATTAATAGTGTTTTTCCCACTTTCAGTACATTTTTTTTGAACCATATACCACCCACCCTCGTATATATATATCTATTTCTTATATTTTGCACTATTGGTTCACATACTCCACTACTCTTGTATTCTATTCATGTTTACATCATTGATTTTCATTTTTTTTATAAAATACGAAATAGATGATCCATTTTTTCTTGATTTACTGATGAAATTTTATCACACAAATGACATCGCATTGTCCATCAATGAATTATATCAAATACCACATATACCCCATCTATTCCTTTAGGGATTTAGTTATTAATTTTATTTCTCTATCACATAATTTTACTACACTCTTTGGGTCATCCCATGATAGTGGGTTACATTTTTTGGAAAAACTTGACATAAATCAATATTTTGAACAAAATCTTCACTTTCTGACATCTATAGTAGGTAAACTACATTAGGAATTTGAAGATGATGCAAACTAGTGATTTGTGAGTTTTTTTCTAAAGATTTTAAATGTATTTTAAAAAAATGAAATGAAATTTTATTTTTTTTGCTTCTCATTTGATAACTAGTTTTTAATAGTAAACAACATTTTTAAAAAGTGACGTGTACTTCGTATCGTATAACTTTTTTTCTAGAAAGGAGATTTTTTTGACTCTTTTTAATTTAGGTTGGTGACATTGATATCTAGTGATTTATTTTTGTTTCATAATGTTTTGTTGAATTTTTTTCTTTTAATTAAGCTTGTAAGTCAAACCAATTACAATTTAGACATAAGCGCACTTTGAGTCACATAGCTCTTTTTGTATGTATTGAAATTCAACTTTTTTTTTTTGTTGAAACGAAGACATTAATACCTAGTGCATAGATATTAAAAAGAAATCTACTAATTTACTATTTTTCCTCACGTGTAGAATAGACAACTTGATTTTTGGTGAAAAATCTATGTTCAATAAAACTTAAAAATAAAATAAAATAATATATATTAAATTTATAATCGTTGGAAAGAGTGTTTTTGAGGACCAATCCTCCAACTTGGTTTATCAAGTTGACTCCATTTGTACCTCCTTCCCAGGCTTCAAAAGTCAAAAAAGGCATAAATTATGAAATGGGGGAGGGGAATGTGAAAGAAGAAGGGTTCATTTGAACCCCCTTTTGAATGAAGGGGGTTCGAATGAGAACTCCAAATATGGCATTGTATTTGGTGTTTCATTTAATTTTTTTTAAATGTCATTAAATATGGTTCATTCGAAGGGGAGGTTCATTCAAAGGGGGGGGGATGTTCGAAAAAATTTCCTTCATTCGAAGGGGGTAATTCATTTGAACCCATTCTAATTTTTTTTATGGGTGGGTTTAATTTTTGTTCATGCAAATATTTGTAACCTAGTATTGTGGGTTCACCCCCTAGATCTATTTTATATCATGTGTATTTATTCTATGGTGAGTGATATTAATAAATTTTATCCTAATTGTAATTACCTTGTAGCATTTTCCCTCCACATGATTTGATTCCTTGATACATCTATTGTGGAGGATACTAATATATCTACACTTTTACTAGCTATAAATGATGCATTACATTGTGAAATATATTTTACATTATGTACACACATGATATTTTTAAATCTTATGATGATATATTCTCTAGATGTCATGATGATTATACTATTCATATGGGAACTTACTATTCTTCATGTTTTATATGTTGAAGTTGATAAACCAACCTCACAGAACCTAGTGAACACCTGCAAATAAATAACCTATCACAAAGAAAAGATATCCAAAACAACAAAGGTGCTCTGCAAACCTCAAGCAAAAAATGCATAAAAGAGAATGAATAATTACAAAGAGATCAATCCTTAAGAAAGGAGGTCAAAACCTATAAGAAACTCTAGTGTGCACACTTAATAATTAATAAATAAATAAATATTAATGTGCCTAAGTTTAGCTTAAGTAAATTTAAAGTAATAAGTGACTTAATTAATTAACCAATATGATTAAATTAATTAAGTGAAATAACTTATTACTCTAACCCCCCGATTAAGATGAAATTAGGAAGAAGCTAAAAAACTAAGGAAAAGATGCATGAAAGCAAAGATGGGTCCTATAAACAAGGCCTGATTAGGTACCCAAATACAACCAAATCTCTGTAAATCGAAGTAAAGGAGAAAACCCCGTGGGAAAAAACTCCTCTCCAAAAAGAGATGAAAGCAAAGCATGCTAAAAAAAAAAGAATGAATGAAGGAAGGCCTCACAAGGACCCCCCAAGGACAAATTCCTTCACCTCAAGCATAGAGCGCAGCTGAAGATAGCGCAACAATGCCAAAGGTTCTGTGAAGATGTCTACAACCTACTGCTTTGTAGGAATGCAAGTTCCAAGATGAGAGAACCATCCTGAATCAATTGCTTGATGAAGTGCATGTGGATCTCAGGGATTATACTCTACCATCACATTGAATCCTACTTCTACGAAGGAGAACCTTGAATCTTTTGCTTCATGTTCATGCAAATATTTGTGACCTAGTATTGTGAGTTCACCCCCCTAGATCTATTATATATCATGTGTATTTATTCTATGGTGAGTGATATTAATGGGAAAACATGAAGAAAAAAATGCATTACCCAAGAAGTGAATAATTACAAAGAGATCAATCTTTAAGAAAGGAGATCAAAACCTAAAAGAAACCCTAGTGTGCAAACTTAATAATTAATAATTAATAATTAATTAATTATTAATGTGCCTAAGTTTAGCTTAAGTATTTAATTAGCCAATATGATTAAATTAATTACTTGTGAAATAAATTATTACTCTAACATTATATCTCATATTAGGCCTAGTTTCACACCTAATTTTTATAACATTTATAATACCACTAAATTATCTATGAATAGTCATGAAAACAGGAGATATAATGCAAGTGTGATAATTTTAACGTTACCCCCAACCAAAAATGTCTCATTGGGATTTGATATGTTCCTTAAATACAAAGAAACATATTAAAATAGGTACGAATACACATGATTATTCCATCTAATATCACTCACAAAGATATAGGTTTAATAGTGTACTCTATAGTTCATGACAAAACCCAAAACCCATTTTACCTCCATGAATTACCACCTCCACACATGATTAAGAAATATAGACCATTATACATTGTCATTAGGTAAATATGGTCATTAGAGTTAAGAGAGTATTCATAGACAATGGATGTAGGTTAGACATTTATATTAATAAGTTTATATATGTGATGCAAGTTAATTACTCTAATCACCCTAAATATGAAGTAAACATTAATGGTTTTAACAATTGTGATATAGTATACCTTTGGATCTATAAAGTTACCTATCACTTTAGGCCTCATTACAATTAACATGACATTACATGTGTGTTCATAAATAGTAGATTATAACATTATTTAAGGGTGTCAAGGGATGCATGCACATTTTTTTTGTCAAAATAGTCAAAAAAGAGAAAACTATAATATCTCTAACTTAATTAATCATACCCATAATACCTTCAAAAAAATCTCATGTGAACCATCTATACATAATAATGATCTAAAGGGTGATTAGGGTTCTCTAGGTTTTGAATCTAGTCAAAAGGTAGATAAATATTAGAGCTAAAATTCTTCACCTTTGACTATACATCCCAATATGCATTATAAATAACCTTTGTGTTCTCAAGTTGAAATTTTTTCCAAGGAAGATGTTTCTTTACATGGATCCAAGACTAGATTGCATTCTAAATGTATCGTAAATATGACAAAGGATGTGACATTTTTAAAAATCGAACCTACAATGGAAGGGGATTTGATTTGAAACAAGTAATATCAAACCCATATGAATTCCTAAAATGACTAACACTAGGGAACATATAAATGCATAAAATAGGGGTCAAAAAGTGGCCAAATATGTATTTAAAGTTCTAATATGTAACTTGTGCTTCTAAAAGTGTATACAAGTCCTAATGCACACACATTATAGTACACATTATGGAGCAATATTTGCCAACCCATAATTTTGGCCTATTTTTTATTTTAAATAATGTGTTATATAACATTCCCATATTATGCACGTTATAATTTATATTATGAAATTGATACCCATTAGGCTTGCACTTCTAAGCTTAAGGGTTACACCTTCATATCAGGCTCCCAAATTCATGTTTTGAAAGGAAAATTGTATTACCAATACTAAAATCAAAGATAAATTTTGATATTAAAAGGATAAAAATATAAGGAAATGTAGATGTTTTCTTACATTATCCATACTAGTAAGTAATTACAAATTAAAACTATGAGAAAATATGTCACATTGATATCATTGATCTATAAATTCTAGTAGTATTATAGTATAAATAAAAAATTAAAAAAATTAAAAATAACCATGCACGATAGGGAGATAAACATTAATGTACCTTGGGCAAGCCCTTTGAGAAAATTAAGTTCTAAAATACCAAACCAATGAATTTCCAACAATAAAATAGTTACAATACAATTTCTATCTCTAAGTCTTCACATGGTGATCAACACTTTCAACCAAGGAGAAACCATGCAATTTTTAATCTTATTTTATAAGAGTACAAGAAACCTTTATTACTATCCTAATGAGTTGGATATTCCAAAAAATGATGTACACACATACCACTTCATTAGCTTCAATATCTCCTCAACAAGTAACCTAATCCAAGCTCTAAGCTCCACTCAATCAAAATGTGCAATATGATAAAGTGAGTGATCAACAAGTGATGAATGAATCCATCCCAAGCCTATCATTTATAAGAAAGAGAGCTATAAGAAATCCACTATATTATTCCTAACCAACTTGTATACCATTATTTAATACCTCAAATAAAAAATAGTCAATACAAAAGCATCTTGAAGGTGTCTTACAACATGTTCTCAAGTGTTAAATGGTTTTTATGGTATTGAAAGTACTCCTCTAATTAACACAATAAACCACATATTCACAAAGTAATGTCCAAAAATGTGTTGCCTATATTAAATAAAGTTACAATTTTACATATAGGATTCCCTATAAAAAGTATTGGTGAGTCCCTATGTGAGGCATTTGATATAAACATGAAATGTACAACATTGTTAAATATAATTATTCAATATGCAAGGCATACAACACCTTCCCAAAATTATCAGATGTGTTTTAAAAATTACATAGGGGTCTAAACATATACATAAATAAAAATTCCCATAACTATCCTCATTATCCATGCTTATTTGTGCTAACTTCACCAAGTGAACTATAAAATCCTTAACTACACATCTATGTGCTCTAAACACATATTAAAAAAATGTTTTATCTATTAGACACTAATTATACTCTACAATCACATTGAATCCTACTTCGAAAAGAATGTGTTAAAATAATCCATGAATATAAATCTCCTTCTAATAAGCCTAATTAGTTACCATATATACACTACCACAAAAAGTTTAATTAAAGGAGCAACCACAAAATATCCATTTCTCATTCCTCCACCAACACCATAAAATAGGGTAACCACATACTCTCAGATAAAACATATGTTATCTACATCTCTTATGTTAGAGTCAACTCAAGGAATCAAGCCTCCAGAATCACTTGCAATACCAAAAAAAACCTTCTACAAGAGAGAAAAGGAAAAGCATAAATTTATAATAATGGATGCAAGATAATATATCCAATATGCAATAATCAAGATTGTAATTATATTTTTTGTACATGAGAGGCCTTGCTTATAAAAGGAAAGGTGAGAGATAGGATTAGATAAGATTGTGATATCTTTCTTAATCCTATGTTATGAGACAACTAACTTGACAAATGAGTAAAAAAGATAAGATATGATAACATTTTATCTAGACAACTAAGACTTCTAAAAGATCACCTAGAACTTAAGTAAACTTAACATATGAATAAGTTACCTTTCTAGGAATTATCTAGGTACAAGATATTTATTCACACCAACACCCCATTAAGTGCAACTTAGGGAGTATATTATTACGCAAATATGAAAAACATGGAAATGATTATTATGGGTCTTGACTACTAGGCCATGTTAGGTACCCATTTATAATGCAATCTCTCACAAAAAAAGAAAATGAGAAAACCCAGTGGGATAAAAATCCTCTCCAAAAGAGAGAAAAGATACAAAAAAGTATGGTGTATGGAGGAATAAATGATATCCCCCAAAGACTACATCCATCATGAATATACAATCAATGACCCCCCATTAGAGGGAAAAAGAGAGACAAGATATCCCCCCATAATGAAGAAGCTCCAATTTTGATGAAGAATACATGAAAACAAAAGATGATCTAATGCTTGCAAGAAACATACCTTCCCTTAAGAAGGAAAAAATCCATAGGTTGGTGAATAAGCCACTCCATGTCCAAATAAAATGAGGAAGGATGAAGTCTCAACATGTATGTCTCTGAAAATTAATTAGAACTATCCAATCTTGAAGTTTAGTCACAACATAATCATGGTCAAACTCAACCAAGAAACATGACAAATCAAGGAAATAATGAGGAAAATCGTGAATGTCAATATCCAAAGATAAAGAAGATGAGATAAAAATTATGCTAAAACTATCATCAAAGAGGAGATAAATCCCCTCAAGTGTGCCCTCTAAATCTATAGTATGAGACTCCACAAACAAGTTAGAAATTCCTACCAAATATTAATCCCACAAAGCAAGCTCTAAAAAACTATGACCATCTTGTTGAATAGAAGCACTGATAGTTGAAGAAGTAGAAGGTGGAGGAGTAAGAATCTTGGCATGATTTTCTAAAATATGAAGGTTTATATGACCAAACCTCTCCTCACAAACCATCCCAATAACAATGATATCTCTAGTCTCCAAGTCCCTTATGTATACTCTATCAAGAGAGAACTCAATTATTTTACCTTGACCACTATGGGTAAATTGATAAACATAAAGGAGATTAGATGACAAGGAAGTAACATAAATAAAATCATTAAAAGTTTCTTCTCCCATTTCAATAGAACCCTTTTCACATACCTTCATATATGTGTTGTTACCCATCAAGATATTAGGTAATTTAAAAGGCTCAAAAGAAGAGAACATTCAAATAGATGATGGCATATGATGATATGCCCTTAAATCAAGAAGTCATCTTCAAAATTTAGGACTTGTAAAGGACAAGAGTGCTTGTCCTTTTATTTTTTTGATACCATCTGCAAATTCTGCATTCCTTGACTATGATGATAAATTTGTTGCGAATTGATATGCTGAAGAAGAATATGACACTGATCAGGGCAGTAGAATGTTTTTCTTTTGAAGGTGTATTGGTTCATCAATTTTATTATCATAACACCTATGCTCACCATGTACTAGAATTTTACAATATGAACACTTCAACTTCTTCTTTTCAGATGAATCATCTTTGGAAGAGGAAGTGGACTCAGTAGGACTATGTGAAGGTGAATCTTTACATTGCTCATTAGACTTGGGGTCCTTATTCTGCTTCTTATGTTTTCCACTTGAAGCCTTTTGATTATTTACAAGAAGAGCTTGAGATGTGGAAGAGTTCAATTTTCCTTTATGTGCCAACTTTTCTTGTTCCCTTGTGAGTTGAGTTGCAAATCCATCAAGAGAAGGCATTTTGTATGCATTGCTAAGGACATCCATTGTAGAATAAAATGTAGAAATAAACACACAATAATCAAGACGAAGCTTAGAAAGAATAGAAAGAATCAATTGGTCATTGTCTTTAGTGATCCTACAATCAGATAACTATAGTCTAAGAGAATTCAGCTTAGTGAAGAAGTTATAGATATTATCAAAATTTAAAGGATCATAAGTTCATTCTCCAACTTAAATTTCCTCATTTTATCAAGTTTACCAAAGAGACTCTCTAAGGTAGTCCAAACATCATTAGGATGTGTATAAGATGAAATATGATATCTAAGATCTAGAGAAATGGAAAAAAATAAGAGTACCAAGGGCTTCATCCCTTCTATCAAACCATTTTCTTCTTTTTGTAGCTCATGTGGGTTTTGGATCTATGCCAAATGTGATTCTTTGCAACTTCAATTTTAACAAGAAAACCTCCAATTTTTAATTCCATTCATAATAGTTATATGGTGTTAAATGTATAAATTTTGTAAAATTCATGATAAAATAAAAAATTACAATAGAGGAACAACATATTACCCCTCACAATACAAGCAATTAACCCCTTTGTGCCAAAAAAATGCCACTTTTTTTGAAAATTTACAAGTAATGCCAAAGTACCAATCTGGCTTCAAACTAAAATTTTGAAATTTTGAAAAAATAAACTACAAAAAGTGCATATAAAATCCTGAAGTTCTCCTCAATACCTTCCTGATACTGTAAGAATAAGGAAAAATGAATCTGGAGAAAAAATATATGAGCTTGGAGGCTAAAAAATAAGATCTGACTTCAAACTAAAATAATTGGAAACAAATAGAAAAATATGAAGAATTAACCTATGCCATTGAAAAGTGCTCAAAACTAACTTTCCAACAATATCTTGTTTAAAAAAATCCAATTTATGGATCAAATGTTATTATTTCTTTTTAAAATGTTGAATTTAGCCTATAGTGATGACCCTCCTAGCAAAATATAATTTTTTTTTCCAAAAATCAAATTCATCTAAAATGGATAAAAAAATTATGAAAAAGGGGACTTTGGGCCATCTAAATGTAATGGAACATCTATTTGGGCTTTAAGTGTTCCAATAAAAAGTTATTCACCAGATCTAAGCTTCAAACCCTAGTTTGTAACTTATATCATACAATGACAAAATTGAGTGAAATAAAAGATCGATATGAATTTATTGGACATTATAAACTCAATAGTGAGCTTAGATTTGCAGAAAAGTGATCCAAAATAAACTTTTAATACAAATCCACAAAGAGAAACCCCCAAATTTGGTATAATTTCTATCAAGTTTTTCTAATTCTCTAGGTCATCATTTGATTCAAGAGAAGAGCATACTCAACTTTTCAAGATCCAACAAGATTTACACCATAGAAAAAACTCAAGCCTAATTATCTCCCAAATTTAAGAAGGTGCTTGTAAATTTTAAGCTTTGATACCATATTAGAGTAACTCAAGGATTCAAGCCTTCAGGATCACCTGCAATACCAAAAATAACCTTCTACAAGAGAGAAAAGAAAAAGCATAAATTTGCAATAATGGATGCAATATAATATAGCCGATATGCAATACTCAAGATTGTGATTCTATTTTTTATACATGGAAAACCTTGATTATAAAGGGAGGGTGATAGATAAGATTAGACAACATTGTGTCATGTTTCTTAATCCTATGTTATGAGACTACTAACTTGACAAATAAAGTCAAAAAAATAACATAGAATAAGATCTTATCTAGACAACTAAGACTTCTAGAAGATCACCTAGAACCTAAGTAAAGTTAACATGGGAATAAGTCCCCTTACTAGGAATTATCTAGGTACAAGACATTTATTCACACCAACATCTTAAGCACTAAATCCTTGTATATCCATTGTCGTAGTTGAAAAAAGGAAAAGTAAATTATTCTACTTATTGCAAGAAAATTCCATAGTTTAGTAGTCATTATTTTTATAGCATATTGGAAATAAATACTAATGTTTAAACTAAATAGTAATAAAAATAAGATTTTTTTTATTAAAACTAAACCTAATCCAGATTATTCCTTTCTTTCCAATAAAGTTACTGAGTGTGTCCTACTTAAACTAGCTTCTTTAACTTAACCTTAAAATGCAAATAATTATTATAGCTTTAAAATGGGAAAAGATAAAAAGAGATTTATATTGGATTAATAAAAATTTTTAAATATTAAAAAATTATTTGATTTAAGGTTATCTTAATAAAATAGAAGATAAATTGGATGGTTGTTTGAATATGCCGATAGGTGGTCACAAATTGTCGAGAAGTGATAGGGATGCTTTTTGTGACACAAAGATTTCGTCATTTCACCATAGAGGTTTATCTTGTATAAATATATCATGTATATAGAATAAAAATGATAGTCTACAACAAACAAGGACCTACAAAATATTAAAAAACCAAATAAATACAAATATACTACAAAATTGATTTTTTAAAGCGTAAATAAGTCTAAAAAATAAAAATAAATACAAGAGGAAATGAATGAAAAACTACTAAATGATATTGTTGGAGTGGAATGATGGCTCTTACATTAAGACATTATGTCAAACCCTATATTTAAGATAGAAGGAGAGGGTAACTACATAAGAACTTGTCAAATGGTCAAATCTTATTTTGGTTTTAAAACTTTCATATGTAGTCAAATAGATTTATTTATAAATTGTAAACTTAATTAAAATTTCTTAGCATGGGAGATACATGGGAATATTTGAGTAGAAATGTAACATTAAAATATTTTTTAATATCATTTATACAAAGAGAAATATGTATTGATAATCAAGGTGAAGCTACCACAATAAAATCTTCTAAAAGTGTATACAAATTTAAAACATGTTTAATTGGTAGGGATTACCATATGATAAATATTAAGTGATTAAAAAATCATCAATAAGAGATAAATTAGTAAACCATAGATAACACAAGGTTTACATGGAGAAACCTTTTGTGAAAAAATCCACATGAGGAAGAACAAGTATGTGTTATTGAAAGGAGGGTACATGAACACACCAACACTTTAAAATTTAATAGCAATCTACTAGGACTTATGTACCTATATAAATAATATTAGAAAGATACTATCTTATGCCTCCAATTTATAGAGAAAGGGAGAACTATGAATGGTTTTCCAAAACAACCATCAAAATATGGTAAAATAAAAAAAAATTCCACATCCAAAATGAAGACGCTCTTCTAAGAATAATAAATGTAACTCCCAATGAGCCATGAATAGAAAAAATAATTCCCATAATAATAATATACAACATATTTGACTTGTAACTCCTCCATAATGGCCCATATCGCATGGTGGGCATCCAAAATCATCACCCAATTCATATGGGACCCACCACTATAACTCAAGATGTGTCAATACTCAATTCTCATGCCCAAGTTGAGATATTTGTTAAAAACATCTTTACAATTTTCACTAACATCTCCACCCCTTTCATGAATGCAATAACAACTAATGTTAATATTTAGAGAGAAAATAAACTATAAATTGATTTTCTAATTACACCTAATGCATCCAAGGAGATATTCCAAGACTATTGAACCCACATGAACAATACATAGGATTGTAGGGTAAACAAAACCTTAGTCCTAGCATTATCCTACTTGAAATTATACATTACAAATACATTCATAGGTTTAAAATTCATAAAATAAAATACAAGTATCAAGATTCATGGCCTTCCTACACCAAGAGAACTTATTTGTGATCAATGGCTTCATAGTTAAATATACAACACTATCCAAAGTGTCAACCGTAGATCTAGCAAGACCTTACATTCACAACCATTTATTGCACAAAGTGATATCGAACATCGGGTAAAAGTACAAAGTTGTGTCACAATTCTAACCAACTTATCAACACAAGTGAATTTTAGTATTTCTTGGGGTCATTTCTTAAATTATACCCTAATTGATGGAGGCCTAAGACTATAAGGGATGCTAGTAGAAACCATGAGAGCACCACTCAAATTTGTTTATCTTTAGACCTATAGATTAGACCTCGATTTTTTTTGTAAACATAAAGCATTACATTCTCATGCAAAATGAATTTAAATTGATAAAACCTTGGAATGGATGCAAATGGGCTAGGAAATGTTTTTGGATGGAAAAATCATATTGAATGGAAAGACAACATGAGGGTGATGGATTGAGAATGTGGTGAGATGAGGTAGGAATAAATCCCCTCAATCACTTTAGAAGAAAACTCGTTTTCATAAAAGTCCATATATAGAAAATCTCACCTAGCTCAAATTCTCAAGAAATCAACTACCTTGTGAAAATTTTGTTGCAATAGTGTCTAGAAGCAACATAAGGATTATTTTATACTAGGAGATGAAAGATAAATCACTCTAGGAATCTTTGAAGTATTATAATACATGGGATAGAAATAGAAATTCTTGATGACCAATGCCAAAATTCTATTTTTTATGTTAAAATGAGGCAAAGGTCTTTAGTTTTTCCAGGGTTGATTAGGGATTTGAAAGAAGGGAATATAATGGGTGGGTAGGTATCATAGTTAGTTATCTCCCATCCAAAGCTACAAGAGGATGAAAAGGTTTGGTTTACCTATTGGGTGGTGAAACATGTGTGATGTCCTCAAATGAATTTTAAGCTCAATTTGTAGGGGGCATAAAAATAAAAGGTGGCCATCTAAGGATAGTTGTATGTGTGGATAAATTTCTCATTTGGATGTACTTTTTAAAGGGTAAAGTTGGAATCAACCCTAAAGGAATCCTAGGAATTACATCTTGAGGCTAAACAAAGGGGTAAAGGGGTCAACAACTAGGGGAAACATTAATAAAGGCTTAGTACATATGAAGGGATGAAAAATTAAATAAAAGATAACATCTAGGGATGATGAACAGGGCTTAAGATAGTACAGGAAAAAGGAAAAACATGTCTAGAAGATACCAAATACTAGGAAAAAGGGTCAAAATGACACATAAAACACACACATGACAAAGGGGCTAAAATGCACACAACGGTGTAATAAGGGTATGCAAATCATGTTATTACACATAGGTGGATAAAAGTTATGAATAGTGATTGGTGGAGGTTAAGTGATATATATTGATTATTGACATACGAGTGTTGGGATATTGTTGTTTTGTGCACTAAATATGTCAAATTGGGCAATGAGATCATATGTAGTTTAGAATACAAATATAAAAGTATAATGTATGTAGTTTTGTATCTCAACAATAAAAGTAAGTTGCAATAAATATATGATTTTATATTTATAAGATTGTAATTGTAGTGACAAAAAGTGCACACTTCATAGTTTTCCACCTTGTTTTGTACATATTTTGATGACATCCTCAAATTTTAACCATGATAATTTTAAATTTTGATTCCATCAAATCAAATTATATTAGTCTTCTCATCTTCTTAGAGGTCATGCAAGAATTTCAATTCTTTTTTAAATTTTTATTGTGATGAATTGAATCGAAAATATAAATGAGAAATAATTTTGGTCATAAATGATTAGAAATTAAATTAGATTATTGAAGTAGTCTCAATTTAATTGCAGCTAGCCCGGTATAATAAAGAGTGTAGAAGCTATTAAAATGGTATTTGACACGTTGCCTCAAGAAAATGTGGAATTGTGAGCTGCATAGATTGCAAGATATGTTCAAAATGAATTATTTGAAAAAACCTTACAAATTTTTAAGTAAATGCCATTAAGTGGCATAGAGCCAAATTTTGCAACCTTGCCATCCTTTTATTAAGGATACTTCTCTCACATTTGGATTCTCAAATGGTTGTATTACCATGTTCAAATGGATGAAATGAAGTATTCATTAGAAGATGTAAAGCCAAATTCTTCCACCTTTGTAGAAACATGTGACAAATTGAAGAGTCAAATTCTGAAATACATGGTGGTTGCAAAGAGATTCATTCAATTTACAATAGAATAGGCACTGTACTTCCATGTAGAATTTGATAATTATATTCTTTGCTCTAGATCAATGGGAGCCTAGAAATCTAATTCATTTTGTTGATCGTTGCAGTAAAGGTAATGCAATCTATTGTTATATAGCCATTTTCCTCTTGAGGTGAACAATATTTTGAGAAGGAAAGCTCAAAAATGGAAGCTTTGAGCCTATTTTATCAACTTGTGTGTGTTTGGAAGCTCTAGGATAGGGTAAAGTAGTTCATAAAGATATAATTAAAGAAAAGGATATACAAGTAAGGCTCTGAAACTTTAAAAAAATACCTAGGAATGTGTTCTCATGGAATGCAGTGATTGTATGGGATGATCAAGGAGATGCTTGCCCTATTGTTGAAATGGATCGGATAGATGTGCAACCAACCCATGTTGCTATTGTTTTTGTGCTATCTACCTGCAACCATACAGTTTAGTGGACCAGGGCTACAAGAACTTCAATTCTATAACTAAAGCTCATGGCATAACATCCGGGATGGAGCACTATGATTGCATTGTAGACCTTCTCTATCATCCCTAGCAAAGGTTGTGGAATTTGGTTTTACAACTACCAGTGGAAACCTCAAGCAAATGCAATTGATAGTTGTAAGACCAAATTTTGCAACCTTTACCATCATCATCATGGCCTATGCCAAACTGGGAGGCATGGAACAAGGTACGCATATGAATCAAAGCATGATTTAAAGAGAATTGTTATCAGATTTTGTTGTTACATCCACCCCAGCAGGTGTGGAAGCATAGACAAAACCAGTGAATTATTTGGAAAAATGCCTCAAATTTTTTACCTACAGACAATGCATGTGAACTATTCAACAAAATACCCATCCATTTATGCTAACTATGAGAATGGTAACCCCTACTAGACCATCCACTCAAAGATGGAAACTTTGAAGGTCTAATTGATCATGAGCTTGAAAATATTTTTGATAGGGATAAGATGTCTAGTATGTGACAAGTTATAGTTGCTTGTATTTGTCACTGTGCTTAAAGGTGAACATGGATGTGATAGGTGGTCCATACTATGAAGGTGATTCTATAGATAATGATCTGAATAATGGTGTGTAACCATTCCATAGCGTTCAATATGATTTTCTAAAACTCTCTTTCATTTGTTAGACATTTTGCATGATTGGTTTTAGGGATCAAGAAGTTGATACTAGTTATAGTTTCAGCACTAGTGAGTATATTCTCAATCCTTTTTTTAATAGAAGTGAGCTCCAAAGAATCCAAGTGAATGAAATTAGGACCTCAAGATATATCAAGAAAATCTCATTTGACATTATTTGGTCCATATGATGAACACATAAGCATTGGGGATATCTTAAATGAGGCATCATGTGCAAAGCATGGCAACTCTTGTGAGGGTCTCTCTGTCGGTAATGACACCCAACATCAATTATTTACATAATATATAGATTCCTTTGATGCAGCAATCAAGGCATATAGTACACATTCCCAAAAGGTACCTAACATGCCTATTCATCATTCTCAACTACCAATTTGGGATGGCAACAAAAATGTAATGCTTCATTTTGGGTTTTTTCTTTTAAATGTTTTTCAAGTTTAGGATATGAATGTGAAAAGTTAAAAAGAAACATAGGAAAAAAGAAGTTGTGTTTATATATTCTAAAATTTAGGTATTGATGAGGTGTTTTTGTAAAAAAAAATTGCATAGTATTATACAAAGAATGAAATTGAGACTACATTTGATATTTGAAGATATAAGAGGACATTTGTAGAAAATGCATCTTTCTTATTCTTTCTGCTATTTTACACTACTTTCAAGTTTAGTGCAAATCCATTTCTTCAGTCTCTTATAATTTTGTGTGAAGAAAACTAGTTAATTTTTGTTCATTTTTTTATGACATATATACGATTGAACTCAAATTTCCTATTTGATTCTACATATAGCATGCATGTTCCTTCACTTTCTAATGATTTATAATGAAATATGCTTAGAGGGGAAATTTGGTCATGTGACAAGCTATAAAATTGGTGGGCCAAAGTTGTCATTCTTTAGACCAACATAATATTTTCTTATCATCTAACATCAATTTTTGTTGTTGGGTTTGTTTTTCAAATGTGGTTGTGGAAATATATGTTAAATCGAAATAAACTTGAACTATTATTCATGCATTAAGGGAAGGGGTCGGGTCATGCCACAATGAAGACAATTTTGCTAACAATCTTTTCTAGGGTCCGAACTTCTATACAAGTCATCAAGTCTAACACTCAATAATTTAACTAGAATCAGCATTTTTATTTAAATTAACTACAATATCAATTATGGAATTTATCAATTAACCTTAAGCATACTATATTTTAAAACCTTCAATTTTTATAGCATTTCTTAATAAAAATCTCTTCTTTAGGAATTCAACCATCTAAAATGCTAATAAAGTCAATAGAGTCCGTAATGTGCAAGAAAATTGAGTGAAATGTTGCCTATCATGATAAGAGGGGGTACTTTTTATGACCATCTCTAAAGTTCTTGACTGGTGGGGTTGAAGCACTAATGCATTTATTTGTTATTTTAAATAAATAAAAGGTTAGAGTTCAATTGGTTGAGAACAAATTGTGAGTGTGATGATATGTTTTCTTGATTATGTCATCCACCAAGGCTCAAACCCCCATAAATATGATATAAGGAATAAGACTGAAATTGTGCTTGAATGATTTTGATGGAAAAAATCAAAACAATGACATAAAAGCAAAAAGAAAAGAACACGCTTCGAACAAGAAAAAATAAAATAAATTTATTTTAAGATAACTTGCAAAACATTTTTACTACAGCAATGATGATACATGAACTTATCTTTCTCACATATGTTGAGAATGAATCATGTCTGATATTATTCTGTGAGGGAATATACAATGAGAAAGCAGGGCAGAAAAGCTCTGGCATTTGAATAGTATGCTTCTTCTGTTATACAATGTGGTGAGAGTGAATGAATCCCCACCTGCACCCAACATGATTCATGGCTATATAAATGCCCCGCTATCACTCTACAAACGAGCATAACCCTCCTTTTTGCAGCAATGGTAGAACCTGCCTCATCATGACTATGGGTATGAATAGAATCATGAGCCAATCTACTACTAGCTGTAGTGTAAATAACACTTAAACTAGCTCTATACTTGTAGTAGAACACAGTTCTAAGAATTTTGCAGACATTACAACCCTTTAATGAACAAAGCTCCACTACTCCATTGATAACATTCAGAGAACACATGATGGAGGAACCATGGAATCTCAGCATTTCATTTCCATCAGCCATACAACGGCTGCATTCCTTACCAGCTTTTCTCTTGGTCATTTCTCTATATTCTTCAAATCTGTATAGAATGTCTTCTCTGTGATTTATCTTGACAACTCTTTCAACTTTCACATGCTTCTTTTGAGGCTTCAACCAGCTTGATTTGAATATCATCTCTACGATTTTGCGAGATGAATTTCCTTGAGGAAGCTCTGATGCCATCACTGCTAATGAAGAGTTCATTGAATCCTATTAAAATGAGTAGAATCACCATATATTTGGCTTAAAGAGTCTATTGTACTACTAATTTTAAATTAAAAAAATGTTAGGTATAAATTGTTTCTGGATTCGATTATGCGTGAGACAATCAAATCTAGAAACAGTTCATACCAGTATCATAGACTGTAAATTATACATCTACAACCAAAAAAAAATGGTTTTTTTCTTTCAAATAAAAAATAAAAACTACAAGCTATACCAGACAGATTGAGAGATCTGTGGCAAACATTGTGACAAGTATTTGCTTCAACTACATCCTTATCCTCTGGTCTGCAGAGAATTGAAGATAATTTCCACAGAGAAAAAGAAGAACTCTTCTGTTTTACTGTAATCTTAGCCATTGAGCTTGTTACCCAATTTAGAACTCTTTTTAAGAACACACAAGTCCCTCTAAAAAGGATAAAATCCGAGCAAATTCTTCACGAGCTTGCAGTAATCAAATAAGGCCAAATAACAAAGGGCACGTGTTAGAATTGAACGGCTAACGACAGTTTTGAAAGGCTGGCTTGCAGAGAAAATAATGGGCAGTGGAAGAGAGTGTAGGGCAAGCGACAACAGTAATTTATAGCCATGCAGATCCAAAAAATTTCTCAATGATTGAAAATATTTAATGGTGTATTAGATGATTCCAGAGCCCGAGATTACTGGGTAAGTGACAGTAGGTATTTAAGTCATGTCAAATAAGGGAGAGCATGGGATGACAGTGTCACAATGTTTGCCACACATAGAAATGAAAAATATATAAACATATATTTTTATTTTACTTTGTTAACAATTATATATGTAGGTAGTAGATAAAATAGTTTTAAAGTAAAATTGTGTTCTTATTAATTAAAAATAAATTGATGATGGACGTCTTCACTAATGTATGGAGTAAACTAGACGAGTGTGATCCCCTCTTGATGGTATTGCTCTTGCGGCTTAGCAATCTTGTTGTTTCTTAATGTTTGGACTTGGTCCTACTTAGACTTTTCTCATCTTTTGTTTTGGACTTAGGTTCCACTTAGACATTGAGGGTGTGTCTTCTACCACCCACCCCTTTTTTGTTAATAGTATATTATTATCTTTTTCATTTACAAAAAGTAATAAAATCTTATTCATTAACTAAAAAAAATTGGTAGACAAATAAAATATCTTATTTTTTTATATAATGTATTTAAGTTTAATTAATAATAACCCTTATAGGTATTTATGAAGGATTACTAAACAACAATGTTTAAAGTCAATTTAAATATACAACAATTCATAACACTTAAAATATTACCACAAGATATCTAGTTGTCAACTAATATGAAATTAGATATGAATGCAAGCTAAATAAAAATAAAAATACATAAATTCTATTAATACAATTTAGTTAAATTTTATTATAATATAAATATATATATTTTATTAAGAAAAAACTATAAAGAAGAGTTTATTGCAATGATGAAATTTTCATACTTATCTCGATTCCCATTTGTTTTTGGGTCTTTATTAATGGAATGGTTTAGTATAACTAAGAAATGACAAATGACACACTATCATATAAAGTTGGACTCTTCCTCAATTTATTACTTTCCCTTTTTACAAATCTTTCCATATATTTTTAGCCATATCTTATCTACATTCACTTATATTCCTATACATTTGAAATTTATTATGCTCCACATGTTTAAACATTCATTATGCACATCAATATTACTACAAATTTTCCCTCAATCAATCTTGTGTTGTGGGCAATCTCACATTGCATAGAACTAGCCCTTGAGATTTAAAAATTCAAATACAATTTGTCAATTTCATTCTCACTTGCATGATTTATTGCTATGTAATTATAATTGAAGACATTCAATGTTCATTCATTTATCATCCCAAAATAATTGAAAATCCTATGCATTAAAAAGGAGAATGATTCTAAAAATATTTTGATTTGGAACACTGGGTAAGTGCAAAAAGACGGGGGACCAAAAAGGGGTCTTAAGTGGCCATTTATAAAAGAAGAAGAAGAAGAAGCTAACCTTGGATGAGAAATTGAAGATAATTGCACTCAAAATATGAAGATGCAACAAAAACAAGAGTCATAGCGCTCTTAATCTACTTTCAAAACTACTTTTTTTTTAATGGTAGAGATTAAGGGGTTCAAAAAGGGGGTCTAATTGGCTTAATTTATGGATAGTTTCCTTCATTAGTTTATGTCTTTTATCATTTCAATCTGCCAAGCTTCATAGACATTCCTAAGACTTATGCATCTTTTATACCATTCATACACTTTAAACCAAACATTAGTATGTGGAAATACAAATATGATATGTTGAAATTTGTATGTGTGAATGTATGAATGTTCATGGAATTCAATATGATTCTATACTTAATTTATGATTGTTAATGATGTGTATGTCTTAGGATGAAACTAACCTCTTGTAGCTAGAAGAAGGTAACCTTCAACAACTAGATTTCTAGCCCACAACATAAGGGACCATAGACAATTGCAAGAGAAAGGTTAGAATGGTTAAAGCACTATAGTTCCAAAGAAGAAAAAAGGTGACCATTGAATGGTCAACTATGAGTCACCACAAGCACATTTCTATCCACTAAATAAGATGATAGGAAGAAGGGGCCTGATCTGAGTAGGTTAATCCATGACGTGACATTCTCCATGGAACGTGTCTCTATCATGGCAGTTAACCGTTAGGGTAAAGTTTTAGTTTAAATTATATTCTACTTTTTAATTATGGTTTTCTATTACAAATACTAAGTCCTCTCCCTATCTTTGAGGGAGAGTGAACAAATACATTATGACCCTATTTTCATTCCTAGGATGAATAACTCTTCACAGACCCTATGTAGTGGGATCTGTTGTGAGGAGAAAATCTAGTTAGTTATTTATATTAGTTTTTTCCAATTACTAGCTGGTAATTGATTGTTGTTAAGTTTCATTTTATTAGTTGAATAATAGATATGCATTGTTGAATGAATTTTTTTAGTAGATTCTTATCAGAGTTTTGAGTTTTTCAATGTAGCAAAGGAGTTAGTTCAATAGTATGATTCATTGATTAAGTAGTAAGTGTTAATATCTATTATGAAAGAAACAACTCAAGAAAGGGGCACTTGAGGTACTGCTATCCACTATTTCTTTTACATTATTAGATTAGTTCATGCATTGTTGGATTAAGATAGTTTCTAGCTTCATGTATGTGGAATTCATGAATATGATTCTATAATCAAATTAGATTCTATAGCTTAATGTGTGTTTCATACTCCCAAAGTAATGAGTTACAGTTTAGTCTTAAAATTTAATAGCCATAGTCCCTTAAGTGATAAGTACCCATAGCATAAGAAACAACTTAAGTTTATTCCCCTATTTTGCAAGTTAAATGCATTAATTTCCTTTTCCAGGTTTTACAGTTTTTTGTACATGTGTAATCACCTATAATCATTGATATAGGATTTGTTAGAATCCATGAATACATATGTAATTCCAACACTATCAAAATCTTATGAAGCCTTGGTTGATAAATAAATGAAGCCTCTCATAGAAGATGAAATGTTAAATTTGGAAGCTATCATCTGAATTGTGTGTCTACCTGTAGCACCAAGTTAATCAACTATTAAAGAAGCCCTACATTTTTTGCACCATTTTCGAGGATGGTGCTAAATTCAGGTTTCTCCTGTGTATTTTTAATTTTTTTCAAAGTTTTCCTAGTTTAGCAATTTCATTTTTAGAATTAGGGTAAATAGGTTTTAGCCATTAGTTCGCAACATGAGTTACTAAAAATGTTCAAGAATCACTAAACTATAAAGTTACAACCATTGTATGTGGAGGCAACAAGACGCTTTGGGAGGGATTTCTCCCCTCAACACATGAAGTGTTGAAGGATATTGGTGAACATTGTGAACAGAGCGAGGGTATTCCTGAAGAAGAATCATCCTTGGTCACACCAGTACCTACACTAGACATAGAGGAGACTCCCCACATACACACTAGTATCATGGTTGATGCAGCAATAGAAGACCCACTAGAGCATGTAACTTTTGAGTTTCCTATAACCAACCAGGAAAGGGTTATTGCTTTGAAGAATATACCTCCTTCAACACTACATGTCTTCTATGGACTGGTCATAGAGGATCCAAATGCCTTTCTTTTCAAATTTGATGTGTTATGTCAAAGTTATGATTAAGCCATGAATTATCACAAACTCAAACTTTATTTCTAGCAACATTGAAAGACACTACTCTAAGATGGTTCATGGGATTGGGAAGAGATGATGTTCCTAATTGGAACACAATGAAGACAAAATTCCTTGAGAAATACTAGGATTATTGTAGAGGCATAGATAGAAAGAGGAATGACATATTCAGGATGTCATAGAAAGAGGATGAATCATTGGAAGATTATATTGAGAGGTTTCAATTCTTCCTTAAAAAATCTCATCAAAATAGACTCTCTAATGAATCCCTAAAATTGGCATTCTTAAGGGGAGTTAATGAAGACTACATATGGATGCACTCAATCTCATTGGGATAAGAGACATCTCACATCTACCATTTGATGGGATTTGCAAAGTACGTAGATACTATTCCAAGACCTTCTCCAAGAAGACTAGGGGAGATAAGACATCTTCTCTCAATAAATCATCCAATGGAGTCTCGAGGGTGGAGCTGATAAATCTTCTATCAAACATGAAGGAGGACATCATTATCCACATGGCTACACAACTTGATACCCTCCACATCAAGAAAAATCAAGATGGGGCAAAATAATCCCTCATAGAATACTACCCACATTGCAAACAAAAGAATATTAATTGCAAGTGCAAGAAGTTTGCAAGTATTTATGAAGATAAGAAAGGGAAACCAGAATTCCATGCACTAGAAGATGAAAATGGTTAGGTTTTCTACATAGCTCAATGTAAACCATGGCAGTCAAGACAAGGCATGCCCCAAGATCCCTTGAATTATAACATTTCATTTCTAGTTAATAATACAAATTTCCCTAGTTGGCACCCTCAATATTGGACCAGTGTGTAAAAATCACAATAGCCAATGCCTCAATCCAATTTGATCAACAACAACAAAACATGTGGCCACCATAGAATTACCAAGAACCTTATTATGATTCTTAGTGGCCACCCCAATAAAATCAATGGCAACCTCAATGGCAAAGAGGTCAGTAGTGACAAAACCAAAATCTTAATTATCAATAGCCACAACAACCCTTGCAACCAAAGCAACAAGAAATAAAAAACCCAACAACAACTACACCAATTATGTAGAAGTTGAGAAATCCAACTTCACAGTCCCCAAGAATCACCTACATGCAATCACCTATCACATGCAACAAATATCTAGAACAAACAAGAAAATGTTATGTAAACTCTCAAGCAAGAATGTGCAAGCAAACCAGAAAAATGATTATTGAATAATATGTTAATTACAATAAGATCAATCCTTATGAAGGAGATCAAGAAAATATAAAAAAAGGAAACCCTAAATGAAACCCTAGTGTGCACACTTAATAATTAATAAATAATTATTAATGTGCCTAAGTTTAGCTGAAGTAACCTAAAGGAATAAGTGACTTAATTAATTAACCAATATGAATGAATTAATTAAGTGGAATAACTTATTACTCTAACACCCCCCCTTAAGATGAACGTAGGGAGTAGCTACAACACTAGGAAAAAGATGCATGAAAGCAAAGATGGGTCCTGACAACAAAGTCCTAATCAGGTACCCAAGTACAAATGCAATTTAAATTGAACTAAATAGGGTAAAGGAGAAAACCTAGTGGAAACAAAACTCCTCCCAAAAATAGAATGCAAAGAGCAACTAAGTGATGAAAGATGGAGGACTCCATAAGACCCCCAAGGACACCATCCATCAAAAATATACATGAAAGAACCCCCCCAGAAGAGAGGAATAAATAGAACACATAGCCCCCCCATAATGAAGTAGCTCCAAAACGACTGAAGAAACCACATCTCCTAAAAGAAGTGAGAGGGAAGAGGCCGGATGAATGCAATCTCTGAAGGTGAAGTAGGTGTAGCCCAAGATGTCTCCATAGAAGCAAGTGTGACCTCAACAAATGAAGAAGTCAAAGTAGGTGAAGACTGAAGTGAAACCTCCAAAGATGAATGCTCAACTAGATCTTGCTACATTGAAACGGAAGAAACCACATTTGTAGTCATAGACGTATTAACCACTGTAATAGTAGGAGGAGGAGATGGAATGGATGGCTCAAGAATAGGATTTGAAGTGAGAAATCCAATGTTCAAGAAGCCAAATTTCTCCTCTGAATGATGATTCACACTAGAAGTGTGATGAATAGTTGTAAGAATAGAAGCACCATCAATAGCAAAATATGTAAAGGAATACAACCGAGATGAGTGATCCACCACCCCAGTAGCAATAACCGATCTACTCTCGAAGTCTCTAATGATAACTGAATCAGGTGTGAACTCCAAAGACCTCCCATTGCCTCCATGTGTGATTTGATTGATAGAAAGAAGGTTGTTCGTCAAATGAGGAACACACAAGACATACTAAAAAGTGTTGTCCCCAAAACTAATAGACCCCTTCCCTAAAACACTCATGTATGTATTGTTTCCCATCAAAATATGAGACATAGTGTGAGACTCAAAGGAAGTGAACATAGACTGTGAAGAAGCCATTTGAAGAGATGCTCTTGAATCTAGAAGCCATCTCCCTGATCCAAGACCTGAAGAAGCACAAAGAGCATGTCCCTTCATATCTAAAGAAGTATTTAAACTAGCTATGCCCCTATCATGCTGTAGTGAAGAAGAAGAAGAATGAGGGGAAGGAGATGATGTAGACATCCGAGAAGGAAAGTCAATCTGATGTTTATGAAGAATATGCTTTAGCTCATCAATGTCCTTCTTGTAGCAACTATGTTTTGCATGTCCTTCTCTCTTGCAATATGCACATCGACCCTTCTCCTTCATAGATGATTTCCCCTTGGAAGAGGAGGATGAATTTGAGGACTCCTTTTGTTTCTCATGATATTTGGAATCCTTTTGTTTTCATTTATTTCCCTTTCTATTGGAAGCCTTCTGATCTGTGGGCCCCTGAGATGCAATGAGTGACTGTGATGAAGAGGGCTTCAACTTTCCCATGCTAGCCAACTTGGCCTACTCTCGAGTGAGATAAGATACAAAATCATCAAAAGAAGGCATAGTAAATCTACTACCAAGTGCATCCCTAGTAGCATAAAAGGTAGATACAAAAACTGAATAATCTGGTCCAAGCTTAGAAAGAATGGACAATATCAATTGAGATTCTTCCTTCTGAACACCACACTGTGACAACTGTAATCGAAGAGACTTGAGTTTGATGAAAAAATCCTGGATGCTATTGAAATCCCTAGGATTTAAGCCAATAAGCTCATTCTCTAACTGAAACCCTCTCATAGTATCTTGCTTCCCAAACAAAGACTGCAAAGTAGTCCAGATCTCATGGGGTGTTGTGAAAGACTCAATATGAAAAAGAAGGTAAAATGAAAGAGACAAACATAATGTACCATAAGATTCATCACATCCATTAAACCACTTTCTCTTTTTAGCAGCACCTGTAGGTTCAATTTATGTACCCATGGTTACCCTGTACAACCTTTTGTGTTTCAAATGAATCTCCATTTATTTTTTCCAACCAAAATAGTTGAATGGCGTAAGGGGTGCAATATGATGTGTATCTATGAAATAAAACAAAAATATATACTCTCAAAGAAAAAAACAATGCTTGTTGATCTCAAAAAAATAGCTCGATTGCATGCTTCCCAAGAAAATAACTAAAAAGGTAAAGCCTGAGATCAAATAAGAATATCAGATACCTGGTAAAAAATCTAGAAAAAAAAGGTCTGAGATCTATGTAGAGCATTGAACCAACTTTCTGATGCCTATTTTTTTTTGCAAAACGGAGTCGAAACGCAAAAGGTATGCCTCCCGGAGTGAAAACAACAACTTCTGACTTTGACAGGCGAAAAAAACATCAACATGGAAAAATAATAATAAAAAATACTAGTACCACAACGTCGTGCTCAGAACTAGCTTTGTGGTGATATCTCGTTTTCGAAAAAAGACCTCTGTTTGCAAAAGTTATGAGAAAACAAAAAAAAAGGCCTGTAAAAGGCACTTTGAACACTAAACAGGTGCAAAACTTCGGCCCTCAAGGGTTGGCGACAAGACACCAATATGACCAGGCGCTGAGCAGGTAGAAAAAATTGGCAGTTTGAAATAACCGCTAGCGGCTAGACCCTCCTGGTCACATGTAGGCAGTCTATTGGTGGTTTTTGGGTTGACGGTCGCGATCAAAAGATCCTGGTCGCCGAAGTGACCACGGCTAGGCGGTTGAGGGCTGAAGGCCAGCGGAGTGGTGCGAATGAGGGGCAGCGCCGATGGGAGTAGCGATCTAGTGGTCGTCGGGCGGAGTAGTGGCGGCACTGGACTGGTTTACTGGCAGCGCAAGATTTCTTGCAAATTTTTTGATTTTTTTTAAAAAATTTTTTGCCTCGATCTATGTGTTGGGGAGGCCGTACGGCCTCTCTAGCTAATTTTTTTTTGCCTTTTTTTCAACTTTCTTAGAAATGAATGAAATGACAGACATTTCTAGGGTTCTTGGGCGCTCTCAACATGATGGTGATGTTTGTTTTGCCCAAAAATGCATAGAAAAATTGCTTGCCCCTAGATCCTCAAAATATTAGCCTGGCTTGAAACCCTTACATGGAAAAAAATGTTGTGAGAGAATACCTTCAAATCACGAACAAGCAGCCATAGGTTTGGAGCTCTAATACCATGTAGAAGCTGAGAAATCCAACTTCACAGTCCCCAAGAATAACTTGCATGCAATCACCTATCACATGCAGTAGATATCCAAAACAAACAAGAAAATGTTTTGTAAACTCTCAAGAAAGAATGTGCAAGCAAAACCATAAAATGATTATTGAATAATATGTTAATTACAATGAGATCAATCCTTATGAAGGAGATCAAGAAAACTTAAAAAAAGGAAACCCTAAATGAAACCCTAGTGTGCACACTTAATAATTAATACATAATTATTAATGTGCCTAAGTTTAGCTTAAGTAACCTAAAGAAATAAGTGACTTAATTAATTAACCAATATGATTAAATTAATTAAATGGAATAAATTATTACTCTAACAAATTCCACAAAGAGCACCTCAATTGCCAGCACAACCTACACCTAACCCAAATAATAAGCATGTCTGACAAGCCTATACTAATGACACCATACAATACCCCACCTATGGGGTTGAGGTGAGTTATGTACACCTCAGATCATGGAAGATGTTAGCTGGGACTTCATCTCCTCATATCACTGATTTAACTAATGAGGAACTCCCAAAAAATCCCATAAACAAACAACCTAAGGAGCCTAAGTCAGATCAGGTCAATCTTGTTGAATAAACTGGATACTGAGAGGGGAGATGTGAATCAATATCCACACAAACTCATTGAACAAATACTTAAATTTTTATTGCAGCACAAAATAGATTAAAACAATAGTCAAACATTAAGTTCCACAACACATGAACACCATATTTTACATGGAAAACCCAATGAGGGAAAAACCACGATGAGGATTAACTCACAGTATATAAAGTTATATCAATACCAGTAATAAAGAGGCTCACTGCCAGATACAGAAGCTCATTGCTTACAAGGACTTACTATCCAAAATGGAGGCTCATTGCCTATAGAAATAAGTAAACAAAAGTGGCTAACCACCAGAGTTGAACTGAGGAGTTACACTACATGTGTAGGTTCAGTTCCTTTGATGCTCAGAGTATTTGCTTGCATGATCTCATCTTCAACCATTGTTTGTACACTTCGCTTATACACACACTTCTTCTTCTCTTCACATTCACATTCACTGTACACACATATATTACCTATCCTTCACCTTCTAATCTTCTAACCATCTTGTATATATATTTGATATATATGTATGCATTGATTAGGTCAGCCTAATTGGTGCAAATCATATTTTCAAGATGATAACTTGTCGGCTTCATATTAAAAGTATTTCACCCATGTCATGCAACATCATGTCGCCCAGGATTAAACTAATACCGAAATGCAATCTCAAAAACTGATGCCAACACATCACCCAATCATATGAACATCTAAGAATACATATATACATTCTTTCAACCATTATAATATTTTTCCCAAAACCATAGATCATATTAATTATCGAAGGAAATATGCGAACCAATATACCAGAGATACCAGATCAAATTACCGGATAGGATAAGTGTTATATTCACACCGGTACAGGGTACCGAACCAACATGGTGACATCAATGAAAATATATGAAAAGCTTCCAACAATCTCCCCCTTTTTCATTGATGGCAACATGTGCAAAAAAGGTTTGATTCAAAATTCTCCAAAAAATTTCTGCCAAAAGAAACTTCTCCAAAACTCTCCAAGTCTTCTGCAAATCTCTCCCCCTTTGACATCAATTACAAAGGGTGCCAAAAATATGTGAACATGGTGACATCTAGTATTCAAAAAGTCCTAATTCATTCAAAAAATTTAAAACTTTTAAGCAACCAATCCTTGAAACTAGAATGACACTTGTCACTTGAAATATTTTTTTGTACCTTTCTTTGATAACATGATATAATTTATTCCACTCAAGGAGTACAAAGTCCATTATTGCACACACACTATCCAATACAACCAATAGTGTGAAGGAGGATGACCAATCTATGGATGAGCATTGTTTCTCACAGTCTTCTACATCGGAGAGTATTATGGAAAGATGGTCTAACCGGACCTCAACAATTTCCTTAAGAAGCCAGAAGGTCTTCACTATGTCATCCCTTTTCCTCTACACAATGACCATTTCAGCTTGATGTTCACCGAATCTCATCCTTTGCTTTCCTTATTTTTCTTCAAAGATATCAAACTTCTTTCCAATGCTCTTCACTTTAGATTCTATTGCTTCAATTTTTCTTTGGAAGTTATCAACTACAACAGGCCACTGAAGACAATACTTGTATATGTCTGACATTTCTTTTATACATTTCTTTGTCTCTACAATTAGTTCAGACAACCTCTACTTTTCTTTAGAACATCTCTTTTCAACTAGAGCTTCCAACTTAATCCTCCCGTACCTTCAAGCAATATTCTCTCTTCAACTATTTCAACTAAATTTTCAAGTAAAGAATCAGAAACAACAGATACATCAATACCTTTATGAAATAGATACTCAACTAAAGCATCATCAATTTTAAGTTTGTCAATAGGTGATTTTGTACTCCATACATCACCAACTTTTTTCATTTTTCCTTTTATTAACATAGACCAAATGCCTTTTGGATCAGAAGATTTTGATCCAACCATAGATTCTTCTTCTTCTTTCTTTTCTTCAAGGGTAACAATGACATTTTCAGAGACAACTTTTCTTTTCTTTGATTCCGGAGGGGAATCACTAGTGACTACTTCCAATTCCTTCATCCCAGAGGAAGAACCTTCCTCAAATCAACTCACCATGACTTCACCGGAGCTCATTAAATTCTACAACAATAAGAAATTTTTTTCACATGCACTAGCTTTATCCTTTAAACTTTCCAAGTGCCTGAATATCTGCCTTGCAACGAGAATCTCAGATTCCCACTCAACATCTTTCTTTCCTGGTAGTGATTTCAAAAAATAAAATACCAAACATGTAAGCAAGGACCCAAAATGGAATGGGTATCCTTCTCCCAGTGTCATTTGTATATTCTCGGTAAATTTTTCAAGAATTGGCTTACATAGATCAAATTTTATGTTCTCTTTTACCATTTTATGCGCCAAATAAACTGCAATGGCCGAAGTAGAGCCTTCACGATTTCTGAAAAATATTTTATAAGAAATCTTGTATGCAACATACCTAATCGAGCCATCACCAATAGTGTTGATCAACAATGCTCAAGGCTCCTTGTCAACTCCTATCATTTCCTCTACTTCCTTGTATTTTATAGTCTCTCGTCCAAGAAGTTATCCAACACTAGATAGTCTAGTAACCGCTTCAATTGCTTCCTTCAAAATGAGATAAGGTTTGTCCAATATAATTCTACCATCCTTGAATTCGCACAGAAGGAATAAGACAAAAAAAAATTCAGCAAACGAGGGAAATTCTCCCCATACATCCAAACCTAGGGATTGTATGTTTCGTAAATCGTTCAGTTCCAACCCTGATTCCAACTTATTTATTTTTTGATGATTGAATTCATCCATCTTGATTCCTTTCAACTTCAGAGGGGTATTCCCAATTGACTGTTTTAGAAATTTCCATTTTATTTCTTAGGATTCAATAGGAGAATTCTTCTATTACCTTCTTCTATAGCCACAAGATAGGGAAACTTTTGTCACCTATTTTTGAATATCCACAATGATTTCTTCGAGGGTCTTCAAATCACTTTAGAGATGCTTCAAGAAAGTTCCAAGCGCTCTACAAATCCTTCGAATGAATTTGATGATCAAAATTATTTGCAAAATTTCCTTTATACTCCATCATTTTTCCCTAACTCACATTAATTGCAAAAAGTTGACAAACTTCTCTTCCATTTAAACTAAGAAACCCTAATTTTCTTAGCAAAGGAACATGCTTACACCTTTTCTTACGGTTTCTTTTGCAACACTTTTGTCTTGTCATTCTTTGCAACATATCCACATGCTAGCACCTAAAACACTATATTTCTAGGGGTTTAATTGATTTTATGATAAAGCTCCCCCTAAGACCAAGCAAGGTCTTAATTCTTGGAGGATTCATCTAAACCAGATGAGGGTATAGATGCATTAGCAGTCTCTGATCCTTCTTTATTTTTCCATATTTTTCTCATTTCCTACTTAACCTCTTCCTTATCAATCTTTTCCATCGGTTTATTATCTTCCACCAGAGAAGACTGCTCCCCTTTTCTATTTCTACACACCTTTGAGATATGTCCTGGTTTTTTACAATAGTAGCAGACTATATTTCTATGTCCAGTCTAATTTTTATTCATCCCTAGTCTGCATTGATTTTATTTATGTCCAAACATGTTACAGGTATAAAAATAACCATTAAATGATTGATTCATCAATTTTCCATTGAACCTATTCATCATCATCTTTATTGAAGATCTACACTCAGTAGCTTTATGTCCTATCTTCTTGCATGTATAACATTGTCCGGAGAAGGGACCAAAAAATTGATTCATCGTACTCCTATACTTAGTTGCCTTATGACCAATTTTATTTTATTTTTTTGGTTCGTAAAAAGTTTATATTCATTTCTGGAAAAGATAATACATTCAACATGAGAAAGTTCAGGAGCCATGAACTCCACACCAAAATATAGAGAAAAAAATAGTTTTAAGCCCACGACGCTACCCACCTAGAATACATATCGACCATAGCCACAAAATTTGAACATCCAAAAAACCCTTCAATCCACCCATAAAACACCGCCAGCCAACAAAAAATCTCTAAAGAGCTGACGCCAATCTACCCCACCTAACAGTTCAAAAAGCAGAAAATGCTTGAGAAAAATCAATCCACACCTCACTCTTTCACGGTGCCACCGAAGATCCTTGCCCTCGATGTCTAGGATGAAAGGAAACAACTCCACCCGTTCACCCTGAACCAAGGCTCTTCTCAAATCTCATGGCCTCGACACACCCACACCAGGCACTACAAAAATAATCACGTCCATGGCACCCTCCAAGAGGTTCTCCCAAATGATATTCCTAGCCATCCAAAGTGCCATTACTCGCAGCACCACTAGGTCCATAAGGGAAGCAAGAAATTGAGCTATGATGTCGATGTTGGTTCACTAGGGCTCAGAGCCTGACATGAATTCCTCACCCAACAGGACCTCCGCCGCGCCGAGAACAAGCTCGCCCCAGACTTTAAAGTTTTTCTTTAACTGTCCATGCTGAATTCATCCATGAAAAGCCCAGAGTTTCCTTCAAGATGGAAGACAAATTAGGGACTCCATTAGTTCCATCGAAGAGCATATTATGTACACACCACCCGATGGCCCTTTAAACACCCAACCTACTTCCCATCTCACCAATTCCCACCGCATCTGAACTGAGTAGGTTGGCATAATTAAAGGTCGATCACACAACCAATGTGTGAGGTAACATACTCCTTTGAACTTAAATGCCCGTCGCTACCCGTACTTGTTTCACTCGTGCTAGCCGTGGATATGTCATCACCGCCCATGATACCAAATTTGGTCCCTCCCACATGGCAGTCGCAAAAAATTAGGGGTTAGCCAGGATCCCAAATTTTACACAATTGTTCCCCATCAACACCCAAGTTCGCCAGTCTATCCACCTCTTTATTAGCTTCTCTATATATGTTCTTGATAGAGAAGAGTGGGAGATCACTGGATAATGTGCTCGCTTTATCTAGTAAATCCTACAACCACCAATTTGGCATTCTTCCCTCTTTCAATGCTTGAACCACCACCATCAAATCCCCTTCTATTTCCACCATGTCTAGTTACAGTTTCCTACACAACTTGATCAATCCAATGAGTGCACAAAGTTCTACCTCCGTGTTTGTTATGATTGAGAGATGATCAAATTTCTCAGCTATCAATTTCCCTTTATCATTCCAGATGTAGCAACCCAAGCCTGCGATTCTCGGGTTTCCTCGAGATGCCGCATCAAAATTCATTTTGAACCAACCAATTTTTGGAGGTTCCCACTTTGCCTCCCTCCTCCTCTCTTTTCCTCCAGAACCGCTACAAGCACCCAGCTTTGGAAGCTCCAATCCAAACCAGTTCCTACGCATGCATGCATCCCAATCAGAGAAGCTCCAATCACCCCTACTTTTCAACTTGATCCTTCCATTGACTACTTCAACAATTGCAACTTCCAAACGATTAATGAAGGTTGGGAATTTTTTTTCTTTGCCTGAAAACAAGCCCCTATTCCGCTCCTTCCAAATCTCCCAAATGACTAAGGAAGGGCTGACTATCCATAGCTCATGATATAGTGAATCCTTCCTCATAACTGGTTAGGCAAAGAAGAGAGAAAGGATATCATTTGGCAAGGCCCCACACCAACCCAACCTCGTGCATAGCCATTTCCAACATGCCTGTGCAAAGGGACACCCGACCAGAAGAAGAATCCACATTTTCCTCTACCCTTTTGCATAAAGTGCACCTTGATGGGACCTCATACCCCAGCGTCCAAAATCTTTCAGCCATTAGAATCCTTTTCCAGACTGCCCCCAAGAAAATTTTCGTGCCTTCAAGAGGCAGGCTTTATTCCAACAAAGATTTAGAGGTAATGTCGACGGTGCCTCTTCTACACCCTGTCTTAGATATCCTTCATTCGTTGTATAGGCTCCAAATGACGACCTTGCCCAAACCAACCGATCTTCTCCATGTCTGACAACTAGCCCTTTTTCCAATTCAATTTTTAATATTCTTTCTTCCACCTTAGCAAGCATACCCGATGGGAATTGTTTCCAGACCATCTTCGGTACTCCATCTATTTGTCGATCCTCTAGGTAGTCAAGAACGTTTGTGCACCATGTCTGAGATAAAATTTCCTTTGCTTTGTTAAGCCTCAGAAGCTCTACCAATCTCGGCCACCCACCCCACGAGTCTTCCCATAATTTCGCCTTCTTGCCATCTCGAATGTCCCAAGTTAGGCCCTCCAGAACCAAGGGGTGACATGCTTTGATGAAGTTCCATACTTGCGGGCCATTTGAAAGATTTGCAATCCTCAAAATACATTTTGCATCATCCTCCATCAAGTATTTGCATTGGATGATTCTGGCCCACTTCGCCTGATTTCGAATGTAAAGGTTCCAAACCAGTTTTTCTCCCAAAGCCTTATTTTGTTTTAGCAAATCATGTTCCAAACCAGTTTTTTGTCCTTTGAGGGCATTTTGAGCATCATTTGTAAGCAATATTCTATGTAAATGCACTGAGATAAAGTGTCACACTATTGTACATGTATTTTGGGGATTTTGCACATAAGGTTGTGCCATATTTTGTACTCGCACCGTATTATAAAGTGTCATGGGGGGGTTGTGTAGTGCCTTTGTTTTTGCCATCATACCTTTGTCTGGTGAGTGTCCCTCCATGATGACAGTGGATCCATATGATTCCAGCCTCATGCATGTGTTCTTTGTTTTGCACACCACTTTTTCAGTTGCAGGTGCTTTCTTGTGCACTTTCAGATGTTGTTTCTTCTTCTTCATGCACTACAGGGTATTACACAACATTTCAGTGGATCTGTCAGGCTCTCCTAGTTTAGCATTATTGGGGGGTATTATACTATTCGTGCTAATGCTTCCTTGGCTTCGCCTTGGAAGGAATATTCCATTCTTAGTTGATCAATTTTTTCAGACTATTGGTACTTGTGCCATTTGTATCTTCGTTCTAGGTGTTTGCCTTTGTTTTCCATCTGATTCGAGTAGTGTCATTGGGGGCCCTCATGTAGATTGTTGTCTTCTTGATCTTGATCATCCTATCTTTAGAGGAGGTTCTTCAGCACCATAGCAGTCATCTTTTGACAGTTGTTTGCAGCTTCTTCTACTTCAGTGATGTTCTTCATGGCTTTCTACATCTCTTTTTGGAGTAGAGTTTTTCCCATGAGGTTTTCTCTACTTCTCCTCTTTACAAAGATTTCGTTATATTTGGGTACCTGATCTGGCCTAGTTGTTGGGACCCATGTTTACCTTCTTGCATTGTAGTTACCTTTGCTTTCTTGCACTTGTTTGTAGTTGCACTCTTGCTCATCTTAAGGGGGGTGTTAGAGTAAAGGTTTTAACTTAATTATGTTGATTAAGTTACCTTTATTCCCTTCTTAAGATTTCACTTTAGTTTGCATAAAGTGACATTTAATAATTATATTAATTATTAAATGTTTTCCTATTAGGGCTTCTTTTAGGTTTTTCCTATTAGGGTTTCTTTTAGGGTTTGCATGATCTCCTTCTTAAGGATTGATCCATTGTATATTCATTAATTCTTTTTTGTTCTGATAAGATAATTTCTCCATTTTTCAGAGCTTCAAACCCTTGTTTGTTTTCTCCATCCATTCTCTTCCTTGTGACAGGTATCCATTTGCATGTAGGTGTTCTTGGAGTCAGAAGTTGGTTTTGACAACTTCTACACTAATACCTCCAACCTTCTTCGACTTGCAGATCATTTCCCAAGAAATCAACGAAAATTTCTTCTGATCCGAAGACCCTTACCAAAAAAACCTATGCATGATCTGATTTAGTTGAGCTTCTCTATAGGAAGGTAGCGCTAAGCAAGAGAGGAGATAGATTGGTAGAGTAAAAACCACCGCTTTTAGCAGTACAATTCTTCCCGCCCATGAGAGCCACTTCCCACTCCAGGAAGTCATCCGCCTGTTAACCTAGCCAACCAAGCTCTCCCACAACTTCCCAGTCCTTACCCCTTTATCGACTGGAAGCCCCAAGTAGGTCATTGGGAGTTCCCCAATTTTAAAATTCAGAATCTCCGCCATTTGTTCCGCCACTCTCAACTCTGTGTTTAAGAAGAAAATTTCAGACTTTGCCTCACTCACTTGTTGTCTAGAGGCCTTTGCATACCCTTGCCAAAAAATTTTTAGGCACACCATCTCTCAAATATGAGTGTTAGAATTAGCTATTGTGCACCTTGCATAATGCTTATAATGTTTAATTTATTATTATGTGTGTGGTGCACATAGGGGTACCTAGATGGCATGCATCACTAGGACTTATAATTTTGGGGCCACTTTATGTTGTATGTAACATTGGGACTTAATTGTAAAAAATATAATTTATTTAATATTGGGAAAAAATAAAATATAATAAGGTACCCAATATTAAATGTGGGGTCAAATGATATTGTAAGTTCATGGTTTTGGGCATATGGTTTATGTAATACCACTTGGTGGTTTTGTGGGAGCTTGCTTCTATAAAAGTAACCACAAGGGTAGTTGTTTAGGGTTGGAGATTTTTTTGCAAGTTAGTAGGTTGAGCTAGTGCATGTGTGAGGGTTTGAAGCATGGCATGGGATGTGTGGTTACATGCTTGGTCACACGGAGTGCATGGATAGCTTGCTTTAGAAGTGTTCATGGAGTCTCTGAAGATGTATTGTAATGGGTTTTCATTGCTGAATAATACATGGAGTGTGGATGCTTTTGGAGGATGGGTTTTCCCAGGGTATATCTTGTGTCATCTTTGATGGGTATGTTGTATATTCTTTTGCATGTTAATTCTGATCACTTATTTGCATAGATCTTTATATTGGGTTATATGGAAATTGTCATTAGATGGTTGCAAGTTCCCTAACAAGTGGTATCAAAGCCATGGTTGTGGTTGGATAACCCTAGGTTGAGAAAAATATTGTTTAAGTTTCAATCTATATAATGTGTGAGAGAATGAAAGACATGGCAAGATATGAGGGTTTTGCAAGTTGTTTATTTCAGATCTAAGGCTTTTGGGTTTGTTGTTATGATGGGTAATTTGTAGATTTGGGGTGTGAAAGTGTAAGTGTGGAAATGAGGTAAATAACATAAATACACTTCTTAATAAGACACTATATCAATGATTAAACAATTGAATCAATTCAACAAAGTAATCAATTGAAAGCATCCTATTGCTCTTTATCTCCAAATATTTATTAAATCTAAATTGCTCTTAGATTGTGTAAGCACATAAGACTATTAAAACGAGATGATGATAATATAATGCTAAATGATAAATCAATTAAACTAGCATGATATTGAGGTGAAACAGATAATTGCAGCTCCAAAAGGCAGCCATGGTTGAAAGCTTGATTGCTTGATGCTTGATTTGTGAATGCTTGATGCTTGATGTCTGGATTCTTGCAGAGTAAGGGTGCAAAAGCTTGATTATCTGGATTCTTTTTTGCCTCAATGAGGCTTGTATTTATAGATTTCCTGGCTGTAGAAATGCACAGGGAAAGCTTTGAGAGGCTTGGATTCAATCTGGAGGATTGAATGGTGAGAGATGGAGGAGATTGAGAGAAAGATGGAGATTGTCTCTATCCATGAAAACACCAAGCAAGAGAGGCGGAAAAATTGATGGAAGAGGATTGAGAGATCAAATTCCAAATTTGTCTCCAATTTGTCTCCAAAACTTCCTGTGTAGTGTCAAAGCATTAATTGTGACAAATTTAGGCATATATTAGACATAGGAAATCTAATTCATTTTTGAGGAAATGTATATTGGAAAATTCCTTATGCTCTAATTCAAATATTTTGATTTATTTAAATTAGGAAAAGGGAGATAAATAATTCAATAAAACAAACAATAGGATACTCGTTTATTAAATTAATCAGAGGAACATGTTAATTAATAAATAAAGTGTTTGACCTTATTTAATTAATTCAAGAATGATGTGATAGATTGAAATAAGGGTTTGATAATTAAATCAAACAAAGTATTTAATTTTGTTTATTTAATTAAGATGAATTTGAATGTGAACTATATTAAATAAATATTTCTATTTATTTAAACAATAGAGGAAATAGAATAATTAATCAAATAATGTGTATTTAATTAACTGGATGCTCCAGACCAATTTTAGGTCTATACATTTTCCCCCTCTTCGAAGTGATGTGTTTACACATTGCTGCGAAGAATATTTTTGCTGCTACTGCCAGGATCGATGATAATAAAAAAATAATTCCGTATGCCCCAGACATGCCCCAGACATTGATTTTCAGATGATTTTCAGATGATAATAATTTCATGTGCCCCAGACATGATTTTCAGATGATTTGATGATGATATGCCCCCTCAGGAGATAAATTAATGATATAATGATTTTTAGAATTTTTTCAAAAATTTATGATTTTCTGATGATTTTATGATGTTTCGATGATGAAATAATTTATCTCTCGACAAATGATGAAGAAATAGAGCCCTCAGATGAGTTTCAATTAATTTCATGGATAAAATTAATCAAAATGTAATAAAATCCACCAAAAATACCTTTCAAAAATTATAAATAGTGCTAAAAGGTCATTTTCAATTCATTATTTGCTTTTTGAGTTCAAAAGTCTTAGTGATAAAGACTTTTATGCCAACTGGAGTGAGATGCCTATTCCTTACCACACTCACCAATTTGAGCGCGTTCAACGCCACAAACAGCCGCCTGCGTATGGACCTCCGGTATGTACCCCTCGACCTCCTCGTAATTCGTGCACTTTTGTTTTTTATGCTTTTAAGGTCCTAGGTGTGTCTAGGGTAGTTTCAATGCTTTGAAACCGCGTTGTAGCGCTTCCAGTAGGTTCTCTAATGCTTTGAGTTTTAGCACTTGCATTGAAAACTCTAGCACTTCCATGTCATAAAGTAGCGCTTTCAGTGAATTAGCGCTTAAGAGCCAAAAATTAGCGCTTTGAAGCCGACTTTTAGCGCTTTGGGTCGGTGAATTAGCGTTTTCAAGGTCTGTTCTAGCACTTCTAGTAAAGTGGCGCTTTGGCGGCCTGTTTTAGCGCTTTGACGTGGAAAAGTAGTGCTTTGGGACCTTTAGTGCTTCAGAAGCCTGTTTTAGCGCTTCAGAGTGCTGAAATAGCGCTTTCATGGTTTTAACGCTTTGGGTCCTTGATTTAGTGCTTGTAGGTGATAAAGTAGCGCTTTTGAGATTTAGTGCTCTGGATGATTGTTTTAGCGCTTCCATGTCAGAATTGAAGATTTTGACTTAGTGAACTTTGATTAAGTCAATTTCGATCATGTCCATTCTTCTGATTGGTATGATTGACAATCCACATTCTTGATGTTGGATTCGATGATTTAAATAAGACTAACTCTCATGATAGGCGAGAAGAAACCCCATTTATTGATGATCTTCATGATAGGCGAGGACATGATTCGATATCTGATAAATCCTCATGATAGGTGAGATCTAGATAATGGTTTGATGAACCTCATGATAGGTGAGGTTTGATTCAATATCTGATAAATCTCATGATAGGCGAGATCTAGATAATGTTTTGATAAACCTCATGATAGGTGAGGTTGGATGTTCGCCTATGAATTTTGATCGAAAAATTCATACCAAAGCTTTTGGAATAGACTGATAGTAGAATGACCTTTGATTCCTTGACATAGTTCACTGATTGTAGATTTTTTTGTTATGATGATAGGAGGATCTGGGTACTCTCTAGATGCGAGAGAGATTTCCGCAGATGACCGATTTGATACCGCATTTGACACCGAATGAGCTCTAGGTGATAGGCCAGTGTGGCCTCACGAGTTTACTTGATATGCCTCATATTAGGATTAATCGGGGTTTGTTGACCGCATTGGCCGAGAGGTGGCATAGCGACCACAACACCTTTCACCTACCCACCGGTGAGATGACAGTCACACCAGAGGATGTGTGGCGTATATTGCGCATTCCTTTCATGGGTGAGATTGTGACATATGATTCACATGGGACCAGCAGCAGAGATGCTCTCCATAGAGTCTTTCAGGATTAGGACATAAAGGGTTCGAGCATTCGATGGCGGAGGATTGCAGACTCTTATGCGACACTACCAGCAGTGCTAGCTGGGTTCATTGGAGGTTTCCTTTGCCCTGATCACAGGTCAAAGGGATTCCTCATTGGCTGGGGTAGGACACTAGAGAGCATGTTGGTACATGGTATGAGATATGCATGGGGGATGTGCATGTTAGCACATCTTTACCATGATCTTCATTCCATTGTGTACCTAGGTGCACGTAGTATATCTGTAGGGGCGACCTTGTTATAGATATGGGTTTGGGAGCATTTTGCTATTTGTCGGTCATTTCCCATTGCAGATATACCAGCTGGCAGACCATATGTTTTCCGATACAGTGGTCGATTCACGCAGGCCCAGATGGGAAAATTAGAGCATTTGAGGAGAGTTTTTGATGACACGGAGACAGTTATCTAGCGCCCATACCTTGAATATGAGGAATGGGATGAGGATGGCGCATTGTTGGGGTTCTTGTGTGATTCTATGTACCTTATTGGTCAAACTCCATTCGTACTTAAGAGATTCTTGCTCCGTCGGGTTTACAAACAGTATGGCATAGTTTAGTGCATGCCATAGGGAGTAGCCCATTATGCACGATGACGTATGGATATTCCAAATTGGGGTCCCACACTATCCTATGACGTCATTATAGAGGGTTATAGATCTTTACAGCCATCTCCTTGAGACATGCAGAGAGATATTTTTGAGGCAGCTGTCACAGAGGATTACACAGCATTCTTGGCCTTGGTCCCTCATCCTCGTATTACTATCCTTGATGAGCCAGCTCGTTTACTAGTAGAGGAGGATGTGGCAGAGGATGTCGCTGGTGGTGAGGGTGGAGATGATTCTTCATCCAACAGTGGTTCAGAGAGCAGTGGGAGCTCAAGTAGCAGCAGTGACGATAGTGACGGTGGCGGTGGAGGAGGCAGAGTAGCAGGGCCAGGTACTAGTAGTGCTCCTTCTTCCAGTAGGCCTCGTAAGAGGCAGGCAATGGCAGTGCCAGCAGTCGGGTAGCAGAGACAAATAGCTGGACTCCAGGCACAGGTCCAGACTTTGCAGGGGCAGTTGGTACAGGCTTGGGGCATGCTTGTGCAAACTCAGACCCAGATGCAGGCACAGGCACAGACTCACGCACAGGCCTTAGCATAGGTATAGGGGCAGTTAGCCACCATGTAGATGCAGGTTGATACCCTGACAGCGGAGCGAGATAGTGCTCGGCAGATTGCCGAGAGGGCACAGGAGAGAGCCGAGACCCTACAGAGAGTTGCTGATGGTAGCTCAGTTTTAGATTACATGAGAGAGGTTCTACGGGCTGCCCGAGAGGCTGAGTTTTACAGAGGTCGGTATCATGATGCAGTGCCTGCCAAGCGCCAAGTCAGTTATGCCCCATCGAGATCTGGGTGGACTCACACATAGACAGTCAGTGAGGGGGTGACACATCCTCCATGTAGAGATTCCAGAGATTCGAGTCCTTCAGGGGGTGTTGGTGGTAGTGGTACAGGTCCTATTAGGCCTGCTCACTCTGGCAGTAGCAGGTCGTAGAGGCCATTGTGATCCTCACTAATGTATTTTATGATGTACCTCTCTTGTATGATGATGTATTTTTATGACTTCATTATATACTTGACACTTGATGATATATATATGAGATGCATTTGATATGATTATGATGATGGCTTCATGATTTCTATGTGATGGATGTTGTTATATGCTTTATGTGATGAGTTTATTCTAAATGTGATGATGATAAATGATGATTTTATTTTAATGTAATGATGTAATGATGTATGTATAGATGGATAAATGATATGTGGATATATGATGTTATGTATGGATGGATAAATGATATATAGATAAATGATGTGATTTGATAATATGTATGAAATAGATGGATGAATGCTTTTTTTGTTATTTTCAAATGTGATGATGATAAATGATGATTTTATGATGAATGAGAAAATGTATGGATGGTAATTAATGCAGGCATATGATGTTGGATAAATGGTAATGTAATGAATGTGTTATGGTAGGAATGAACCTGATTTACTGATAGTAGAATTTATGATGCATGATGAAATATATGAATGATGAAATGATGATGCTATATGTTTTTGATGATTTTATGTCAAGTATACTCAGTCTCTTTTGTAGATTAGATAATCATTGATTGGAATCCTTTATGCAACAAATACTCTATAGATAATGAATGATGATGAATGTAATCTAATTTAATCACACAATGATATGCAAAAAAGATGTCATTTTAACAGTCTTTTTGTGCTTGGTATCATCATATAGCTTTATTGAATGTTGAAAGTGAGTACAAGCGTCAATGGTTGTGTTAATCCAATGACGACCTGAGTATTACTTTCATTATTTTTGATATTGCAAGTGAACACAAGCATCAAGGTATAATTGAACCAAGATGACCTGAGCATTCATTGCGTAAATAGACAGTGATTAATCATTTGAATGTGTGAATTCTGAATGTCATTGGTGATACATTTGCATAGCACATCCCTTGACAATTCATACATGTAAATGATTAATATACAGACAACAGATAATAAAAATATCATTCTTTTTCCTTGTTCCTCTAGTTCAATACATCATTAAGTTACTCCAAAGAAATGATAACAAAAAAAATACAATTTATCCATTTTCACTTAGTGTGTTTCAATCATTTTTCAAATATAAGATCATCCATCTTGACATTTTGACATGTTTTTGGATTTTCTGAGACTTTTGACGAAAGACCTAACCTAATAACTAATCCTAGGGGTCTCAGGGGCTAATCAAAGATTAGCCTTGCCTACGTTACACACGCAGAGACCACGTAGTTCGACTGACATAGACCTATGTTTTTGAATGTTGCTTTTTCAGACTTACCTTTTGACATGTTTTTGTATTTTCGATATGATATGGATGGTTGATGCTTTTTTGATGATGATTGACATTGCACTTTGATCTTTGTTTTTGGTTTTCTGCTATATCGCTATGTTCCCAGACTGGTGAAATTGATACGTCTTAATTTCCTCTAATGATATCTAGATGTTGCCCCCAAGCTATGGAGTGATATGTTGACCATGTGACATGAGTTTGATAATGGATGCAATGATGGCAAGATGACTGACATGATATGGAACGGTACTGATTTCCCAAACGGATGATCCTGATATGTTCAAAATAGATGGGAAAGTTGTTCTTAGAATCACATATGATGCCTGTTTCCAGGTTTTTATCAAATGCTTTGATTATACCCTTTGTGTTTTTGTATTTTTCTCATTTTTCTCTTTTTCTTTCTTTTTGTATTTTCTATTTTTTTTTGTATTTTTGCGTTTGCCAAGATGCCTGTTTGCCAGGTTTTCACCAAGGAAACAATTTTAGAAGTTTAACCCCGTGCACTAGGATTTTTAAGCATAGAATTTTCTGAGATGAATACTGTTGATAGGTTCATCAAATAGATCCCCTTCTGATGTTGATAGCTGATATGCTCCTGATCCATACACTGATATGACAACAAAAGGACCAAGCCAGTTAGGCTCAAATTTTCCTTTCTTCTCCCTGTCTTGCTGATTTCTAGGGTTTTCCTTTAGTACCAAGTCACCAACCTGAAAGACCCTTGGTTTTACCCTGTGATTGTAACTCCTTGACATCCTTTGTTGATAAGCTGTTAGATGATTTACAGCTTGTTGATGACGTTCATCTAGTAATTCCAGTTCCTGCAATCTAGATACCATATAATCTTCATCTCAAATGATACCTCTGAGTGATACATGAAGGGATGGAATTTCAACTTCAATGGGTAATATGGCTTATGATCCATATACCAAAGCAACTAGTGTAGCTCCCGTTGGTGTTCTGATGCTTGTTCTGTAGGCCCATAGTGCAGGATTGAGTTGAACATGCCAATCACATCGAACATCGTTAACCATCTTTTTGAGAATTTTGAGTATGGTTTTGTTTGAGGCCTCTGCTTGGCCGTTCCCTTGAGGATAGTACGGTGTTGAAAAACGATGTTGGATGTGGAACTTTTCACATAACTCTTGGACATCTTGATTCTTGAAAGGTCGTCCATTATCTGTGATTATAGATTGAGGGATTCCATATCGACAGATGTTGTAGTTCAAGATAAATGAGGAGATCTATTTCCCAGTGATGGTAGTAAGAGGTACTACCTCTATCCACTTCGTGAAGTATTTTGTAGCCATGATAATGAACTTATGTCCATTAGATGAAGATGGATGTATTTTGCCTACCAGATCTAGGCCCCATTGATAGAAAGGCCATGTTGATGTGAAAGGATGCAGTTCTTGTGCCGGTGCATGAATCAGATTGTTGTGAACTTGACATTTTTGGCATTTCTTAACAAAATGATATGATTCTTTCTCCATGCAAGGCCAATAATATCCCAAACAGAGGAGTTTCTTAGCGAGGGTTATTCCACTTGAGTGAGTACCACAAATACCCACACGAACTTCTTGTAGGGCTGTTTTAGATTCATTGCGTTCTAGACATCGGAGTAGGGTACCATCAAGACCTCGACGATAAAGGACATCTATGATTATAGTGTATCGGGCGGATTGACGAATAAAGTTTCGTTTTTGGTTCCTAGAAAGATAGGGAGGAAGAATATCATCTTTCAGGTAAGCATAAGTTTTTTCGTATATGGAGGTTTCAGTGGTTTCTAGATGACATATGGTAGTGGATTCTGATTGATAATAGGAAGGACATGATACTTGTTCTACCATAAACTCATAATAAACATGCTTCTCAGGCAATTGTAGTAATGAAGTGATCGTAGCCATAGCATCTATAGCTTTGTTCTCCACCCTTGGAATCTGATCAAACTTGATACTAGCAAAGGATTTTTTCATATGATCTATTTGCTGCTTGTAAGGCATCAATTTGTCATCTTTGTTTTGATATTCATCATTGAATTGATAAATAACCAGTTGAGAGTCCCCATAGACCTGTAAATCTATGATTTTCCATTCAATTACAATCTTGACCCCAATAATCAATGCTTCATATTCTACCACATTATTAGTACATTGAAACATGAGTTTGTATGATTTTGGAATTGTGTGTCCTTAGGGAGAGATGAACAAGATCCCTGCTCCTAATCCTCGTTGTGTATATGATCCATCAAAATACAGTATCCATTGTTGGGGCATTGCTGTCATAATGTCTGCATCTAGGAGTTCCATTGTCATTGGGCGATTATCCAGTAGAGGAGCTTCAGCTAGCTGTTCAGCAATTGCTTGTCCCTTGATTTCCTTTCTCTCAACATATTGAATGTCGAATTCACTGAGGAGCATAACCCATTTTTCCAGCCTACCTATTAAGGCAGCTTTACTTAGTAGATATTTCAAAGGGTCGATCTTTGCAATTAATCTGATTGTATGAGTCAGCATGTAGTGTCTCAGCTGTTGATTAGCAAACACCACTGCTAAGCATGATTTTTCTATGAATGTATAGTTTATTTCATAGCCATTTAGAGTTCTACTGATGTAGTAGATGGTGCGCTTTTTTCCTTCATGATCCTCTTGTGCTAATAGTGCCCCCAAAGATATATCTGTCATGGAAATGTACAAGATGAGAGACCTTCCTTCTGTTGGTGGCATTAGAATGGGTGGCGACATCAGATATTGTTTGATTTGGTTGAATGTTGTTTCGTACCCTTCGTCCCACTTGAAAACT
>VCHN02000014.1:111174929-111186150 GCA_007115665.2 Sequoiadendron giganteum | reverse complement strand
CCCTAAACCCTTAACTCTCATCTATATGCCCTATACCCTCAACCTTAAACCCTAAACCATATATCTTAGACACTCAACCTTGACCATTATCCCTCAACTGTAAACCCGCAACCCTCTACCCTATACCCTCAACCATATACTTAAGACCCAATCCCCCAATTGTCAATCCTATACCTTAAACCCTAAAACCTACACCCACAAACCCTCATCCCTATACCCTATAAGCTCACTCTTATACCCTAAACCCTAAATATTTGGCCTCAACCCTATACTTAAAACCTAAAACATACACTCTCAACCCAAGTCACCCTATGCCTTATACCCTCAATCTATATCGTAAACCCTAAATCGAATATCCTAAACCCTAATTCATATACCTTACACAATCAATCTTATACACTCAACAAGTTGGATATTATCCCTCAACTGTAACCCTCAACCCTCAACCTATTACTTAAGCCTAATCCCTCAACCCTATACCTTAAACCCTAAACCCAAAAACCTCAACCCTCAACCCTATAACTTATACCCTTAGGTCCTTATATACCCTAAACCCGAAACCCTTACATACATACATACAAGCATGCATGCATACATACATACAAGCATACATACATACATACATACATACATACATACATACATATAAACATACATACAAACATACATACATGCATGCATACATGAATACATACAAGAATACATATATAGATACATACATATAAACATGCATACATACATTTATACAAGCATACATACATACATACATACATACATAAATACAAGTATATATACAAACATACATACATCAAACATACTTGAACATAAAGCATTCCAAGAAAGGCATAACGTGAGCATGTTATAACATGCTCACGTTATGTCAAGCATGAGAAACACACACCAAACTATTGCAAAGACCAAAAAATACAATACAAAACATAACATGAGTGCGTTATATGCTGATTTTTGAATCCCCAAGCCTTAGACTTGGTATGTTCTTTGGATTACAAATCCAAAGGCTTGGAGTGCCTTCCCAATGTCTAAAGACATGTTTTTGCATATTCTACAAGGTTTCACATAATCATGTCCATGCTAACTATTAGGTTTGCACATGTTTCAAGGTTGAACAACTCAACACCTGGTAATGTTAGGCTCTCTCAGCTATGTAATGATGTAATTTTTTTCACATTTTGACAATGTTAAGCCTTTCATCTTTAATTTATTGTGTTTGTGTCTGTTTTTTGGCAAAAACTAGTGTTTGGTATTTCTTCTTTATAAATTAGTCATTCATTGATATTTCAAATAAATTACATTTTTAGAAACTAGACTCCATTCTACACATATTTAAAAAAATGATTTTCAATTATTTTTCAAAATTTATAGGGGTAGCACGGCCAAAATTTTGTTTTTCAGGATGTGTCCACTTTGAAAATTAGTAAAAAAATCAAATATTCATAAAAAAATTATCTGAAAAATTGCATGTTGTTAGCTAATTTCTCACTTAAGCAATTTTAAAATACCAAAAAAAGTTAATCTTTTTGTTTTTTAGGGAGCCACAAAACGTGTTTTTTTACAAAAACAACACCAATTTTTGTTGCTCCATCTTTTCAACCCATTAATCTATACCATTTTCAAAAAAAAAATATTAGTTTAGAAAGAAGACTCGGAGCACTTGCTACATTGTTTTTGTTACATCTTAAAATTTTTACTGTAACTATCCTCAATTTCTCATCCAAGGTTAGTATTTCCTAATTTAAAATAAAAAGTTGCCACTTATGACCCCTTTTTGGTCCCCCATCTTTTTGCACTTGCCTAGTCTTAACATTAGTTGTTATTGCATTCATGAAAGGGGTGGAGATGTTAGTGAAAATTGTAAAGATGTTTTTAACAAATATCTCAACTTGGGCATGAGAATTGAGTATTGACACATCTTGAGTTATAGTGGTGGGTCCCATATGAATTGGGTGATGATTTTGGATGCCCACCATGCGATATGGGCCATTATGGAGGAGTTACAAGTCAAATATGTTGTATATTATTATTATGGGAATTATTTTTTCTATTCATGGCTCATTGGGAGTTACATTTATTATTCTTAGAAGAGCGTCTTCATTTTGGATGTGGAATTTTTTTTTATTTTACCATATTTTGATGGTTGTTTTGGAAAACCATTCATAGTTTTCCCCTTTCTATAAAAATTGGTGGCATAAGATAGTATATTTCTAAGATTATTTATAGGTACATAAGTTCTATTAGATTTCTATTAGGTTTTAGAGTGTTAGTGTGTTCATATACCTCTCCTTTCAATAATAATACACTTTTATTCTTTCTCATGTGGATTATTTTAACAAAAAGGTTTCTCCATGTAAATATTTTTTAAGAAAAAGACGGTAGCCTATATATTATATTATCTAAAATAATAGAGTTACAAAATTTCCAACTTGAAAACTCCAACATATGAAAATTACAAAATTTCTAGGAATAAACACCAGCATAGACTTGAGTGGGATCAAATTTGATTACATCGATGACTAATATTTACAATCATATTACTTATCTTTTTTACAAGTGAGATAAACAAAATACTATTCTATTCTTCCATATTACCATCTACAACAAAATACTCATCTTGACATTCCTGAGAATTGGCATCCCTATTGACATGCTCAAGAAAGATATGTAGAGGAGCCACATTTTCATTGTGATGTTTGCGATGAGAAATAAGAAAAGAAATAGAAATGTAATTATCTTTAATTTTAGAAACTAGGTCCATGCCAATTTTGTTGGCATACCATTGCAGAACCCTGTGGAGATTTCTTGCACAATTCATTTCCATCGCCTACTTAATGACATCATATACTGTTATGAAAGGCCTCTTGTGCTTTAGGTAACACCTTGGGAAAAGATCACCAACAAATCCATTGCCCTTATCAAAGTCATATAGTTGAACACTTTGCAATAGAGCATTATCCACCTGAAATTACTGACAAATGACTTCATTTACAATGATCTCAAGAGAATCAAATGACTAAAGTAGGTCAAAGGTATTGTGGTGGGTCGTCAAATCCTGGATGGGATAGTGGTTGCGTCTGAAGTCATTCATTCCATGGAAACCTCTAAGGATAGGTGTATGCTTATCAAGTTGGATATGGACAAAGCTTATGACAGAGTTAAATGGATTTTTCTTTAGAAGATTTTGTTGGCCTTTGGTTTTTCCTCTAATTGGGTGAGTTGGATTTTGAGTTGTGTGACTTCTTCCTCTTTTTTGGTTATTGTGAATATCGAACCTTCAGATCTTTTTGGGGCTACTAGGGGCCTTTGTACGGGGTATTTTCTCTCTCCTTGTTTTTTTTATTATAATGGTGGAGGGGTTGGGTCAACTTCTTAAATCTTTGGTTTCATAAAGCTTGCTTAATGGGTGGCAGGGGGGATGGGCTTGCTAACACTTTCTCATCTCCATTTTGTGAATGACACCTCTCTTATGGGTTTGGCTCGTATTTGGGAGGTTGAATCCTTTAGGAAAGCTTTCGATATCTACCTTGCAGCTTTGGGCCAGAAATTCAATGATCAAAATTCTTTTATCTTCTTCTTTAATAAACCTTAGGCTATCCAACAGTGAATTGCAACTATTCTGGGGTTTCAAATAGGATCTCTCCCCTTTGCCTATTTGGGTATTCCTCTTGTTGTTGGTCATCAGCCCAATTCCTCTTGGAAAGTGTTGCTTGATAAGCTAAGGTGGAAGGTTACTCATTGGACTCGTCAGTGGTTGTCTATAGCTACTAGAGTGACTCTTCTCAAGTCTATTATCTAGGACCTTCCCATCTATAGGTTCTTTGTTCAAGTGACTCCAATGTATTTCCTTAAGGAATTTGATGCTCTCTCATGTCAATTTCTTTGGAGCGATAATTTGTTGTCTTCAAAGTGGAGCCTTGCTAAGTGGGAATATGTGTGTAGACCAAAGCAAGAGGGTGGTCTTTGGTTACACTCTGCTATTCTAAACAGGAAAGTTTTGGCTGCCAAGCTTTACTGGCGATGGTGTACCAATCAACACCAGTTATGGGCTTGTATTCTCAACCATAAATATCTTTGGGGTGTTGCTTCTTTTGAGTCTCCTCGCTATCCTCTGGAAGGGAGTGGTTCTATGATTTGGCTTACTTTGAAATTTGGGGCGCATTTGATTAAGTGTGCACTTTTTTGGATCTTTCATTCGGGGTCACAGGATCTATTTTGGTTAGATTCTTGGGATGGTCACCCTCCTATTCTATTTTCTTTTCCTCACCTCTAGTTTCTTTGTGATTTTTTTTATTGCAGCTGGCTAGGATACCATGGAGCATTATAAGGTGGCGCAGCATTGTGGATCGATTGTTAGTTTTCGTTGGAAGCATCCTTGTGAGAGGCCACCAGGAGGGTCTGAGGAGGATAGGTGGGAGCTTTCCCAAATTTTGGCTTCCCATTCTTGTAATTCTTTAAGGGTACCTTATGTCATGGCTTGGGATGGTTCGGATTTTTCCATAAAGTACTATGTGCTTGTTGGTTATAAGCAGTTGGGGAGGCAGTTGTTTGGGGACATTGAGGTCCCTTGGTGGAAGCAAGTTTGGCACAAGTTGTCATGGCCCAAGTGCAATTTATTCATGTGGTTAGTGGCTCATAATCGATGTCTTACTTGGGATAAATTATGTACGTGTGGTTTCCAAGGCCCTTCTATGTGTGTTATGTGTCGTGGATGTGGAGAGAGTGTCTCCCATATCTTCTTCCAATGTTCCTATGCTAAGGAGATTTGAAATTTTTGGTGGAGGGTGTGGAATACGACCTTTTGGAATGTTTCCTCTTTGGAAAATTTTGTGGAACAATGGGGCAGGACCCCTATTTCTACCTCCTTTCTTCAAGATTCTTGGGCTCTTGGCCCATCCTTTATTATCTGGAACCTGTGGTTGGAGATGAATAGGCATATTTTTCAAGATGTTTTGTTGAGGGCCCCTCACCTATGGTGGAAAATTCTGCATTCTTTGGGGGAAACTATTGTGGCTAAGTGTGATCTGACTGTGTCGATGGACCCTCATGATGTTGGTTGTTGTAATCATTTGCATCTTCCTCCTCTGCAATGGAAGCTCATGCACAACAAATATACACATCCTACCCTGAAGGTGAATAAGGAGGGAGGATGGTCCCCTCCTCCTCAAGGAGTCCTAAAAATCAACTCAAATGGCTCTTCTTGGGTAAATCCGGGTCATGCTGGCATTGGAGGTGTTGGTCGGGATAGCTCTAGAGATATTCAGTTTATCTTCTCCGTTTATAAGGGTCTTTATACTAATAATTTAATGGAGGCTCAGACCATTTTATTGGTTGTGGAGCGGGGCAGTCAATTGGGATGGGCAGGATCATATGTGAATCTGACTCCTAGGTTACAGTGAACTTGCTAAATAGGAAGCATTTAGATGATGTGAGTTGGTAGTTGGCTTTGATTGTTGAACAAATTCTCACTCTTTGTGCTCCTCTGGAGTATATTACTTTCACTCATATTCCTAGAGAATGGAATGGTGTTGTTGATTGTTTGGCTAAATGGGATTTTGATCGTATTCATGATTAGAATTTGGTGGATCGGGGTCAACTACCCCCAGATTTGTCTCAACAATTGAATCACTTGGTGGAACTTGACAGGGCTATTTAATGCCCTTGCTTTGTAATGCTTTCTTGTTTTAATAAAAAAATTACCCTCTTTGATGTTAAAAAGTTAAAGAAGCTAGTTTAAGTAGGACACACTCAGTAACTTTATTGGAAAGAAAGGAATAATCTGGATTAGGTTTAGTTTTAATAAAAAAAATCTTATTTTTATTACTATTTAGTTTAAACATTAGTATTTATTTCCAATATGCTATAAAAATAATGACTACTAAACTATGGAATTTTCTTGCAATAAGTAGAATAATTTACTTTTCCTTTTTTCAACTACGACAATGGATATACAAGGATTTAGTGCTTAAGATGTTGGTGTGAATAAATGTCTTGTACCTAGATAATTCCTAGTAAGGGGACTTATTCCCATGTTAACTTTACTTAGGTTCTAGGTGATCTTCTAGAAGTCTTAGTTGTCTAGATAAGATCTTATTCTATGTTATTTTTTTGACTTTATTTGTCAAGTTAGTAGTCTCATAACATAGGATTAAGAAACATGACACAATGTTGTCTAATCTTATCTATCACCCTCCCTTTATAATCAAGGTTTTCCATGTATAAAAAATAGAATCACAATCTTGAGTATTGCATATCGGCTATATTATATTGCATCCATTATTGCAAATTTATGCTTTTTCTTTTCTCTCTTGTAGAAGGTTATTTTTGGTATTGCAGGTGATCCTGAAGGCTTGAATCCTTGAGTTACTCTAATATGGTATCAAAGCTTAAAATTTACAAGCACCTTCTTAAATTTGGGAGATAATTAGGCTTGAGTTTTTTCTATGGTGTAAATCTTGTTGGATCTTGAAAAGTTGAGTATGCTCTTCTCTTGAATCAAATGATGACCTAGAGAATTAGAAAAACTTGATAGAAATTATACCAAATTTGGGGGTTTCTCTTTGTGGATTTGTATTAAAAGTTTATTTTGGATCACTTTTCTGCAAATCTAAGCTCACTATTGAGTTTATAATGTCCAATAAATTCATATCGATCTTTTATTTCACTCAATTTTGTCATTGTATGATATAAGTTACAAACTAGGGTTTGAAGCTTAGATCTGGTGAATAACTTTTTATTGGAACACTTAAAGCCCAAATAGATGTTCCATTACATTTAGATGGCCCAAAGTCCCCTTTTTCATAATTTTTTTATCCATTTTAGATGAATTTGATTTTTGGAAAAAAAAATTATATTTTGCTAGGAGGGTCATCACTATAGGCTAAATTCAACATTTTAAAAAGAAATAATAACATTTGATCCATAAATTGGATTTTTTTAAACAAGATATTGTTGGAAAGTTAGTTTTGAGCACTTTTCAATGGCATAGGTTAATTCTTCATATTTTTCTATTTGTTTCCAATTATTTTAGTTTGAAGTCAGATCTTATTTTTTAGCCTCCAAGCTCATATATTTTTTCTCCAGATTCATTTTTCCTTATTCTTACAGTATCAGGAAGGTATTGAGGAGAACTTCAGGATTTTATATGCACTTTTTGTAGTTTATTTTTTCAAAATTTCAAAATTTTAGTTTGAAGCCAGATTGGTACTTTGGCATTACTTGTAAATTTTCAAAAAAAGTGGCATTTTTTTGGCACAAAGGGGTTAATTGCTTGTATTGTGAGGGGTAATATGTTGTTCCTCTATTGTAATTTTTTATTTTATCATGAATTTTACAAAATTTATACATTTAACACCATATAACTATTATGAATGGAATTAAAAATTGGAGGTTTTCTTGTTAAAATTGAAGTTGCAAAGAATCACATTTGGCATAGATCCAAAACCCACATGAGCTACAAAAAGAAGAAAATGGTTTGATAGAAGGGATGAAGCCCTTGGTACTCTTATTTTTTTCCATTTCTCTAGATCTTAGATATCATATTTCATCTTATACACATCCTAATGATGTTTGGACTACCTTAGAGAGTCTCTTTGGTAAACTTGATAAAATGAGGAAATTTAAGTTGGAGAATGAACTTATGATCCTTTAAATTTTGATAATATCTATAACTTCTTCACTAAGCTGAATTCTCTTAGACTATAGTTATCTGATTGTAGGATCACTAAAGACAATGACCAATTGATTCTTTCTATTCTTTCTAAGCTTCGTCTTGATTATTGTGTGTTTATTTCTACATTTTATTCTACAATGGATGTCCTTAGCAATGCATACAAAATGCCTTCTCTTGATGGATTTGCAACTCAACTCACAAGGGAACAAGAAAAGTTGGCACATAAAGGAAAATTGAACTCTTCCACATCTCAAGCTCTTCTTGTAAATAATCAAAAGGCTTCAAGTGGAAAACATAAGAAGCAGAATAAGGACCCCAAGTCTAATGAGCAATGTAAAGATTCACCTTCACATAGTCCTACTGAGTCCACTTCCTCTTCCAAAGATGATTCATCTGAAAAGAAGAAGTTGAAGTGTTCATATTGTAAAATTCTAGTACATGGTGAGCATAGGTGTTATGATAATAAAATTGATGAACCAATACACCTTCAAAAGAAAAACATTCTACTGCCCTGATCAGTGTCATATTCTTCTTCAGCATATCAATTCGCAACAAATTTATCATCATAGTCAAGGAATGCAGAATTTGCAGATGGTATCAAAAAAATAAAAGGACAAGCACTCTTGTCCTTTACAAGTCCTAAATTTTGAAGATGACTTCTTGATTTAAGGGCATATCATCATATGCCATCATCTATTTGAATGTTCTCTTCTTTTGAGCCTTTTAAATTACCTAATATCTTGATGGGTAACAACACATATATGAAGGTATGTGAAAAGGGTTCTATTGAAATGGGAGAAGAAACTTTTAATGATTTTATTTATGTTACTTCCTTGTCATCTAATCTCCTTTATGTTTATCAATTTACCCATAGTGGTCAAGGTAAAATAATTGAGTTCTCTCTTGATAGAGTATACATAAGGGACTTGGAGACTAGAGATATCATTGTTATTGGGATGGTTTGTGAGGAGAGGTTTGGTCATATAAACCTTCATATTTTAGAAAATCATGCCAAGATTCTTACTCCTCCACCTTCTACTTCTTCAACTATCAGTGCTTCTATTCAACAAGATGGTCATAGTTTTTTAGAGCTTGCTTTGTGGGATTAATATTTGGTAGGAATTTCTAACTTGTTTGTGGAGTCTCATACTATAGATTTAGAGGGCACACTTGAGGGGATTTATCTCCTCTTTGATGATAGTTTTAGCATAATTTTTATCTCATCTTCTTTATCTTTGGATATTGACATTCACGATTTTCCTCATTATTTCCTTGATTTGTCATGTTTCTTGGTTGAGTTTGACCATGATTATGTTGTGACTAAACTTCAAGATTGGATAGTTCTAATTAATTTTCAGAGACATACATGTTGAGACTTCATCCTTCCTCATTTTATTTGGACATGGAGTGGCTTATTCACCAACCTATGGATTTTTTCCTTCTTAAGGGAAGGTATGTTTCTTGCAAGCATTAGATCATCTTTTGTTTTCATGTATTCTTCATCAAAATTGGAGCTTCTTCATTATGGGGGGATATCTTGTCTCTCTTTTTCCCTCTAATGGGGGGTCATTGATTGTATATTCATGATGGATGTAGTCTTTGGGGGATATCATTTATTCCTCCATACACCATACTTTTTTGTATCTTTTCTCTCTTTTGGAGAGGATTTTTATCCCACTGGGTTTTCTCATTTTCTTTTTTTGTGAGAGATTGCATTATAAATGGGTACCTAACATGGCCTAGTAGTCAAGACCCATAATAATCATTTCCATGTTTTTCATATTTGCGTAATAATATACTCCCTAAGTTGCACTTAATGGGGTGTTGGTGTGAATAAATATCTTGTACCTAGATAATTCCTAGAAAGGTAACTTATTCATATGTTAAGTTTACTTAAGTTCTAGGTGATCTTTTAGAAGTCTTAGTTGTCTAGATAAAATGTTATCATATCTTATCTTTTTTACTCATTTGTCAAGTTAGTTGTCTCATAACATAGGATTAAGAAAGATATCACAATCTTATCTAATCCTATCTCTCACCTTTCCTTTTATAAGCAAGGCCTCTCATGTACAAAAAATATAATTACAATCTTGATTATTGCATATTGGATATATTATCTTGCATCCATTATTATAAATTTATGCTTTTCCTTTTCTCTCTTGTAGAAGGTTTTTTTTGGTATTGCAAGTGATTCTGGAGGCTTGATTCCTTGAGTTGACTCTAACATAAGAGATGTAGATAACATATGTTTTATCTGAGAGTATGTGGTTACCCTATTTTATGGTGTTGGTGGAGGAATGAGAAATGGATATTTTGTGGTTGCTCCTTTAATTAAACTTTTTGTGGTAGTGTATATATGGTAACTAATTAGGCTTATTAGAAGGAGATTTATATTCATGGATTATTTTAACACATTCTTTTCGAAGTAGGATTCAATGTGATTGTAGAGTATAATTAGTGTCTAATAGATAAAACATTTTTTTAATATGTGTTTAGAGCACATAGATGTGTAGTTAAGGATTTTATAGTTCACTTGGTGAAGTTAGCACAAATAAGCATGGATAATGAGGATAGTTATGGGAATTTTTATTTATGTATATGTTTAGACCCCTATGTAATTTTTAAAACACATCTGATAATTTTGGGAAGGTGTTGTATGCCTTGCATATTGAATAATTATATTTAACAATGTTGTACATTTCATGTTTATATCAAATGCCTCACATAGGGACTCACCAATACTTTTTATAGGGAATCCTATATGTAAAATTGTAACTTTATTTAATATAGGCAACACATTTTTGGACATTACTTTGTGAATATGTGGTTTATTGTGTTAATTAGAGGAGTACTTTCAATACCATAAAAACCATTTAACACTTGAGAACATGTTGTAAGACACCTTCAAGATGCTTTTGTATTGACTATTTTTTATTTGAGGTATTAAATAATGGTATACAAGTTGGTTAGGAATAATATAGTGGATTTCTTATAGCTCTCTTTCTTATAAATGATAGGCTTGGGATGGATTCATTCATCACTTGTTGATCACTCACTTTATCATATTGCACATTTTGATTGAGTGGAGCTTAGAGCTTGGATTAGGTTACTTGTTGAGGAGATATTGAAGCTAATGAAGTGGTATGTGTGTACATCATTTTTTGGAATATCCAACTCATTAGGATAGTAATAAAGGTTTCTTGTACTCTTATAAAATAAGATTAAAAATTGCATGGTTTCTCCTTGGTTGAAAGTGTTGATCACCATGTGAAGACTTAGAGATAGAAATTGTATTGTAACTATTTTATTGTTGGAAATTCATTGGTTTGGTATTTTAGAACTTAATTTTCTCAAAGGGCTTGCCCAAGGTACATTAATGTTTATCTCCCTATCGTGCATGGTTATTTTTAATTTTTTTAATTTTTTATTTATACTATAATACTACTAGAATTTATAGATCAATGATATCAATGTGACATATTTTCTCATAGTTTTAATTTGTAATTACTTACTAGTATGGATAATGTAAGAAAACAT
>VCHN02000014.1:111114107-111174829 GCA_007115665.2 Sequoiadendron giganteum | reverse complement strand
TCTAAGGTACACGACCAAGCTTACAACTGAATCCCATAACATAAAACAATAACTCATTCATAACACATAAATTATTACTCATGAATTAAAGATCATACATCCAAGCATTAAATAAATCACATAAGATAAAAGTACATAAACATTTAAAAAACTCATTTCCAAAGTAAGGAAGATCATTCAATAATGTTACAATACAAAAATCCTCCTCGAATAGAATTGAGGAGTGATACAAATACAAAGTGTCCAACTGATATCGTAAAACATAAGAATGAAACATAATAAATGGTACACACGAGCTCTCCAGTCTGGAAGATCCCGCCATCACGAACATAAGAGAAAACCCAATAGAGTAAGGTGCATGTTCCACCCAACCAAGTAGTACTTGAAGGCCCAACCCCCATGCTAGGAGATAGTAAAAGAAATTCCTAGGCAAAACCTACAACCTCTAGACATAGGCAAACACAAGTCTAACCAAACAAATACAACACTTACATAAGGTTTACTTTGCTTCTAGAGTAAATGATAATCAAGTACATCACTGTACCACATAAACTGTTGTCATAGGAGAAACATCATCTCAAAGCCGCATGGGTTACCCTGGCAGACCTTCCTAGGTCCCGACCCCCATCATGAGTCAGTTCCCTATAGACAACACATGGATCCAATCCATAACCCAAGGGTAAAATAGTGCACACAATGGATAATAATTCCCCATCCAACACATAGGAGGCAACACATCCCCGCTCGTGGTAATCGGGTGATTAATTGAATACAACTAAATGCACTAGCCAAGGGAAATTGAAGGGCTAAACAATAACATACAACAACCCCAAGTAATACCACCACAACTGGAAGACTTACAAAATAACAACTAACACTTCTAACCAATTTCCCCCAAAAGCGTGAACACAAGAAATCGCGTTTAAAAGGGAAATTTAAGTAGGAAATAAATCTACCTTTCAAATTTCCTAAATCCAATTTCCCTTCAGTAAAATATAGTAATATATTGCCCAAATAAACTAATTTAATAAATTCTCTTTCACAGAAAGTAGATGAAATCTAATCTATCTATTATTTCAATTCCTCAATTACTTTTAAATAAAAATATATCAATTTCTTCTTTTAAAACATAACATTTTTAAATCCTCTAATTGTGCATTTAATGCATGCACTTATTTACAAATACATTTAAATAAATAAATTTAAATATATATATATAATTATATATATATACATAAAATTATCTATATATACATATAATTACATATGCATAAATATATTATTTAATTATTTTAAAAAAATTATTATATTCTAAAATCATAAATATATATATATATATATATATATAATATAATAAAGATATAATACCAAATAAAAAATCTGAATCGCATTTCAACGAGCAGCTAAAAGAGTTTTTAAAGTCTTTTATTATGACTGCCAATGTATGGGCAGTGTCGGCAAAGCAAATGGGGTCGTCAGTTGCTACACAACCGAATCCCATGGTGGGGGGTGCCGATTGCTTACACACCGCCAAATCCCCTTCAATGGGGGATGGTTGTGGGCAGCCATTGGCTCCCCCTATTCCAAAACATAAGTTTCATTTCAATAAAAAATAAACCTATGATTTATTAAAATTGTGTACGGACATTTGTCTGACACTTGCAAAATAAGAATTTCATTTTGGTATTGCAATATGAGACTTCTATAGGGATTTGAGTAATATATAAATATATGTATATATATATGTATACATATATATATGTATGTATATATATGTTTCAATATATATATATATATATATATATATATATATATATATATATATATATATACATGTATAAATTTATATATATACAAATTTATCAAAATGAATGCTCCAATAGGAAAATAATTTTTACAAATAGTTTTCTACATGAAGTTTTCACAAATTCCCAGATAAGACAATTTACAGAAGAATTTCTCAATTTCAACATAGAGGTTTTCATAAAAAAAAAATCCAAATAAACAAATTTATAGGAAAAAGAACAGTAAATTCCTACAAACAACATTTACAAGAAAATTTCTGAGAGGTTTTCTATAAAATTCTACAGAGAAATTTAATTCATCCCAACAAATTTTTTCCAGTTTACTATTATTTTCCTTTTGGGTTCTTCACTGTTTAAAAACTGTTGGGGTTACGAAGTCGGTTCTGTCATCATAGATCAAAATCTAAGACAATAGTGCCTTAGTGATTTTCATTTTTATCACTTCAAAGACACAAACAACTATTGCATAAAGAAGAAGCAGGCATAGTTGATCCCCCATTGATCCTCTAAGAAAAGTAAAATGAACACCAAGACTCAACAAAGAAGGAGGGGGACGGAGATGGAAGGAAGGAATGGGGAGGAATGGAAGGAAGGAAGGAAGGAAGGAAATGGATGGATGGAATGGAAGGAAGGAATGGACACCGGACAGAGGAAGGAATGGAATGGAAGGAATGGAAGGAGGATGGAAGGAGGATGGAAAGGAATGGAGGATGGACGGATGGAGGATGGAATGGAATGGAAAAGAAGGGGGGGGGGAATGGAATGGAAGGAAGGATGGATGGAATGGATGGAATGGAATGGAGGGGAATGGACGGAATGGAATGGACCGGAGGGAATTACCTACCAATAACAACATATAGAAAACAATAAATTCATGTAAAGCAAAGAATTATCCACAATGGTATGCAATAACTTCCAATAAATGCTAGAAAATGAACCACTCTCTTTAGCACCTTCTCCGTAATTCTTCCAAGTTCTTTTCCTTTACCCAAAATATAGTAAAAGAAATCGTGAAGGTGACTAAGAATCAAAAGGAGAACTCCGTTATTAATAAATATAAAATCTATAGAATATCCTCCCATATCTCTCGAAGTTTCAGTCGTGGGTCAGTGAGCGATTCATCCTAAAGGTAAGTATGTCTTTAACAATATCCAATAGTTCCATGGATGTAAGCACTTTCAAAGAAGACTTCCAAAATCAACCCGCTAATCATTCCTACCAACTCTCAAAAGCATAAGGAGATACGCTATGTCATTCAAATTTCATTATGAATCCTCCAAAATTTTAAAACAACTCAAGATTCATATCCATGAAAGATAAAGCATGTAACATATCTGAAAGCTATAATGGGAAAATACCTTTCAAAGTGAGACCACTACCGAGCAGACCAAGAAGAAAAAAAAAGATGCTCCTCCAAGATATACAAGTCATCGTGACTTGCCCAAGAGAAATTCCCTTCATGGTCTCTGTTGAACTCACATTCAACCAAGGTTCAGGCTACTCGGACTTTCAGATGTAACAACAACATTCTCAAAATAATTCCAGCCTCACCTTATTCTCCATGCATCCATGAGCACCAACATCCTGTCATCTCATGCTAACTCCAATCTACATTATTGCATTAAACATGAAGTCCTCCAACATATGACCAATGTACTCAAAACAAAGAGAAACCCTAGACCACTGTCAAAGCTCCAAAACCTAGGAAAATAACTTATCATGACATCATGATCTACACATCTCCATTAGGAGATACCATGCTTGAAGTGAACAAGCCATGGTGTCAAGAGCAAAGCAACATGCCAAAAATCTAATGCACAAGCAAGAGTATACCGTGACATAAAGAAAACAAAATCTGAACCAACATCACCTGTCAAGCACTACCAACACCTCAACCAAAGACTACCACAGTCCTCCATGGCTCCAAGATGCTACACATCTTTAAATAGTGACCATGCAGATGCGAAAGAACTCTTCTGCAACAATAGGATCTAAGAGTCTTCAAGAAGCATCTGCAACACCAAAGAAGATCATTCACCACCAAGTGATGAATCCATAGTCATTGCTAAAGTTCCCACTGAAACGTGACACCGAGCTCTCCAAGCATAATGACCAACCATCTGTTGATTCAAAAATATCTAGGTACAAAACGACAACATGTCCATCAGACAACAACATCAAACAACACTGAGATTACCAAATCACGTAGACCACACCATCACTGTGAAAAGCTTACACTAGCCAGTGTAACAAGCTCTCCATGATATTGTAATTCAAATGCTTCAAGTTCCCATCACTGACTATTCAGGTACTCAAATGCCATTCCTCCTCTCATCTCAAAACAACCACACCAATGCACAAGTGACCAAAGACAAGGCCAGCTAACAGATTTGCAACATCATAGAAGCAACCTCATGGATATGGACAATCCACTTCTAATTTATCTCACTGCACCTAATGGGTAGCTAATCCATCAATTGCACAACTCAGAGATCCACTTCAAAAACCTACAAATCTATCATTGCACTAAAAACTACAAAATTGAGATCATCAAAGAGAAAAACCCACGTAGACGAACATGAATCAAACACCAGATCAAAGACTAGATCTGATTTGCCAATCAAATCCACAACTCAAGCACCATAGTCCAAGCAACCATTAAGTAAACACACCACAAGAATGTTGAATGAGTAAAAAATATACCAACACTCTCATGCAGAGAAGACATCACACCTCCTCAAACCATGTACAACTTCAGCTATCTCATCCAGTCACACCCCAAAAGCTAGGGTCTAGAAAATAGCTGAACAACAGCTCCACACAACACAAGTTTTACTTGATCACACAAAACTTGGAAAACCACAGTATTTATAAAACACCCATTCATCTCCATATTCACTGCTTATCTAGACAACTCAAGAGTCTGCACACAACCATCACGGTTAACTAGAACAATGAAAAGAAACATGAAAATGCATGATAGAATTTTTAGGAAAATATACAGAAAACCTCTAGAGCCAAATACATGAATATGAACCATGCGAGTGCAAGACATAGGTAAGAATGAAACAACAAGTCCATTTCAGACCAGTTCCAAAAACCATAGTCATGCACAAGCATACGAGAGAGCCACACTATTAAGAAGTTGTAGACGACCAGGATCAACTTCATAGCCTCCATGCAATCAGAGCAGTAGAGAAAAAACCTTCAGTGCTAAGTCAGAACACCCAACACAAGCAAAAAACTTCATGGCTGAACAACAACACAAGCAACTCCATACCGCCAGGGAGCCTCTCACATAGACACCCAGTATGAAACCACGCTTCGCTGCAACACAACCACAAGAACTTCTCACGCCCTTTGCATCAGGAACAGTTGCTACGAGCCAAGAGCCTCAGACCATATTGTAACAATATGATCAACTCCAGTCATCCAGTGTCTTTCAAAAATTGTGTGTTGAATCAAAGAAGAAAATTCCACTCATCAAAGGATCAAACACCAACCGATTTCTCCAGATTTCCTCAAGCTTTCCAGTCTAAGAAATCATCATAGGAGAAATACTCAAAACTTTAGTAACTAGGAGAAGACTTTGACACCACTTGTTGGTATCATCAAGCCTCAACCTCCCTTAAACAACTCTGATACTACTTGTTGAGGATACAGAGTCGATTCTATCATCATATATCAGCATCTAAGACAACAGTGCCTTAGTGATTTTTTATTTTTATCACTTCAAAGACAAAAACAACTATGCCATAAAGTGGAAGCAGGCACAGTTGATCCCCCATTGATCCTCTGAAAAAAGTAAATGCTTGAAAAAAAATTGATTTAACACAAGCATAGATTCAGTTTGCAGAATCAAACAACATGAAAAACAAAAGGTATGAACACACAAATATACGTGGGGAAAACCCTTTCGGGTAAAAAACCCCACACTCCAAAAGATCGAGCCGTTGTATTATTCAGCAACAAAAACCAGTTACAATACAGTCTTAGGCTTATAGCCTATACAGGAGTCACACCTTGTTCAATTGGAGAAAAATATAGGCAACACAAAATAGAATCTTCACATAGTTACAATGTCCTCATGACATACTGTGTAGATTCTCTTCATCTCCTCACCAATGATTGTCTCAGCCAGCCTCACGGCTAGCCCAGCCACATGGCCTATCAGGTTCACATCCTTGCAGATATGTGACACCAAGTGTTAACGGTTACAATGCCATCGCATACCACTATTACACTTCGCCACCTATTTATATCTTTGTCCAATGTATTCGACTTTTACAAGTCATACATATCTTTCACCAACCAATCGGGTGCTAGTTAATATGCACCTTATCTCTGATAGACAAATCCGATCACCTTTGACCAAGTCCCCCTACAAGCACGCATCAAGCTGTCCAGGCATTTAATTCTTTGCCACAATCAGATCCTGTCTACCGTTCAAATCTGAGCCTTATAGTTAATGCATTCACTGCTCAAGACTTTGGCAAATCAATCATTGATAACTTGCCACGTGTCTTTTCTGTATTCACTTGCTGCTTTGACTTCTAGTCCAGCTCGGTCAAACTTGGTTGACTAAGCTTCGAGCTCACTTGAGCTCTCTTCTTTGTTCTACTATGCTACCTCTGACCTATCCAAGTCACCACGCGATATGGCGGTGAGCTCACCCGAGCTCACCCTCGACTTCCCTGTGCTACCACTTCGAGCTTAGGCTTCTACCGTAGTGTGGCGGTAAGCCAGTGCTAACCCGACCTCGACCTCCAACCGCGCTACCGCTGGGCTTGACTTTTCCCATCACGGTATGGTGGTAACCGCCAGAGCCTACCACCGTAGTCAACCGCTCCACCTCGGCTTACCAGATAAGCCTATGTGGTAAAGCGATAAGTATCACTGCCGACCGCCACAACTCCACTATGCCACCGTGCACCGACCGCTAGACCACCGTGGTATGGCGGTAGCTGCCGAACTTGATCGTCACTGTCAACCGCACTACCATGGAGGCTGCCAGGCCATGCCGTGGTAGTTTGATGACCGCCAACGGTCTTACCACGGCCACCAAAGTCTCACCGAGCACCGCCCACGGTAGGATGGTAATAGCCACCAGACTGCTACCACCAACCATCGATGGTTTACCACACCCACCACGGATTAAGAATAAGCCTTTGCGGTAGGGTGATAACCGCTTCCTTTGCCAGCCTGCCACCACTGTTCTGTCCATTGCGCTATCGTACCACTTCCAAGGGAACCTTGCGGTATGGTGGTAACCGCCTTCCAGATTGTCACCACTCACCATGCCACCTCCAGCATAAAGAAGACCATCGTGGTAGAGTGGTAAACTGCTCAACCGTGCCACCAAGTCAACCATGTAGTGGTATGGTGGTAAAGGCCTGAAACAAGAAGAAAATGGTTAAGTATTCAAGGGAAACGAGAATGTTTGAGGCATCAATTTCCCAACAAAAACAATCCCTACAAGAATTTTCAAAGCTTCCTCGGAAATTTATAATTTCAAAAAAAATAAAAACTTACAATAATTTCTATAGAAGCTTTCACGGTAATTTCCAGATACAAAATTCTTTCAATTTTACAAAAAAACTCAAAAGCTTCTAGTTTTGTACAGGAAATCTTTTCCAGAATCCACAATTTAATCTAATAACCTTTTTCAATTTGAAATAAAATAAAATAATTAAGGAACCTGAATTCCAGATGCTTGAGGAGATGAAGATTGATGTAGAGCTTCTTCCACAATACAAAGCTTGCTTGAGAAAAAAAAAGCTTCTTCTCGAAAATAAAACAAAGCTTCTTCCAAAAAAACAAAACAAAATCCAGAGCCAAAGTCTTTTTCCCGAGATTATCCTTCCCCAAATTTTCAACCACCAAATTCAAACACCAATCTTAATTTTTAACAACCTCCCCAAAAATATCTTCTCCTCTTCCGTGAAGTAACCTCTTACCTCCCTTTGGTAAACTAAGTATTCTCTCCATGAAATAATTTTCCCAACAATCGTAATTAAAATTTCCCAATACATGTCAAAAAATCAAATATCATCTCAATCAATACTTAGATAATCCCACTAGAAATTTTCTAGATATTAATGCATTTTAATAATCCAAAATCACATAGTATTTTCTAATTTAAATTAAATCTAATTAATTTAATTAGTTAATAAAATAAATTTAATCATTTAAGATTAAATCATTTTGCCAAATAAACTAAATTAATTAATTAAATTAAATTCAAAGCTTCTAACGCAACAATCAAGATTAATTAAATACTCACATAAAAACTTAAAAGCATTTATTTCCCCTAAACATACATTGCAACATAAATAAACAACAAGGAAAAAATGGATAACATGATAACAAAGCATGACCAAATAAAACTGATGACACACTATGACTAGGGTTGTGGCTTGACAAGGGAAACCTAGTTACTATCTCCCAATCAACTAACCATTGGGAAATGGACACACTCAAACCTAGGAATCCAGGTGGAGTCAATGTCCTGTACCTGCAAACCTGCAATAAAAGCATATGTCAAACATGTATATATAACATAATCAATCACACCGTGAAGAGAGAGTCGTTGAATCGTAGGGCACTCACAAGCGAGTGATGCAATCTTGTTCCCTTCACCAATACAATGTCACATCAAACTGGTGAAACTAAATCCTTAAAAGTTTAGATTAGCATATATCAATATCAACTCAAATAAACAACTATGCTAATCATAAATCATGTCATAAACAATAAACACCCATATAATGTACACTCACAACATAATATAAAAACCAACATCGCTCTAAAGTTAGCGATCAAATAATAAAATAGTATCATGGTCTATCAAAGTAAGGTATTGTCAGAAAACATAAGAATATTAGGGAAACACAATGTATGAACATATGAGCAAAACGGAGGGGTGCTACATCCCCCCCCCCTAGGGTCAGGCTTACTCCTAGAAGCCCAAAAATATGCATAGTAAAAAATCCATGACTTAACATACATTCTTCACATAGACACCAATGTAAATCACTAGAAATCACAACACAAAGCCACACATGGGTCGATCCGGACACCAAAAATTATTATACTAAACCATGATACATAATCCATGAGCCAAGAGTTGATATCCATCTCAGGTAATCCATATAGGTCATACTCAGTGGCTTGATGGTGTTAGGCCACACACATGGTGAGACCATCCAAACAAGACCACAATGACCTATCTCTTGTTGTATAAGATGATTAGCCTCCAAGAGATAGTCATCACACATAGGTGGATAGTGGGTCTTAGCTGAGTAACAACCTCACATACCCCTATCCTCAACATTACATGTGTTTGCTTTGTTGTATACACTCATGAAGTCCGCCTCATACATCCTTGGAGAGGATTCATAGTACAACATATTGCCAACATTGAAAACAATAAAGATAAACTAGTGTAACCACCAAGGTCATAAAGAAGAGCAAATAAAAATTCAATTTCAACAATAAAGCAATAAATGTGAACAATTTCAACACTAAATCAAATATAATCACAAGGGTTACAAGTAAATAAGATCACAAGGTGTGGCTAAACCATCACAGTCCAATATAACAAGGTGTCGACCATCACAATCAACAGAAAATTGTCAATAACCATAAAGAAATTTCACAATGTTTAAAATTGCATTGTATAACACTATGTGACTAGATACTAGCCACCAAACAAGGAAGGAGGGAACAAGGTCCGACTATAATAGTAGCCCTCATGTGGTGTAGAGTGAGCACACCATCCACATGACTTAGAGTGTACTCCATGACTATGCCCTGCATCATGTTGTCACTCAACATGGTCATACGCCAGCCAAGGAAGGCACGCATTAGTCGTATGCCACATGGTATCTGTGGCTCCGCGGGAGTAGGCACAGGCAAAACATACCTTGTATATTGATACCTCATGGAAAAGGCACGCGTAATTACTCGACATAGCCAGAGGTATACATGGCTAGGACCTACTCATATGCTATCCGACCAAACACTATCGAAGCAACCATGAGTATCCCTCTATAAGTGTGTGAGGCCCCATAACGCTCATCACACAAGTAGGCTATCATAACACAATCTCATAGTGCACCTTCACATGTCTATGCATGTGGAATCGTGTCCTCGAGCCCAACTCAACATGACATCATCACCAACACTATGTCGAAACATTAGTGGGGTGTGGCATCGTATCTATTGCATCATGTCGGAACACATGCATATACAATATATATATATAATGAATATATGATAATATCAATATGGGGCTACCCAAGCTTCACCTATCATATGGATGAGGTTTACTCAATAATGCCATATCATCATCTCTATAGACAACCAGACATATACTAATTAACAAACCAGTGTTGTCGTACTCAAATATGTGTAAATTGGGCTAGCACATATGGATCAAGTATCTTGATCCATCATAAGGGAAAGTAGTGGGTACGTTTCCTTGGGATTAGTTGAGCTGAAACCATTCTGCATCACAATATGCGTACATTGCACACTCCACCCAAGGAACTTTGTGGCTACTACTACCCCTTCACGGATTGAGGGGCTAGAGAACCAAAAAAAAGAGCCTATGAAACTCACTTTTGGTTACTCTTATATATAATTTTCAACCACACATGGGTTGCCCCTCAATCAGGTAAAACACATGCAAACACACATAATGGTATGGGTAATTCCCACACCAAAATACAACTTTTTTCCCATGGATGGGTACCTAGTATCACCATCCCATGGACACACAAAGAAAGTACAGGGTATTCACAACACTCAACCAATGTCTAGTTACTGGTTCCTCACATTTATAGGGGGGTACAATTACATACATAATTCTAAAAGAGAATCTACTTCCATAACCCATGTGATACATATCACTACTTTTCATTCAAAACCTTTTATCAACTTTCTTTCACTCTACTCTTTTCCACAGAGCACATGATGCAAAATGTCAGTTCCATAAACATTGTGATCACTTAAAAACTCCACTAATAGATTCACAAGGATAACATAATGGGCTCAAATGTATCCAGAGTACCCAGTGTATGAACCTAGGCTCTAATACCATGTGTAACGCCCCGCCATGTAACCCTAGAGGAAGATGCAACTACAACAGAAGTGAACAATTTTTTTTTAAAGAATAATTAATAACAAGTACAGTGCACTACACTAGCACATACATTCTCTAAGGTACACTAACAAGCTTACAACTGAATCCCATAACATAAAACAATAAATCATTCATAGTACATAAATTATTACTCATGAATTAAAGATCATACATCCAAGCATTAAATACATCACATAAGATAAAAGTACATAAAAGATCCACAGATTGCATTTATTCCAAATAATATTTACAAAAATCATTTCCAAAGTAAGGAAGATAATTCAATAATGTTACAATTACAAAAATCCTCCTCGAATACAATTGAGGAGTGATACAAATACAAATTATCCAACTGATACCATAAAATATAAGAATGGAACATAATAACTAGTACACACAAGCCCTCTGTTGACGCAAGATTTTGCAGGTAGCAATAGTCTCATGGGAAACTTAGCTATTGGGGGATATAGTGCGCTAGCTAAGTGACCTCCAGGGTTTTATCGAAGTCGGCTCTTCGTTTGGTGGGGGGAGGTAAAGGGTTAAAAAGACAGCAAAAAATGAAATCTAAACTATAGGCGATGCACCAAAATCATAAATGAATTTACTAGAGCATAGTGCTAGATGCAAAGGCTTGAACCACCAGATGCTGTTTATTAAATAAATTTTCTCAAAAGAACTTTAAAACATGATGAAAAATCTCTAATTTCATAGAATAATCTGACATAACTTTAGCCAACACAGAGGATTCGAAAAACATGATCTGTATTTATTTAGCTATGAAAGATCACAAAAGCTAAAGAACAAGCATTCATACATTATAGGAAAATAACAGTACAGACTAACAGTCTTATCAAATACATGAAAAAAAAAAAGGCCGAATTGATTAGCATAGTCTGTGAACTTCAAGTTCAATAAAAATATTACAAAGGCTTTTCCTAGTGCTCAAGAGATTTTATCAACTTAACAACAACCTAATAAAAGAGAAAAAGGGCCGTATAAATAGGCCAATCCACCACCTAAAAACCATAAAGAAAGATTCCTCAAGAAAACATCGATGCCTCAGATCATCTTGAGTCGCCATCGAATGGAACGATCGCCCAGTAGTGTGCCAACAATGTCATTATAGGGAACATAAAACCATGCAGCAACAGAAATGAACACGCGGCACTGAAGAAGAAAACGTGGTGGCAAGCGAGAACAAAAATGGTGTGGGCAATAACTCCAAAAAAATAACGCACAAGAATACGCCACGCGTCAAACAAACGGAGCCTAGAAAAAAGAAAGAGGGACGCCCCAGCGAAACGATTCGAGAGGGAGCCACGTGGATGATGCTGAGCGAAGATAACTGCTTAGTGGGCCCGGCTTGGAGAACGACTAGAGAAAGCCATGCGTCGATCAAATGGAAATCAGAAAAAGCAAAGCGATACGGTAAAGCAAGAACCTCCATCTGGAGGCCACGTGGCAAGTGCTGAACAACTAAGAGCGATAAAGGACAAGGAAAAGCCGCGAAGGAAAGATAACCATGAAAGCTTGTGGTTTGTGAAATAATGTTCATAGTTTGCCGACTCACAGGGACATTTCACCAGTGAAATGAAGAACCCCAGAAACCTTGGTTCAACATCCCATTATCACTCACAACTTAGAGAGGGCACTTTACAAACCTGTCCAGACTTCATTTGATGGCACAAAGAGAGCTTGCAGATTTTCGTGCACCAATTTGAGATCGATAATTTCCTTGAAAGGCAATCCTCTAGATATTTTCATCTCTAATTCCAACTGGAAGAAGAGCTGCACCAACTGATGCATGATACTTTCAATTTTATCGACGGTCGGAGACTGATCAAAAGATTGGAAAACAGAAAGGTCTTGCTTCTTCTCCTCGATCTTTGCAACCATTTTTTCAACACCTGCTACTGCATGATCTGTGTTGAAGGGCGAAGGGAGTCCTCTCTGAGTTAAGTGAGAAATTTTTCCCACATGTCACTAGAAACTTGGTTCAACCTGGCTCTGCATTCTACCACTTGCTGGACGACCTCATGCATATAAATGAGGATGTTTATGCCAATGGCCGCCATTTTTTGATCTGCTATATCTATGCCACTCAGAGCCTCATCAGAAGCTGTATATAATTTTCCCAAAAAAATCTTGGCCTCTAGAACCTTATCAGAAGTCACCTCCTATACTTGTTGGATTGTTTCACTGACTGTTCCACATAGGCTGGTCGCTTGCGCCATAAATTTTAGGGTGGGTTGCAGAGTAAGCCATAATGCCTTGACTTTATCCTAGTATGACACATGTAATTCCTTGGTGATCTCCAACAAGCTCATCTATGGTACAAGAGGTTGGGTCTTCAAAATATGCAACTCCGCTACTTTGCTACTCAAGTCTGCCTTTAGCTCTGATAAGCTTTTGTCCAATGCAGACACTTGTTCCCTTAGAGTGAAAATTTACTTTTCTTTCTCTTCAAGGGCCAATTTGGCCTGCTTCATCTTCTAAATTTCAGACTCTAAAGTGGCATTCATTTAATTTATTTCATCACTTGTGCTCTATCGAAGCTGTTTCAAACCTTCATTCAGCTGAAGTATGTTAGCATAGAGCTTTTCTTAGTTTTCCCGGCTCTGCTCAGCCTCATTTTGGAGGGTCCGGACAATTTTCGCGCTCATAACCTGAAGCTCCTTGATTTTTCTTTCAAAAGCACTCCTCTCCTTTTGTAGGTGACTTATCTCATTTTCCTGGGCTTTATACTTGTTCACCCAAATATCAACCTTTCCTTTTAGCTCCGATATCTGCTCCTCCTTTTTCCTTGCCTGGCAATTGAGCTTGAGGTAATTGTTTGTTAATATCTTATGAGTCTCCTCCATCAGCTCGACCTTATCCCATGGACGAGCCTGCTACAAGTCCAGCCCAATAGAGTAATCACTCGGCAACATTTCTCCTACCGGTTTAATCACGTTGGGAGTGATCTTTGCAAACATCAACAAATTTTGACTTTCATTGAACATAGTTTGCAAGAGAGGCTCTGCCTGCCTTCCCGCATCCTTTTGTCTTCTCTTTTGAATTCGGCTGGCATACGCGCTTTTATTCGCATCCACCTACGAAAATTATTCTTGGGAAGAAATACCCAGTCCACCAGCAAAAGGAAACTCCTGAGGGATTCCTAGCGGGAAAGATAGCGTGCTCATGACATTGGTGGATTTTCTAGGGCATGTAATGATGACCGGGGAGAAAGGTGGGATATTTTGGCCACTCAGAGATGATGAAAACATGACAGGGGAAAAGGCAAGGGAAGCACTAACCGATAGGCCAGGCCTCAGGGATGAAAAATGCTGGCTCATAAGCCCAAGACTGATGCCAAATTGTGCTTCGGGTAAGGGATGAAAAGTAGAGGATGAAAGTGGTAAACCAGGAGGGGAAGGACTTGATTGCCCAGGATATCCAACTACAGAGAAAGCTGGTGTAGATGAAAAATCTGGGGCAGATGAAGAGGATACTAGTGACATAGTAGAGAGAGAAGAGGGAAGAAATGATACCTGAGGCTCATGAGGAGTCGTAGACGATACAACTGCTCCCTCCTACTGCTACTCTGCCTCTCTGCCGGATTCTCTCATTCACTGCAGCTTCTCCTCCGGAGAGTCCTCAAGGTCTACAATGACCTGCCTTTTATGACTGGTATTCCTTGGCCTTTTCCTGGTTGATTTAGAGGAGTTGGATGGCTCCGACATTTGTGTGTTTGGCGAATCCTCCTAGTGTACAGGCTGCCTACTGGCATCTTCCTCATGCGTTAGATCTTCTTTTTCAATAGGGGTGTTCTTGGTTACCTCTTCTCTGGGCTCTATGGCAGTCTTTCCCCTCCTATAGAATTGCTCCGACGTTGAAGGGTTTAGAGACTTCTCGTCATCTGGATGCTCATTCTCCCAAATGTCATCAAACTTGTTATCCAAGGCCAAATCTTGGAAAATTTCATTTGTTTCCTTTCTTTCTTGTCTGTATATCCATAAGTCTCGAATTTTTTTGGGCTTCCATTTGAGCCTATTCAGTTGACTGCACAGGGACTGATTGATCTTCTGATTTGGGTTGGGCTTCCCCACAATGTAGTAAAAGTTCGGCCATGATGGTCGCTTGTCATCTAAAGGCAAATATTCAAGGCTTATATATAATTTCAAATTCCCCTCTTCAACATTTCTCCGAGGCTCCCAGAATGGCCGAGGTTGGTGTGGGATTTTTATGCCCAACCTCTGATAGATTATTTTTGGGGTTGTATTGTCAGGCATCCTTGATAACCACCAGCCCAAGATGTCCCAACTTTGAGTACAGAATCTTCGAAGTCCTTTTGTTAACTAGTGATACGAAACCAAACATGATTGACAGTATCAAAAAGGAAGTTAAATGATTTCCTCCCCAGTAATCATTATCAATATTACATAGTTGCCTTAACGCCTCCAGGGCTAGCACTCTGTTAGAAAGAAAGTGTGGGATCCGAAAGGGTTCCTGGGTGAAACCACGCATGCGGAGCATAGTGAAGTCTGTGCCAAAGAACAAATCGCAGGGCGGCACTAGATTTCCCAACCAAGAGACTTGGCGACAGGCGCATGGACATGCTGCTCGTAAATCCATCCAAAGCCTATAGAGTTGGGGCTAAGAATAAATCTATAAATTTATAGTAATCAAAATTTTTCGACAGGATGGGAGTCCATGTCGAACCTGGCTTCCTCTTCCTAGTCTCGTCAAAAACGATGAACGACATAAATTTCAGGAAATAGTTCAGATTTTGATGCAATATTAAGTAGGCCAGGAAAGAGGAATACCTGAATCTAGAACTGGCCTGGAAGTCGTGCAGTTGCTATTTCATCTCATCAACAATAACCTTTGTAAAGTCTAGAAGTGGAGGCACGTTTTTCCTTCTCAACATAAAGCTGAGACACATTTGAAACTCAAAGACCTGCTTGTCTGTATCCAGTTCGCAAACCAATGCCAACATAGAAAAGATAGAAGAAGACCCAATTTTTAAAGCACCCAAATTAATTGGGAATCTAGGAGGTGCTGAGACATATGTCAGCTAAGCAGTTTTGGTGTGGTAAAATTGTTGCGTCATTCTGAGCGTTCCCCACTTTTCATGCATCCTTTTTATGTCAAAATTTCAACATTCTAGGTTAAGGGGAGTGGAATGCATAGCATATCGTGATGAGTTTCAGGGCTGATGACTACCTTGAAATCAGGGCCACCTATTACTCCAGTCTATGGGTCAAAGTTTTACGCGCATGCTACCACAAGTTTTGGGCAATCATGTACCAGGGGGACCATATATTGGGGAAGCCCACAGTCCCATAGACGTTTGTAGAAGGGGTCCGATAATTTATTCATTTTCTCACATGCAGCTTCCCTAAGGCTCTTGGGATTTTGAAATAACTCAAGATTTGAAACATTATCCCAATCTTCTGATACTAAAGCCTGGTTTCTAGGAGGAACCATGCTCAATGTATTTTGGTCCGCTTGACTGGTGAAGGGCCAGCGTGGCTTTGTTGGGATGCCTGGAGTAGCATAAGACTCTCGGGCATAGATATCTACACAGGTTGCCTTCAATCTTTGCTTGTTTATATTCAATGGAGCCAAAGGTTGCGTTGAACTTTCTGTAATCTCAACCATTTCTCTATATTCACAAGAAATTTTTGCAAAATTTCAAAAATGACTTAGCTTTTGAAAGACTCTTTCTCTCTTTGCGAATGACTAAGCTATTTTTATCTTTTGATAACTTTCACAATAAATGTGCTTTGCATGTTTAACTTGATTTTTGATTTTCATGAAAAAGGGATGAGCGAGTGTACGCGCTAGCCTTTCACATCACCATCTTTTCATGTATTCGAGGAGATTGCTAGCCTGCCAAATTACTCTCCATATTTAAGAGACATGACTTCGCGTGAGTTGGTGCCTGATTTTTCTTGGACAATGGTCCAAGACAACCTTGCTATATATTTTGCAAGCTCTTTTGCATTTATTGATTTTCTTGATTGTACCTAGGCGCATCACCCAACAACCTGCTTTAAAGATTTTCCTTGATTTAGATGGGATGACAACTCCTTATGCTAACACCTAGCTAATGTTTATTGAATTCGCCAACCTGAAAAGAGAAAGTTGCAACTGTACATGATCATTCCCATCACCTCACATGCTGTGACACTGAAAAATTGAGGCTTGGCAACACCCTTTGCCTCTGACGTAATCATGGATTGCCTCATCAGGTGAACCCTGACAAGTCTATAAATACGGTTATTAGTAGCATTGCTAATCATAATTATTCCTAGCATTCTTTGCTTCATTGTTTGAGTTATCTTAGCAATTTTCATTTTCTAGCTAGAGTAGAAAGCAACATGGAGATGCCAATTAGACTAGTCTACAAAATGACTCAAGCCACTTTTCTAGGAAAAATTAGGTTTAGGCGCTTGAAGCGCATGACAGGCATAAAAAACCTGTTATATGTGAAAGCGATCAAATGGGTCCTAAGCAAAGACTGCATGGAATATGAGGAACAATACCAGGTCAACACCAGCATCTGCTCTCACTTTGTCACCTCACTACTAGATATCAGTGTCTCCAAACACAAGATCTTGAAGCTGACGAAGCAGGTGTTCCCTCGGCGTTACCTTTTAGGGCTAGAGCAAATAGTGCGGGCTGCTGAATTTGATCATGGGGTTCCTTCTATTCATAGCCTGCGTCGGCTGCTACTTCATGGAGGACCCATGCTAACCAGACCCTTGTTATTCGGCTTTGAGCTTGAGACACATGAAGAACATCGCTCCAGGGTTCGTGCCGACTGCTATTTTCTCATGCGGATTCATCACATCAAATCGTTCTGGAACATGCAGTGATATGAGGACTTTGAGAGGATGGTCTTTGCACATCCTGTGCCACTGGATGCTGCTACTACCTAATCCTCTTCTGCCACATGATTAAGAAGAACAAATAACCCCAACTTGCTTTTTTCCTTTCTTTTAGCTAGCCCTCCGCCTTTTAGCGGATATATGTATATATTTTATACAAGGCCACTGACCTCTATCGTATGCAATGTAAATGTTCTAGTGAAATATAATACTTATATTTTTTCAAATCTTGGCTCATTTACAATGTTTTTCAATTTCATGCACTACTGTTGTTATTATTTTATAAAAAGCACTGAGAAGACCCAAAAACTAAAACAAGAAAGATAATTACATATTTACAATTTACAAAGCCATCACATAGGCATAACTAATTAAATTTCTTAAGATGTATTCCATTAACTGGAATACTTAAGGCATTACCTTCCATATCTTCCAACTCGAAAGAGTTGAACTGTTTACACTAGACAATTTTGAAAGGCCCTTCCCAGAGACTGTCGAATTTTTTGTGTTGGTCAGGCTTTGCCCCATGCTCGTTGAACTTGAGCACCAAGTCTCCACTTTGTAGCTCTTGATCCGATGCCTTTTTATTGAACCACTTCTTTACCACCTACTAGTGGCTATTCATCGCCTCAAGGGCGTGCTCTCTTTTCTCCTGAACCTCGAGTAGCTCAGAAAACCATACCTCCATTGCTCCATTCTACTCAATTTCTAGAGATTTAAGCAACTATAGGGTAGGGATTTCCATGGCGATAGGGAACAATGCCTCCTTCCCGTAGACCATCTCATAAGGAGATGTCTTTAGTATTTTCTTGGGCATGATTCGGTCTGCCCATAGCGCTATCTAGAGGTTCTTATGCCATTCCTTCTGGTGCTTTGAGCCTATCCTCTTGATTAACCTGATTAGGTTTTTATTTGTGGATTCTGCGAGGCCATTCCCCTAAGGATAATAGTTGGAAGAGGTTTTTAGGAAAACTCCATACTTTAATGCAAACTGGCTCATCTTAGAGCCAAGGAAAGCTTTGGCATTATTAGAGATAATTGTTTTAGGTGGGCCAAATTTTGCTACCAGCTCCTCAAGGAAATTAATAATTTCTATTTCTGTGGCATTTTTCAATGGCACTGCTTCTGCCCATCTGGTGAAGTAGTTCGTTGTAGTCAGTATCCACCTATGTTCGGCTGATGAAAAAAGATTAATCATCCCAATGAATTCTAGACCCCATTGAGCAAAAGGCTCCTCTACTACTATAGGCGTTAATGGCATGGCAACATTCTTTCTCTTTCCAACATAGAATTGGTATTCATTGCAAGACTTCACTAATGAAAATGAATCATTGAATAGTGTTGGCCAAAAATAACCAACACATATAACTTTAATTGCAGTAGTCCTTGCAGAGAAACGTCCTCTAGCCAGGCCATTATTGTACCAATCCAATATTCTCTTGGCCTGTTCCTCATTCACACACCTTAGCAGAATTCCATTGAAATTTATTTTGAAAAATATTCCTTCCAAGAGAACATAACTACTATTTTGAAAATGATAGAACCGCCTCTTAAAGGAAGGGAGATTGGCCGAATACCTTCCAATTTGCATGAAGTTCATCCTATCCTCTAGCTAGTCACCCCGAGAGATTTCTTTGTTCAGTAACACGGGTTTTGAGGCTTCAAGCTCTATCATAGGTTCATTATTTTCGGTGAGGTACTCACACTGTCCTTTTCCCTTAATAGTTTTGATAGGCTTGATCTCAATATCATACTCTAGGATCTTCGTAATCTAGTTAGCTCTTTTCTGTGTGATCTCTCCTTCCATGGTATATTCCCACACACTAGGATGTGGTACACAAATAATCACCTTATTGTATGATATCAGGTGCCAAAATTTCTTAAGCCCTTTCACAATAGCAAAGGCTTGCTTTTCAAAAAAATTATACTTCACCTCATACTCCTTTAAGGTGCATGAGTAGAAAGTGACTGGAGATTCCCTTTTATTTTCATCATCCTTCTGCATGAACACTATGGAAATACCATTGCCACCACTGAAAACATACATAATAATATATTTAGACAGGTTCAGATTAATTAGCACAGGGGCTAAAGAAATGACCTCCTTTATAAGCTCAAAATATTTTCTAGCCTTTGTCGTCCACTTGAAAGTCTGATCCTTTTTTAGGATCAAGGTAATCGGTCGAACGATCCCTACAAAATCTGCAATGAATCGACTGATGAAGTTGACCTTACCTAGAAATGATTGCACTCCCTTCTTGTTTACGGGTAACGGAAGCTCTCGGATAACATCAATTCTTTTCGGATCTATAGCGATGCCTTCCTTCGAGACAACATATCCCAATAGTTTCCCCTAGGGAACTCTGAACACACATTTCTTTGGGTTTAAAGAAATCTGAAATTCCTGACACTTCTAGAAGACAAGTTCTGAATGATCAAATTGATCATCAACTGATTTGGAAAACACTGTCAAATCATCCAGGTAGATAAGTATAATCTTATGAATTAAATCCTTAAAGGCAATATCCATAGCCCTCTGAAAAGTGGCTCGAGCATTTGAAAGTCCAAAAGGTATCTTAGCATATGCATATGTTCCCCACTTCATGGTGAACATTGTTTTGTATTGGTCTTCTTCTTTTACACAGATCTGATTGTAGCCCGAAAAGCCATCCAACATTGAGAACATTTCAGAACCAGCTATAGTTTGTAGGAGTACCTATATAGAAGGCAAGGGGTAATGATTCTTCAGGGATGCCCTATTCAAGTCTCAAAAGTATACACACAAACATATGTCACCATTCTTCTTCTGGACTGGCACCAGGTTAGATACCCAAGTGCTATGTTTGATTGGAAACACTATTCAAGATGCAATCAGCTTATTCAACTCTTGTGACATAAGCATTTCAATTTTTGAGTTCATAGGCCTTTGTTTCTGTCAAACTAGCCTCACTCCTTCCAGTAGTTCAATTGTATGCTAAATGATCCCCGAATCATATCCCTTAAGATCATCGTATGACTAGCCTACTACACTTGGACATTCCTCGCATAAGTGCATAAGCCTGTCTTTATTCTTCTGAGATAATTCCTTACCAAATTTGAGTTTTTTGTCCTCTCTAATATGCAAGTTGGTTGGTATAATCACCTTTGTGATCCACCAGTTTCCTTTTATCCCTCCATGCATCATCGGGATTAAAGAGACTCTCCAGAGTAACTAGGCCTCTGGAAAGCTTGTTGGATTTCAGCTGGATTACTTGATCTCCATAGGCCTCGGAAATCTTTGGTTGCAATTGATCAACAAATTCCATAGATGACTCGAGAAATGAAGTGATCTGAGCATCACTATCGAACACTTGCCAATCTTGAACATTGTTCAGAACAACAGGTCGTACAATTATTCTCACAACATGCTTATTTTTTAACAACTGGGAGGCTGGTTCAAACAGAGCTCCGACTGTTGCCATTCAGTCAGCTTCAGAGTTCTTCTCTCTCAGGATAGCCTGAATGTTAAATGCCTCAAAGTTGTCAATAAGATCCCAAACTCTATGCCGGTATGATCGCATGCAGGCATTCTTTGCAGCAGAAATCCCTTGGATTTGGTTGACCACCAACTCCGAATCTCTGAAGACACTTATTTGCTTTGCACCCATTTGTTCTGCAAGGCTCAAACCATGGACAAGACCTTCATACTCTGTTTCATTGTTTGAGCATGCGAACTAGAAATGATAAGACTTGGAGGTATTTTCTTTGGACGGAGATGTCAAACATATTCCTGCTCCAGCTCCGGCTCTGCATCTTGCTCCATTAAAGTGAAAATTCCATAACTCCAAAGGTGTTTTGCCTCCATCTTCTTTAGTAACTTTGGGCATAGACTGCCCTTCCTCATGTATGACATAAGTTTCAAGCCCAGTTGCGTGATAATTCCCAAAAGGATCCGTATCTATAAATAGATTCAACAAAGCTTCTTCATTCTCAATCCGAGAGCTAGTAGCCTCTTCTTCTTCCAAAAATTCCACATTGAACCTTTTTTCATGGGTAATTGAAGTATGTTCTGCTTCAAAGTTGAGCAAGGCTTCGTCAACAACATGTTCAGAATGCAAAGTTTCCAACAACAGTTTCATCTTGGCTCCATGATTGGTCCTCAAGATCAGGTGTGACTAGTCTAGTGCTAGATATCCTCCAACATTTGCTGTGAACTCTCAGGACAAACAAATCCCAAATAGAGGAGGAATATCAATGAGTACAGTATCCTAATTTACAGTGATACTAGGGCAGGCAAACAATGTCATAGGCAATCCCTTGATTACCTGGATGGTATCAAATTTGTTTCCATCTAGCTGCATGAATCCCTTATTAAGAGGCTCATATTTTAAACCCAAAGCATCAACTACTTGCTTAGGCATGACAGTAGTGCTAGCACTAGAGTCGATCATACAATTATGTAATAGCTTATTGCCAGTGATAAGTGTTCGAAAGAAAGGCTTAGGTTTAAGCTTACTCTCTTTTTCAGCTTTAAGCTTTAATTTCGGTTGATTTGTTAGCACTTTATCCAGATCTAGCTTGGATACTTTTTCTTCATTAGGTTGACTAGGGGCCTTTGCATCTTCCTCTCCTGACAATGCTTTTTGTAATAGCACCTTCTGCTCCAGAATAGCCAAGACATCCAATAAAGAAGTGTTGGCAGAGGACTTCTTTAGTTGTTCCACCACATTGAATTGCGCTTGTGACTGATGAATCATGGTTTCTTGCTCCTTATGTTTTGTAGCTGGTGTAAGCCTTGTAGCCAGTACATCCAACTATTTGGCAACAGTCGGTACAGTCATAAGAGCCTTTGCCTTCAGAGGAGGTGGATTCAAAAAGCTAGGAGGAGCCATATTAGTTTGCTATGGGACTGAGGACGTGAGTGTTGGTAGACTAGGCGTCGAATGAGATGGAGCATTCATTAGCGGAGATGTGAATTCTCTAGTGAGTCTTCGCTTAGAATGTGAGTTATAGTCAAACTGCACTCAGGGCACTTGAGTCATAGGAAAGTCATTCAGAAACATAGACTCTTCTCCTTCCATCTATGAAAAGAACACTTGGTCTAGAACTATGTCTAACTCTTGTTGAATGGACATCCCTTGCATTTGAGCAGCGAGGACTACATTATCCATCTACTGAGAGGTGTAGGATTGGTTTCCAAGATTAGGTGTGTCGCCTTGGCTAGGTTGTTCCACAATATTTTGTTGCAAATTTCCCCGCGAAAAATTTCAGGGCATGTGTGCATCATTACAAGGAAACACCATGAATTTGTGTCTTTGACTAGGTTATTTTGTCCTGCCACTAGCTCCTTACTCAAACTAGGATGGATGGTCTGTATTGGCAGGGTCATTGGAACAACTGGTTATTCGGCTAAGCCTGAGTATTGCCGCGTGACCTATCTTGCCATTGATTAGGCTGATACAGGGCTTTCTCGCCTTGATAGTTTTGGTAGGCCGACTTTTGATAGCTATATTGTTGCCGCTTCATGGTAGTCAATTCATTAGTCATGGCCCATATCTGTTCTCTCATCTCGTTCATCTTGGCCGCCAAGGGATTAGGCACATGAGCTACAGTTAGAGCTGCGCTCAAAGCTGTTCCTGGATAAACACACATAGATTGGGGAAGAGTTGCAGGTGCGCTAATCGAAGGAACTTCGGCTTCTGCGACATTGAACTCGGGGAACAATGGCATGATGGGTCTCAGTGCCAATTTTCCCATAGTAATAGAAAGAGCATACACATCGGGTAGAGTACTTCTACCTTGAGCTTGTAGCATCATGGAAATATCAAGATTAATGGACTTCAAATAGAACATGAATGCCAAATCCGGATGTGGTCGACTACCAACTGGTACTCTCTACCAAGTTGAATGAAATCACGCGTTGAAATCGGGTAGAGCCTCATGAGGAGCTTGCTTTATGTTGGCCAATTGATGATATAGCGAAGACCTATCTCCAACATTTGAAAAATGCTCGTAAAACAAGGTTCTGAGCTGGTCCCAAGTTGCAATCGTATTACCCTCAAGAGTTCTATACCAGTTCAATGCCTTTCCCCGGAAGGAGGCAGTGAGCAATCTAAGAGCTACATTTTCATTTGACACACCATGTACTAGACATACATCTGCCACATCTTGAAGGTGTTCCGTCGGTGTCTTCAACTCATCCCCAAAAAACTTGGGTATAGCTTTTAGAGCGGAAGCGAGGATCGGATCCCATACTGCAGGAGGCACAGGTGCTACTAAAGGACTACCAGCGTCCAGGCTACATAATTTCTAGCGGCCATAGGTGTAGGAAAAGGAGGGGATGGAGGAGGTGAAGGACTACCCTGATGACCTCTCAGGTGAACATAAACTAAGGGTGGTATGAGAATGCCAACGAATTATGCAGTTTGCAATCTAGTTACAGGCCAATGGCTCATACACTCTTATATAATAAGTGAACATGCTAGTTTCTGTCCCACCGGGCATGCCTTAAAAACAACTGTTGATGCAATATTTTATAGGTAACAACAGTCTCATGGGAAACTTAGCTATTGGGGGACATAGTGGGATAGCTAAGTGACCTTCGGGGTTTTATCGAAGCTAGATCTTTGTTTAGTGGGCGGAGGTAAAGGGTTAGAAAGACAACAAAACATGAAATCTAAACTACAGGCAATGCGCTAAAATCATAAATGAATTTACCAGAGCACAGTGTTGGATACAAAGGCCCGAACCAGCAAATGCTGTTTATTATGTAAATTTTCTCAAAAAACACTTTAAAACATGACGAACACCCTCTAATTGCATAACATAATCTAACATAACTTTAGCCAACACAGAGGAGTCGAAAAACATGATCTATATTTATTTAGTTATGAAAGATCACAAAAGCTAAAGAACAGACATTCATACATTATAGGAAAATAACAACACAGACTAATAGTCTTATCAAATACATGAAAAATAGAAAGGCCGAATTGATTGGCACATTCTACGAACTTCAAGTTCAATAAAAATATTACAAAGGCTTTTCCTAGTGCTCGGGAGATTTTATCAACTTAACAACAACCTAATAAAAGAGAAAAAGGGCCACATAAATAGGCCGGTCCATCGCCTAAAAACCATAGAGAAAGATGCCTCGAGCAAAAATTGACACCTCAGATCATCTCGAGTCACCATCAAATGGAACGATCGCCTAGCAGTATGCCAATAAAGTCGTTGTAGGGAACAAAAAACCATGCAGCAGCATAAACGAACACGCGGCACCAAAGAAGAAAATGCGGCGGCAAGCGAGAAAAAAAAATGGTGTGGGCAATAACCCCTGGAAAATAACACATGAGAATATGCCACATACCGAACAAATAAATCCTGGAAAAAAGAGTGAGGGGCGCCCCAACAAAAAGCTCCAAGAGGGAGCCACATGGATGATGCCGAGCAAAGATAATTGCTTAGTGGGTTCGGCTCAGAGAATGGCCAAAGAAAGCCACACGTTGATCAAATGAAAATCAACAAAGGAAAAGCGATACAAAAAAGTAAGAACCTCTGTCTGGAGGCCACGTGGCAAGTGCCGAGCAGTTAAGAGTGATAAAGGACAAGGGAATGCCACGAAGGAAAGATAACTACGAAAGCTTATAGTTTGTGAAATAATGTTCACACTCTCTAGTCTGGAATATACCGCCATCATGAACATAAGAGAGAACCCAATGGAGTAAGGTGCACATTCCACCTAGCCAAGTGGTACCTGAAGGCCCACCCCCCATGCTAGGAGATAGTAAAAGAACTTCCTAGGAAAAATCTACCCTTTAGACACAAGAAAACACAATCTAACCAAACAAATACAACACTTACATAAGGGTTACGTTGCTTCCAAAGTAAATGATAATCAAGTACATCACTGTACCACACAAACTGCTATCATAGGAGAAGTGTCATCTCAAAAACGCATGGGTTACCCTGGCAGACCTTCCTAGGCCCCAACCCCCATCATGAGTCACTTCCCTATAGACAACACATGGATCCAATCCATAACCCAAGGGTAACTAGTGCACACAACGGATAATAATTCCTCATCCAACACACAGGAGGCAACACATCCCCATTTGTGGTAACCGGGTGATTAATTGAATACAACTAAATGCACTACCCAAGCGAAATCGAAGGGCTGAACAATAAAATACAACCCCAAATAATACTACCACAACTGGAAGACTTACAAAATAACAACTAACAGTTCTAACCAATTTCCCCTAAAAGTGTTAACACAAGAAATCACATTTAAAAGGGCAATTTAAGCAGGAAATAAATCTACCTTTCAGATTTCTCAAGTCCAATTTCCCTTCAGTAAAATATAGTAATATATTTCCCAAATAAAATAATTTAATAAAATCTCTTTCACAGATAGTAGATGAAATCTAATCTATATGTTATTTCAATTCCTCAATTACTTTTAAATAAAAATATCAATTTCTTCTTTTAAAACATATCATTTTTAAATCCTCTAATTATGCATTTAATGCATTCACCTATTTAAAAATACATTTAAATAAATAAATAAATATATATATATACATATAATTACATATACATAAATATATTATTTAATTATTTAAAAAACAATACATTATTCTAAAATCATAAATAAACACACACACACACATATATATGTATATTTAATATATTTATATATACATATATATACATATATATATATTAATATAATTTATATATTATATATATATAATATAATAAAGATTTAATACCAAATAAAAAACATCTGAATCACATTTCAACGAGCGACGGAAAGAGTTTTCAAAGTCTTTTATTATGACTGCCAATGTATGGGCAACATCGATGGAGTATTATGGGGTCGTCGGCTGCTACATAGCTGACTCCCATGGTGGGGGGTGCCGACTGTGTACAGAGTGCTGACTCCCCTTCAATGGGGGACGATTGTGAGCAACTGTCGGCTCTCCCTATTCCAAAACATAAGTTTCATTTCAATAAAAATTAAACTTGCGATTTATTAAAATCGTGTACGGACATTTGTCCGACACTTTTGAAAATAAGAATTTCATTATGTTATTGCAATATGAGACTTCTACAGGGATTTGAGTAATATAAAAATATATGTATATATATTTATATATATATGTATATGTATATATATTGTATGTATACATTTATATATATGTATGTATATATTTATATATATACAAATTTATCAAAACAAATGTTCCAATCGACAAATAGTTTTCTACAGGAAGTTTTCATGAATTCCTAGATAAGCGAATTTACACAGATTTTCTACAGAAGAATTTCTCAATTTCAACACAAAGGTTTTCAAAAAAAAAAAAAATCCAGATAAACAAATCTATAGGAAAAAGAACAGTAAATTTCTACAGACAACATTTACAAGACAATTCTCGAGAGGGTTTCTACAAAATTCTACAGAGAAATTTAATTCATCCCAATAGAAGTTTTCTAGTTTACGATTATTTTCTTTTGGGTTCTTCATTGTTTAAAAACAATCCCTATAGGAATTTCCAAAGCTTCCCCGACAATTTATAATTTCAAAACAAATGAAAACTTACAATAATTTCTACAAAAGCTTTCACTGTAATTTCTGGATACGGTATTCTTTCAATTTAAAAAAAAAATTCAAAAGCTTCTAATCTTGTACAAGAAATCTTTTCCAGAATCCACAATTTAATCTAATAACCTTTTCCAAATTGAAATAAAATAAAATAATTAGGGAACCTAAATTCTAGACGCTTGAGGAGATGAAGATTGATGTAGAGCTTCTTCCAAAAAAAAAAAACAAAATCCAGAGCCAAAGTCTTTTTCCCAAGATTATCCTTCCCCAAATTTTCAACCACCAGATTCAACAACCAATCTTAATTTTTAACAACCTCCCCAAAAATATCTTCTCCTCTTCCATGAAGTAACCTCTTGCCTCCCTTTTTTAAAGCAAATATTCTCTCTGTGAAATAATTTTCACAACAACCGTAATTAAAATTTCCCAACACATGTCAAAAAATCAAATATCTTCTCAATCAATACTCAAATAATCCCTCTAGATATTTTCTAGATATTAATGCATTTTAATAATCCAAAATCACATAGTATATTCTAATTTAAATTAAATCTAATTAATTTAATTAGTTAAAATAAATTTAATCATTTAAGATTAAATCATTTTACCAATTAAATTAAATTCAAAGCTTCTAACACAATAATCAAGATTAATTAAATAATCACATAAAAACTTAAAAGCATTTATTTCCCCTAAACATACCTTGCAACATAAATAAAAAACAAGGTAAAAATGGATAACATGATAAAAAAGCATGAGCAACTAAAATAATGACACACTATGACTAGGGTTGTGGCTTGACAAGGGAAACCCAGTTACTATCTCCCAATCAACTAATCGTTGGGCAATGAACACACTCAAACATAAGAATCCAGGTGGAGTCGATGTCCTGTACCTACAAATCTGCAATCAAAACATATGTTGGACATGTATATATAACATAATCAATCACAACATGAAAAGAGAATCACGGAATCACAGGGTGCTCACAAGCGAGTGATGCTATCTTGTTTCCTTCACCAATACAATGTCACATCAAACTGACGAAACTAAATCCTCAATAAATACATATGAGCATATATCAATATCAACTCAAATAAACAACTATGCTAATAAAAAATCATGTCATAAACAATAAACACCCATATAGTGTACTCTCACATCATAATATAAAAACCAACATCACTCCAAAGTTAGCGATCAAATAATAACATAGTATCATGGTCTATCAAAGTAAGGTACTGTCAAAAAACATAAGCATATCAGGGAAACACAATGTTTGAACATATGAGCAAAACGGAGGGGTTCTACACTCATGGTAATGTATAAGGTAGAGGGGTTGAGGGTTTAAGGATTGAAGGATTAAGGGTTGAGGGTTGAGGCTTTAGGGATAGGGTTTGAACAAACTATGGATTCTTGGGAAAAAATACATGTAAGCATAATAGTAAGCAATATCGTAGACAAGGAAATGAGTTGTTTGAAAGAATTCCTATGAGACCATATTTCTTCGAGGCATTCTTTCAAAAAAACAGTGCCTTCTCTATCCTATTGCTTACTATTATGCTTCAAGATAGATTTTTTCCAAGCATCCATAGTTTGTTTGCAAGCACCTATTTCAGGCTTTTAGCCATAGCAGCAAGGAAGTGAATTGTTTGATAAATTGATTTGGTATACATGTATGGAAAATATGGTAGCATAGCCAAGGCAGTGAGCTATTTGAAAAAATGACTTAAAGAAATGTGGTCTTATGGTGATGGACATCACCATGAGACCACATTTCTTGGAGGCAATTTTTCAAAAAGCTCATTTCCTTGTCTATGCTACCATGTTTATTATGCTTTGATAGATTTTTTCCAAGCATCCATTTTACTAATATACAAGGTAGTGAATTGTTTGAAAAAATGCCTCAATAAAATGTGATCTCAAGGAATGTCATGACAAGATGCAATTGGTAGCTGCTCCTAGATATTAGTTATGAAATGTGAAGTAATTGCATCACTTCTTATGTTGACTTTCTAAATTTAACTATATTACAATTTAAATTTTGTCATCTATCAATATCTAGTTATTAGTTATGCAATGTGAAGTAATGCTTTGATTTTGAAATATGTGCAATGCAATGCAATCAATGATATGAATATAAACTACACAAATAGATATTAAGTACAATTCATTAGTTAAACTCTTTATTTTATTACCTCGGTGAAGCTATGAACTCCACCTCCACTAGGAGGTGTTGTTGTGAAATCTCCAAGATTAACCTATTCAACATCCAAAATCAGATATTAAAATACCATTCATATAACAATGCTATTCATGTGTAATATTTATAATTGTTTACTAGTTACATACTGCAATAGTACATGTCATAGCATTATACCGAGGTGGAGAACCACTAAAAACTGAATGAATTCCATGACCTTGGTATTTAATGACAATCATTAAACTAAATTAGTTAATCTTGCATTTCAAAAATGAAATTTAGTAAATTAAATTCAATGAACTTGCTAACATTTACCTGAATATCAAAGCTGAAAGCCTCATTCTGGAGAGAATTTGTCATCACCAACTACTCAGTTGAAAATGTATCCTTCACACTTGCCTCTTGACTATCCATGGGGTCATATCCACAGGGTGACCCACAATCCTAAAAAATATTGGGTGGAACCCTACTGTTCAAAGTCTCCCTTGGCTCATAGTGTGTTGTAGGACCGACATGCTCTATGATGCTTTGGGTCAAGAAAATAATGGGTTGTAGCATCTCGACCTCGACACTCCTTCACAATGGAGGGGATAGACATATGCTCATAGGTTGGTCTACCGAGTGCTCATCTCATTGGTCGCTATGGATCAAGACGTTCCCCTGGTCTATCTTGTGCAAACCCACCACCTCCACCCTAGAAGTCATGCATATCAAAATAGTTGGGGATTTTGTTGAGGACAAACTCATAGTAGAGTTTCCTCAAGAAATATTGTGGGACCTCAATACCGTTGTATCGAGTATGGTCAAAAACCATCCACCACCTCTACCAAAAATGGTTCTTTATCCCTTGGTGGTTGCACCAATGGATAGCGAACCTCTTTCTTGTAGGGTGTAGAGGTTGATTTGTTCACGGGTCTGTGAAAAGGGAACACAAGTCAAATTTTATAATTTTTTCATTTTTGAATTGTTTGTAGGATAGTTTATCTACGTACCATCTCTTCTCCACCCAACCACTTACTTGCTTGCTAATTGAATTTACATGTGTTAACATAGATTCAAGTGTTTTTGCAAGCATGGCTCTTTGCGAGGTTGAACTTGCAGGATCTTTCAACCTCACAATTAACTCAATTTGTTTTTTCTTATTTTCAATTTCCCCCATTAAATTTTGTTGAGTTCCAAGGGGATGTTGAGGAATTATTGGAGGTGTTTGTTGGGGTTTTTGTTCAACAGGTATTTGGTGTTGAGGTGATTGAGGATTTTGAGGAGAAGGAGGTGCATTATCAATTCCTATAATTTAAAAAAAAATTACATAAAAAAACCACTTAAATCTACATATTTAGTAACTAATTCACACAAAAAAACAAACAATACTTACTCCTTTGACCTCCCCGATTTCATGTCAGCATTTTCATGAAGAATCGACAATGATTTGGTGAAGAATTTTCCCTCCAATTATGTGAGTGCACTCACAAAGGTTTGCAAGCCATGGGTTTGCAAGCAATGGGTTTGCAAGAAAAAGCAGAAATCAAAAATGACAAACATTGTACTTTTTTTTATAAAGAGTCATAATGCACCTTTTTGGCCCCCATGTTTTTGCACCTGCCCAATTTCAAGAGAAAATAAACTATAAATTGATTTTCTAATTACACCTAATGCATCCAAGGAGATATTCCAAGACTATTGAACCCACATGAACAATACATAGGATTGTAGGGTAAACAAAACCTTAGTCCTAGCATTATCCTACTTGAAATTATACATTACAAATACATTCATAGGTTTAAAATTCATAAAATAAAATACAAGTATCAAGATTCATGGCCTTCCTACACCAAGAGAACTTATTTGTGATCAATGGCTTCATAGTTAAATATACAACACTATCCAAAGTGTCAACCGTAGATCTAGCAAGACCTTACATTCACAACCATTTATTGCACAAAGTGATATCGAACATCGGGTAAAAGTACAAAGTTGTGTCACAATTCTAACCAACTTATCAACACAAGTGAATTTTAGTATTTCTTGGGGTCATTTCTTAAATTATACCCTAATTGATGGAGGCCTAAGACTATAAGGGATGCTAGTAGAAACCATGAGAGCACCACTCAAATTTGTTTATCTTTAGACCTATAGATTAGACCTCGATTTTTTTTGTAAACATAAAGCATTACATTCTCATGCAAAATGAATTTAAATTGATAAAACCTTGGAATGGATGCAAATGGGCTAGGAAATGTTTTTGGATGGAAAAATCATATTGAATGGAAAGACAACATGAGGGTGATGGATTGAGAATGTGGTGAGATGAGGTAGGAATAAATCCATTCAATCACAGATTGAAGGGAATGAATGGTGGAAGAAGATCAGGGCGTGGAAAACTAGAGTAGGAGGCTTGAATTTGGTAAAGGCAACAATGGTAGTCAAGGAAGACAAGCACCACTAAATAAAAATCATGTAATCGGTGCAGTCGAGAAAATATTGGGAAGAAAGAAGGAAACCTCGGTAGATCTGAAAGGGATTGTGGAAGAAGATGCAAAAGTTTTTGAAAAAAATGTCCTCATTGGATTTTTTTTTGGGTAAGCGCTACACTCGGAAAGAAATCGAGGAATGGGTAGTAAAAATTTGGATGGAAACATAATAATAAATTTCCTACCCAAAGGATTTTTCATTGTCACAATGGAGAGAGAATAATTAAGGGAGAAAGTTTGAAGTAATGATAGATGGAAAAATGGCGAAAGTTTTCTCTATCTGCAAAAATGGGAGAGGAACTTCAATCCTCTTCTTTGTAATCCACATAATGGACCAAAGTGGATTCAGTTATATAACTTACCGTATGAATACTAGTCTAGTCGATGCCTCACCAAAATTGGTGACTCCATGGGGCTTGCAATCGACATTGATCTCAAAAATAATGAAACCTTGATATACACAAGAATCCAAATCCTGACCATTCATGATATACCAGAGGAGATATCATTGGTTACGGAAAAAGGTGTTTGGAAGCAAGAAGTTGAAGCTGGAAAAGTCAAATTTTTCTGTTTCAATTGTAAACAATGAAACCATAATGAAACAAATTTTCGGAACAAGAAAAAGAAGGCTAAGGAAGTAAAGCAGAAAAAAGGCCAGATTAATAAAGTGCTAGGCTTGTCTACAGACCAAAATGAAGAAGAGAAAGGTGAGTGGGAAATTGTGGTGGCGGATCCAATTTCCTCAAGAGATCCTACAACCGATGCGAATATGGAGGAGGGGGAAATATATGAACACAAAGTGTTATTGGAAATCCTACTACTGCAGAATGGCGTGACATAAAATTTGAATGCAACTTTTTGAAAGTGAGGATGAGTCCGACCAAGAGGTAAAGGAAAGTTTGGATATGTGTAGCCAAGAATCATCTGCCAGACAACAAAGAAGGCTTTGGGTGTCAGGACTGGTAGAAAAACAAACAAAAAAAAATGTGAAGAGGAAGCACAAAAAGGGGATCGATCCTCAATAAAACAATATATGAAAAGGTCCAAGGGAGGATGCACCTCCCTTGAGGGAAGATGAAGTTCCTCATGTGGAACGTTAGGGGCTTGAATGCCCCTAACAGAAGATGACTCATGAAACACTAGTTAGAATGTTTGGATGCAAATGTCATATTGTTGCAAGAGACAAAGTTGATGGACTAGGAAATGATAGCATTTGTGAATTAATGAAAAAGGTGGAGAGGCAATTTTTTCAATCCTGAAGGAGCATCTGGCGGGATTGGTGTCCTGTGGAACGATTCAAAAATTGATATAAACATCATAACAAGGCATCGCTCATGGATGAAAATGACGGTAAATTCAAAGGCAACCAATCTAAAACTATGTGTTTTCAATATTTATGGTCTGGTTAGAACAAAGGATAAGAAAGATGTTTGGTGCTCCATTCTAAAAGAGATCAATAATTCCAAAACTATAGTGCTGGATTTAATACAATCTTGGATCTATCAGAAAAAAATGGAGGTTCGAGAAAAATTTCACAATCACAAAATGATTTTGTACATTTTGTTGATGAAATTAATTTGATAGATATTATAACTCCAAATGGCATTTATACGTGGACTAATAGGAGAAAAGGGCTCACTAGTATTGCTGAATGACTAGACAGGTTTCTAGTTTTTGAAGTGTGGTTGTAGGAAGAATTTTTTTCGAAGGCTTTAATCTGCCCTTCACTGATATCAGATCACTTTCCTGTGGAGCTTGTCATTGTGGAGAAGGCTAAACAAACTAAGGGGTAATTTAGGTTTGAAAACATGTGGCTGAGAAGTGAAGGTTTTTTGGATCTCCTTAAAGGCTAGTGGCTGGAACCCTTAAAACTACAAGGTTCCAAAATGTTCATATTCCACAAGAAGCTCAATCGAATGAAGGAAAGTCTCAAAGAGTGGAATAAAACAAATTTTAAAAATATTTATGAAGAAAAGATAAGACTGGAGGAAGCTCTTGCAGAATTGAGTGAGAAGATCATAAGGCGAGGGATGACATTGGAAGAGGAGAAGACCTTGTTGTCTCAATACAATGAAGTTTTAGCTAGGGAGGAAATCTACTAGCGAACCAAGTCAAGAGATATGTGGTTACAAGAAGGTGATTTAAATACACAATTTTTTCATAATTCAATAAAAATAAAAAAGGAGCTAGAATAGAATTGTACAGGTAAAAGATAAGCAAGGCCAAATGCTCAGCGAAGAGGAGAATATCCAGAAGGTAGGGGTGGATTTCTTCAAAGAACTCTTGGGGGAGAATGGTGAAGATGAGTGGCCGGTATCCCACATTTTGGACACTGTGAGCACAAAGGTGAGTGCAGAAATGAATGCAATGTTGGTGGAGAAGGTGTCTTTGAAGGAAGTTAAAGCAACGACCTTTCAAATGAAGCCAGAAAGGCCCCTGGCCCTGATGGGTTTAGTGCTCTTTTCTAACAATTTTGTTGGGATTTTATCAGCAGGGAACTACATGGTGTAGTGGAGGAATTGAGGCATAAGTCAAGCATGCTTAAGGATCTAAATAATACCAATATAGTCTTAATACCGAAAAAGGAGGTTTGCAAATATTTTGTAGATTTTAGACCGATTTCTCTGTGCAACATGATTTATAAAATTGTGTCGAAGGTAATGGCTAATAGGCTAAAGTTAATTTTTCCTAGCATAATCACATAGGAGTAGTGCAGGTTTATACCAGGAAGAAACATATTGGATGGTATCATTGTTTCGCATGAAATTCTACATACCATTAAGAAATCTGCAAAGAAAGGAATGGTGGTCAAGCTTGATATGGCTTATGACAAAGTGTAGTGGCGGTTTTTTCTCAAGGTGAAGGAGCATCTTGGATTCAATAAGAAATGGCTAAATTGTGTGTTTGCATGTATTTCCTCACCAAGATATCCAGTAATCATCAATGGGGCACCTTGTGGTTTCTTTGGCAGTGTTAGGGGCATACGTCAAGGCGATCCATTGTCATCGTTCCTATATGTGTCGATGGCAGAGGTTCTAAGCTATTACATAAATTCCAAACACAGATCTGGCCGGTGGAAAAGTGTCAAAGTTTCATTGGTTGTGCCACCTATCACACACCATTTTTTAGCCGATGACACCTCCTTATGTGGTCATGCATTGCTAGAGGAAGCTGAAGTAATTGGGGAAAATTTAGCACAATGGAAACTTGAATCAGGGTAGAAAATAAATAAAGTGAAATCAGAAATATATCTCTTTAATACGAGCAAGAGGGTCCAGCACAAGATTTCTGCTCGATTAGCATTCAATATTGGCTCTTTTCCAACAAGATATCTGGGGATTCCTCTGTTCACCGGGAAATGCAAATCGGGTTTATGGGAGGATACCATTAGGAAATTCAAGTCAAAAACAAAAAATTTGTGGGGCATGTGGCTAACCTTAGCAGGCAGATTGATAATGTTGAAAGCGATTGTGGCTGCGGTTCTAATTTTTATGCTTTCTTGCCTGCAGTTAAGAAAAAAGGTGGCTAATCACCTTAAAGGCATTCAACGAAAGCTTCCATGGGAAGGGGACCATGAGAAGAAGAAGATTCCTCTGTTGGGCTGGGAGACGGTTTTGAAGCCAAAATCCAAAAGGGGCACAGGTGTTAGAGGCTTAGAAATGCAAAATAAGGCATTTGATGCAAAAGTTATTTGGAGAATGTACAAATTCCTCGATGCCACCTGGTGCAAGATTCTTAAGGCAATGTATTTGGACTCTCAGGAAAGTGAAAGGGTGCTCACGATTGCCAATCCATAGAAGGGGTTAGTGGTTTGGAATTTTTTTGTTAAACTGCAGGTCAATCATAACTGAGCACCTCACTTGGCTAGTGTAGGATGGTAGTAGGGTGGAATTTTGGCATGATTCATGGAATGGTTATGAACCATTGGACAAGTTTCCAGGCATGGAGGATTCAATAGTAGTGTCATCTCTACACTATGGGAAGTTTCTGAAGGGTTATGTAAACATTTGACAGAATAGGGGGAGAATTGTATTTGAATGGAAATATTTTGCCTTCCTGGGATTAGACCAAAGAATAAAGCTAGATGTCAAACTTGCAAGAAGAAAAATTATTTTCACAATGATTTTGGACACCATAAAGTGGTGTGAAGCCAACACAGGAGAATACTTGACTAAGCTTGGCTATGCAATTCAACAGGAATTTTTTTCAAATCAAGATTGGCCATCACAACTTTGTTGGGGCAAGTTCATGCTCCCAAAATTTGGGGCCTTTTCCTGGACAACTTTGTATGAAAGGATACTAATAGGGGAAAGGCTCTAGAAGATATGTATACCAGGACCTCATAGATGCATTTTGTGTGAGGGAAGTATGGAGTCTGCTTCCCATCTATTGCTCCAGTGTGAAATGGCACATGCGTGCTGGAAATTTTTTGCTCAAAATTGGGATGGTGTGGTCCTCTTCAGAACATGCTTTATGAAGTCTTCCAAGCATGGCCCATGCTATACAAAGGGTCGGCTATGGCTGGGTTGTGGATGGAAGTCCCATCTATGATAATTTGGAAATTGTGGAAAGAAAGGAACGCGCGTATTTTCAAAGAAAAGAAAACTACTTTAATGGGGTCCTCGTCAAAATTGAAAGGGGGCTCTGTGAGCACTTTAATGTCACTGCCAGAATCAAAAAATATAAGTTTGTTATGGTATGGGATCAAGCCATGATCAAAAATTGGCCATTGCTAGAATCCCCTAAAGGATTCTTGCTTCACAACAAAGGGGGAAGGAGGCAACCAAAATGGTGATCCCTCCTAGTGGTAGACTAAAACTGAGCTTTGATGGGGCCTCTAGGGGAAACCCGGGTCCTTCTGGGGTAGGATTTGTCTTGAGAAATACGGAAGGTGCTATCATTTTCACGCTCTAAAAAAGACTACCCCAAGCCTCCAACAATGAAGCAGAATTTGCAGCATTACTCGAAGGGCTAAATCATCGTGTTGACAATTCCAAGTGGGGCATAGATATTGAAGGCGATTCACATATTGTGATAAAGGCAATAACAAAAAGATCTTCACCAAACTGGAGATTAAGCTTGTGGGTTACTAAAATCATTGTAAATTTGGATCAAGTAGGGGACTACAGAATAAAACATGTTTACAGGGAGGAAAATGGGGTGGCCGATTTTCTCTCGAAGGTCGGTGTGGACCAAAAAGTTGGTAAGGTGTTTTCAAATTATCCTATGTGTTGGGCGGGTTTGGAAGTTATTTTGGAAATGGAACTTAAGGGAAATGCTAGCTAAATTTTTTGTGAGCCAGTGGTGGCACTAGCCTCGTGGTATCTCAGGCAGGTAGCCAATTCCGAGAGTGTTTTGCTTGTGGCATTTTGTTACGGTAGGGTCAATGAAAACTAAGTGCAACAAAAGAAGGTGTTTTCACATCTATTGTAATCTGGAAGTGTTGGCTGATGTAAATTTCTGATTTGATGTAAATGCTCTGATTTTAATACAAAGTGTGCTACCCACTAAGGTAGTGATTTTCCAAAAAATAATAATAAAAAAATCCCCTCAATCACTTTAGAAGAAAACTCGTTTTCATAAAAGTCCATATATAGAAAATCTCACCTAGCTCAAATTCTCAAGAAATCAACTACCTTGTGAAAATTTTGTTGCAATAGTGTCTAGAAGCAACATAAGGATTATTTTATACTAGGAGATGAAAGATAAATCACTCTAGGAATCTTTGAAGTATTATAATACATGGGATAGAAATAGAAATTCTTGATGACCAATGCCAAAATTCTATTTTTTATGTTAAAATGAGGCAAAGGTCTTTAGTTTTTCCAGGGTTGATTAGGGATTTGAAAGAAGGGAATATAATGGGTGGGTAGGTATCATAGTTAGTTATCTCCCATCCAAAGCTACAAGAGGATGAAAAGGTTTGGTTTACCTATTGGGTGGTGAAACATGTGTGATGTCCTCAAATGAATTTTAAGCTCAATTTGTAGGGGGCATAAAAATAAAAGGTGGCCATCTAAGGATAGTTGTATGTGTGGATAAATTTCTCATTTGGATGTACTTTTTAAAGGGTAAAGTTGGAATCAACCCTAAAGGAATCCTAGGAATTACATCTTGAGGCTAAACAAAGGGGTAAAGGGGTCAACAACTAGGGGAAACATTAATAAAGGCTTAGTACATATGAAGGGATGAAAAATTAAATAAAAGATAACATCTAGGGATGATGAACAGGGCTTAAGATAGTACAGGAAAAAGGAAAAACATGTCTAGAAGATACCAAATACTAGGAAAAAGGGTCAAAATGACACATAAAACACACACATGACAAAGGGGCTAAAATGCACACAACGGTGTAATAAGGGTATGCAAATCATGTTATTACACATAGGTGGATAAAAGTTATGAATAGTGATTGGTGGAGGTTAAGTGATATATATTGATTATTGACATACGAGTGTTGGGATATTGTTGTTTTGTGCACTAAATATGTCAAATTGGGCAATGAGATCATATGTAGTTTAGAATACAAATATAAAAGTATAATGTATGTAGTTTTGTATCTCAACAATAAAAGTAAGTTGCAATAAATATATGATTTTATATTTATAAGATTGTAATTGTAGTGACAAAAAGTGCACACTTCATAGTTTTCCACCTTGTTTTGTACATATTTTGATGACATCCTCAAATTTTAACCATGATAATTTTAAATTTTGATTCCATCAAATCAAATTATATTAGTCTTCTCATCTTCTTAGAGGTCATGCAAGAATTTCAATTCTTTTTTAAATTTTTATTGTGATGAATTGAATCGAAAATATAAATGAGAAATAATTTTGGTCATAAATGATTAGAAATTAAATTAGATTATTGAAGTAGTCTCAATTTAATTGCAGCTAGCCCGGTATAATAAAGAGTGTAGAAGCTATTAAAATGGTATTTGACACGTTGCCTCAAGAAAATGTGGAATTGTGAGCTGCATAGATTGCAAGATATGTTCAAAATGAATTATTTGAAAAAACCTTACAAATTTTTAAGTAAATGCCATTAAGTGGCATAGAGCCAAATTTTGCAACCTTGCCATCCTTTTATTAAGGATACTTCTCTCACATTTGGATTCTCAAATGGTTGTATTACCATGTTCAAATGGATGAAATGAAGTATTCATTAGAAGATGTAAAGCCAAATTCTTCCACCTTTGTAGAAACATGTGACAAATTGAAGAGTCAAATTCTGAAATACATGGTGGTTGCAAAGAGATTCATTCAATTTACAATAGAATAGGCACTGTACTTCCATGTAGAATTTGATAATTATATTCTTTGCTCTAGATCAATGGGAGCCTAGAAATCTAATTCATTTTGTTGATCGTTGCAGTAAAGGTAATGCAATCTATTGTTATATAGCCATTTTCCTCTTGAGGTGAACAATATTTTGAGAAGGAAAGCTCAAAAATGGAAGCTTTGAGCCTATTTTATCAACTTGTGTGTGTTTGGAAGCTCTAGGATAGGGTAAAGTAGTTCATAAAGATATAATTAAAGAAAAGGATATACAAGTAAGGCTCTGAAACTTTAAAAAAATACCTAGGAATGTGTTCTCATGGATGTTGGAGTGAAAAGACACTGAGAGGGCGGGGGGGAGGGGGGAATGAACCAGTGTTATTAACTTCTTTACCAAATTTAATTGAAACTAAAATAAACCAGATGTATGCTCTCATTTATCAATGATAAACTCATTCATGTATTGAATGCAATCACATAAACTGAAATGAGAATAGTAAACCATAGAAATTTAAAGCATTAAAGCACTGAATCAAATGAACCACAAATAATCAAATAGACACAAGATATGCCGAGTGGAAAACCCTCTTGGGGTAGAAAAACCACTCCTAAACCTGCTGCCTTTTTCAGGCTTTCATTTCAATAATCATTTTTGACAATGCCTCATAGGTTGATTTCTAAGCACCGACTCAAGGAGTACCAACCCCTCTTTTTAGAGACACCAATCTCAAGGAGCACCAACCCCTTTTCTATTTTTCAATAGAACATACAATGATACAAAGGATCTCTTTGTTTCCCTGATTTCTATCAAGTGCCTCTTGATAGACAATGTGTAGAATTCTAAAATGTCAGTAATGACACTTCAGAGTTCCACCCTTTATCAAGCCTTACAAAATATTGAGGAAAATCTTGTTATAGTATCAATATAACTTCTCATCAAACTATATTATTAGTTGTGTGTTCTAACTTTCTTTTTCTCTCACCTTGTTTCATACATTTTTCATGATACTTTTGAAAACAGCTAACACACTGTGTTTTCCAATTTTCAGCTAAAAGAATAATCCACTATACCACATACAAAACTATTATATTTTGCACTTCTGTTTCTTTTTTATTTTCATGTTTTTTAGTCATCATGCAACCCTAATCTCTCTATTTTCATCTTTTTACAGATTACATCATTACATTCAAAGAAAATTACAACTTTCGGTTACAGCTGAAACTTGTTTTTTACCAAAAAAAACATAAGTGATCTTGTAGATATTTAACCACTTTCTTGTCAAGTCAATTTTCAAGGAATACAGAGTTCTTTAGAGCATAAAATTTTCTCCAAGCATGAATATAAATATAGTATGTAAAAATAGAAGTGACAAAACCCTATCTAGTCGAGAAGCCTACAAAAGAAGAGCTTAACCAAACAACATCAAGGCATGCATGTGTGCATAAATAATAACCATTGAAAACAAATGGAAAGAGAGGTAACAGAATCTTTATTTTGAGCAAATGAAACCCCATAAAGAGTGTACCCAAGAGCAGTTAACCATGACCTCAGGTGTGAAGATGAGTAGATATTCCAAGAATAATACCCATTAAAACAACTGCAACATTCTAAGTAACTGAAAGAACAATGCTTCCATAACCGAAATCAGCTTTTAAGAGAAGTTGCCAAAGATTCTAGCTAAGTATTTGAAGAGTTTCAAAGAATTTAAGATTACCCACAAATATCTAAGTCACAAACCCTTTAAAAACTGTCATGATAACCTTTAATGAAAATGCAGTCAAGTTTTAAAGCTATCATTTCAGATCTAATCATGAAAGGAATAGATATTTTTTTTTTAGTTTTTAATTTGCATAGAAAACTTAATTCGTAATAACCTTGCTTGTGAAGTAAGGAATCTAAAAGGTAGAATGAAAGAATACCTGAGAATAGAAATGGAGTTGTTGTCACAAAAGTGTTTACTAGATCTGCAGAGAAAGAAACGGCCAAGACATCTTCCAATCTCGGGCCTTCACCTAACGGCAGGAAGTAGACACAAAGAACGACCATTATACTGGTCCTTTGACCTTCCACATATGCTATCCAAATTTAGAAAGCTAGTGAGTGCAAATAAATGGCTGAGGGCAAGAATCCATGGTGGTGGCCAGTGTAGGGTTCCATAAACATGAGCGGTGAGAACGAAAAATAGTTTTCCCTAAACTTCCAAAGAAAGCATTCAAAATCATTTGCAAAGGTTGATAATCATTTGGAGTCCAAGATGAAATTCATGATTATTCAAAGACTCATAATTCCCTTTGAAATCCATGGGCAGATAAATGATTTGCATTCTGACAGGCATTATAGCTTTTGACTATTTTAGACAATGTGTAATCATCGACCAATTTAAGCTTTGAAGAATATTGATATGACCACATTACTCACAAATGCCGATTTCCAAAGACATGATTATTTCCAAATGATCAAAGCTTAGTCACATCCAACGTGACATAAAATAATAAAAAATACCTTTATACCTACTGTCGGCTTTTAAGCCTAGAGACTTGTCCACCGTAAGGCCCGAATCATATGCAAATAATTGTTAATTTGTTTACCTTTGACCAAAGCTGATTTGCCACCTCATTAAAATCCAATGCCAAAAGATATGCCAAATATTGTTCAAAGCCTTGTGAAGTGATAAAGATTATCATTCATGCTAAATTCAAAATGCCTTTCAGCTATGCCAAAAACCATAATCCAAATGCCCATGAGACAATATTTTATGACATATGCCCAAACCATTATCAATTGGTTAAGGAAACCCGATAGGGTTTTCTTAAAACTGAAAAGCAAAGTGTATCATATAAACCCAAGAACCACAAATAACTGAATGCAATACTTGACTGAATCTGAGCAATGAAACATAAAACTGTAACCAAAATACCTCAACTAAGATCTACACATGGAGCCAAGATATCAGTGCCACCCAAGATAATAACAAAAATATAGTAAATATGCCAATCAGAAAAGCAGATCAACTGAGTAAACTATCACCAAGATGCTAGACTGTAATAAAAATTGTCATCAAGGAAAAATTAGCACAATAGAGATTTAAAAAGCCCCCCCTTTGTCCTTGATGGCAAAAACTGAGCCACTAAGCCAAAATATAGTAATGGAACCGAATGCTCATAATTCTCCCCCTTTTTGTCACAAGGATAAAGGGAAGTCAACAAAGATAAACTAGAATCAACTATGGATTTCCATGAAGTTGCAGATGTAACATTTGAGCAACAAAGTATGAGCTGTAGGAAAAGTTAACCAACTCCCCCTATCACCAAGATAGACTGATTAAGATAACAGAGATTGAAAGACAACTTCCAATCTAGACCTAAGTCTTTCAAAAACAATTTTAGCCAATGGTTTTGTAAAATGTCAGCAACCCATGCTTCTGTGGGAACATATTGCACAAAAATCTTGTTAACCAACACCTTTTTATGAAGAAAATGAAACTTAATAGCAATGTGTTTAGTGCGAGAGTGCACTACAGGATTTTTTGAGATATTGATTGCACTAGTATTATCACACATAATAGAAATAGGTTTAGGGATTTCAATACCCATGTTAGATAATGTATGCGACATCCATATTACTTGAGTAAAACAAGAAGTGGTAGCAATATATGCTGCTTCAGCAGTAGAGAGTGAAACAAATTCTTGTTTTTTTTTGTTCCAAGCCACTAAACGATCACCAAGAAAGAAAGCAGCACCATTGGTGCTTTTCCTATCATCTAGACAACCAACCCAGTCAAAATTAGTATATGCCACTAATGAAAAGTCATTGCTTTTGGGATACTAGAGTCCATAGTCGATTGTGCCTTGTACATATTTAAGAATCCTTCTAACAACATTAATGTGAGATTTCTTAGGAGATAACTCAAATAAAAAAACCATGCAAACAACTTGCATAATGTCAGGTCTTGAGGCTATTAGATATAATAGGTTGCCTATCATTGACCTATAGTCAGTTGGGTTGACAGCAGGAGAATCATCAACCTTGCTGAGTTTACAGCCGATAGCCATTGGAGTGCTAACTAGATGATATTCATCCTGAAATTTATTTAACATTTCTCTAGCATATCATGTTTGAGAGAGAAAGATACCTGATTCAAGTTGAGATATTTGAAGACCTAATAAGAAGGACAATTCTCCCAAAATAGACATTTCGAACTCAGATTTCATAATCTGTGAGAATTTTTGACTCAAGGCAATGTTGTTGTAGCCAAAGATAGTATCATCAACATAAATTTCAACAACTAAAATATCAGACCTTTCAATTTTAACATAAAGATTGATGTCTACTCCTCCTCTAATGAAACCTTTTGATAGTAAGTGACTGCCCAATCTAGAGTACCAAGCTCTAGGAGCTTGTTTTAGGCCATATAGAGCCTTTTTCAGCCTATAGACATGATTGGGTTTGTTTTTACAAGTAAACCCTTTAGGTTGTTCTATGTAAACTTCATCCAAATACCCATTCAAAAAGGCAGTTTTAACATCCATTTGATATACAATAAAGTTCTTGAAAATAGAATATGCCAAGAAAATTCTAATTGATTCAAGTCTAGCTACTGGTGAAAAGGTTTCACCGAAGTCAATACCTTCTTGCTGAGCATATCCTTTGCAGACATATCTAGCCTTGTTGTGAACAACATGGCCATTTTCATCATGTTTATTTCTGAAAATCCACTTACCTCCTATGAAATTTTTGTCATCTGGTCTTGGGACTAGCTCCCAAGATTGATTTTTTTCAATTTCATCAATTCCATCGTGCATTGCATTAAGCCATCATTCATCAGTTAGAGCTTCATCAATTTTTTTTGGCTCAAAATGAGTGATTAAACAAAAAGCAGTAAGCCCCCCTATGTGAGATTTTTCATCATAGTTAACTATTCTTTTCCTTGTTTGAACTCCTACTAATTTATCTCCTATAATCAGATCTTTATGATGGTTTCTAGCAAGAGATTTTGAAGGAGTTTTAGTTACACATTTTTTAGAGATCGTTTCAACATCTTTAGATTTTGCTACAGCTAGTTTAGGACTTGCTTATTTTGTTTCAGGCTTTAAATTTTCAAAGCCTTCATAATTTATATCAAGTTCAAATTCTTCCTCCTCATCATCCTGCAAAGATTCAACATCAAAAAGAAAAATTTCATCAAATTTGATATTGACAAATTCAACAATTTTATTTAGCCTATTGTTAAAGAATTTAAAGGCTTTGTTCTTAGTAGAGTATCCTACAAAGATACCTTAATCTATCTTAGATTGAAAACTACCTAAGTTATCATCGTCTCTCTTGATAAAACATTTGCAGCCAAATATTCTGAAATATTTAATTGAGGCAGATTTACCATACCATAGTTCATATGGAGTGAAATTTGATTTCACTCTGATCTGGAGTCTATTCAAAATTTAGACAATTGTATGAACAAATTCTTTCCAGTACATGTTTGGCATATTTGCTTCATTCAAGATAGTCCTTTCCATTTCTTTTACACTCATGTTCTTTCTCTCAACTAGCCCGTTTTGTTGAGGTGTTCTGGCAGCAACATACTGTCTTTTTATGCCATGTCTTTCACAGTATTCAATGAATTATTGTGAGGTGAATTCACCACCTTTGTCAGATCTTAGCCATTTCAATTTTAAATTTGACTCTCTTTCTACCATTTTTCTAAAGACTTTAAGACATTCAAAAGCTTCTGATTTATTCTTGAGAAAGGTAACCCATACCATACGAGAGTAGTCATCAAAAAATAGCATGAAATATTTCTCACCATTGATAGATATAGTCCTTGTAGGACCACATAAGTTAGTATGAACAATTTACAGAGGTTTAGTAGAGGAATGTTCCTTGGATTTAAATCTTACCTTAGTTTGCTTTCCTTTGATACATTCTTTACATACTGCATTATCACGCTTTTTCAGAACAGGCAGACCTCTTACATTCTGATTTTTACTAATTCTAACCATATTGTCAAAATTAATATGACCTAGTCTGTTGTACCACAACCAAATTTCTTCAACATGACTCATTAAGCACATACCTTGATTGTTTTCATTTCCAAAATTTTCAAGTAAATTTTAGACATTTCCCTTAGTCCTTCTTCCAGCAACAATAGCTTTTCCAATCTTATTTTTGATTTCACACCCCTGTGAAGTGAACATGACTTGATAGCCACTGTCACAGATTTGAATGACACTCAAAAGGTTATGTTTTAAGATTTCCTTCTACATAATACACATTATAAATAGGAGTGTCTTCATTCATAAAAAGAGAACCTCTATCTTTGAATTGGATTCCAGAGTCGTCTCCAAACTTTACATATCCACCTACATAGTCTTCTAGATTAGTAAAATTTTCTTTGTCACCAGTCATGTGGTTTGAAAAACCACTGTCTAGGACCCATAAGTCTTTTTTCTTGGAGTGGAAGGCAGTTTTAACTAACATGGTTTGCTCTATGTTGTTGACAACTTTGGGTTTTTCCAGACCTTTATGGATTTCTGTTGTTTATTTTTCTGATCAGCATTACATTGCTTAGTAGAATGACCCAAAGACTTGCATGTGAAACATCTAATCTGTCTTGGAAGGCTATGATTCTTCCTAACACCAAATCTAGGAGTTCTAGGATTTATAAATTTGCAAGAGTTCACCTTGTGACCAAATTTGTTGCAAAAGTAACAATACCCATAAAAGAAAGGGTAAGAACTATAAGTCATTTTGTTGCTCCTAAAAGGATGAACATGATCCTTATCAAAGTTGGGATGTTTGAGTTCAGGAATTTTGTTTCCAGCAAAAACATTGTTCTTAGCACTGATATTTGAACATTCACCCTTCACAAAACCAATACCAGTTTTGTCGTTGTTCAGTTTCTATTTACTGAGCATGCCAATCAGTTTAAGAGTGCTCTCATATTTCTCAATCGTATTTCTAAGATCTAAAATCTCATGTTCAAGTTTTTGAATTTCTTGATCTTTAAAGCTTATGCCAATACGAAGACAGTCTTCAACTCTCTTGGATTCTTCAAATTGAGTTTTTAATGAGACTATCTCAAGATTTATGATTTGCTCCTATGAAATATCTTGAGCAGTATTTTGTTCTTGAGCACACATTTGGCTTTTAAGTTTCCTTAGCTCTTTTAGAGCACATTTCAGTTCCCCTTCATAATCCACTTCTCCATCTTTAGCATCATTGCTGTTAGTTTCATCTTGCTAAATGATTTCAGCCATGAATAGATTTTCATCCTCTTCATCTAATGAATCTTCAGATTCAAAGTCTGTTTCTTATTTGTTGAACGAACTTTTATTCTTTTTGAAATTGAATTTATTTTTGGGTCTATAAGCCTTTTTCTTTGCCAATTTTTTAGATTTGTCATTATCACTACTTGTGTCACCATAGGGGCACTTTGCAGCAAAGTGGCCTATTTTGCCACAATTAAAGCATTTGAAGGGAATTTTTCCATTATACTTTCCAGAACCCTTTTTGAGTTTCCTCACAAAGTGGGATTCTTTGGAGTCAGAAAGTTCTGATTTAGTGGGCTCATCCTTATCTTTCCTTTCAGTATTAAAACCAATTTCTTTGGTAGAGGTATTATTTTTACTAATCCTCATTTCATAGGCAGTCAAGGTGCCTTGTAGGCTGTCAAGGGTAAGCTGGGATAAATGTTTCTTCTCTTCTAGAGTAGCAACCTTAGCTTCAAATTTTGTTGGCAAGGTTCTGATGACCTTGGTTACAACATCAAATTCCTTAACTTCTTCTCCCAGACCCTTCATGGAATTGACTATTTCATCAACTCTCAAAAATTAGTTAGCTACTTTCTCATCATCCCTCGTTTTTAAATCTTCAAACTTGTGTTTTAAAGTGAGGACTTTAGACTGTTTTAACTTTTCATTTCCTTGAAAGATAGTTTCAAGTTTACCCAAGATTTCCCTAGTAGAGCTACAGTGCATGACTTTTATAAATACATCTTTAGTCAGGGCACACAAAAGAGCATGTTTTTCTCTTGCATTGGTTTCATATCTTTTCTTTTCGTCAAAAGTAGTAGGCAAAGTAGCTGGTATACTGTACCCAGACAATACTATGCTCTAGACATCGAGGTCAATAGAAGTTAAATAAGTCTTCATTCAAATTTTCCAGAATACATAATCAGTTCTATCAAATAATGGAGCTCTAGTCATGGAAGTACCTTGATGACCTTGAGACATTTTGAATAGACTCCTAGGATATAATCAATCCTAGGTTGGAAAGACCTATCAAAGAACCCTAGGATCTGATACCAATTGTTGGAGTGAAAAGACACTGAGAGGGGGGGGCTGAATCAGTGTTATTAACTTCTTTACCAAATTTAATAGAAATTGAAATAAACCAGATGTATGCTCTCATTTATCAATGATAAAATCATTCATGTATTGAATGCAATCACATAAAATTAAATGAGAATAATAAACCATAGCATTTTAAAGAATTAAAGCACTAAATCAAATGAACCATAGATACTCAAATAGACACAAGATATGCCGAGTGGAAAACCCTCCCGGGGTAGAAAAACCACTCTTGAACCTGCTGCCTTTTTAGGCTTTCATTTCAATAATCATTTTTGGAAATGCCTCATAGGTTGATTTCTGAGCACCGACTCAAGGAGAACCAACCCCTCTTTTTAGAGACACCAATCTCAAGGAGCACCAACCCCTTTTCTATTTTTCAATAGAACATACAATGATACATAGGATCTCTCTATTTCCTTGATTTTTGTCAAGTGCCTCTTGACAGACAAAGTGTAGAATTCTCAAATGTCAGTAATGACACTTCAAAGTTCCACCCATTATCAATCCTTAAGAAATCTCGAGGAAAATCTTGTTACAGTCTCAATATAACTTCTCATCAAACTGTATTATCAGTAGTGTGTTCTAACTTTCTTTTTCTCTCACTTTGTTTCATACATTTTTCATGATACTTTTGAAAACAGTTAAAACACTTTGTTTTCCAATTTTCAGCTAAAAGAATAACCCACTATACCACATACAAAAATATTATATTTTGCATTCTGTTTCTTTTTTCTTTTCAGGTTTTTCAGTCATTATGAAACCCTAATCTCTTTGTTTTCATCTTTTTACAGATTACATCATTACATTCAAAGAAAATTACAACTTTCGGTTACAACTAAAACTTATTTTGTACCAATCAAAACAGAAGTGATCTTTTAGATATTGAACCACTTTCCTGTCAAGTCACTTTTCAGGTAATACAAATTTCTTTAGAGAAGAAACATTTCTCTAGGAATGAATAGAAAAATAATATGTAAAAATAGAAGTGATATAACCCTATGCAATCGAGCAGCCTACAAAAGAAGAGCTTAACCAAACAACATCAAGGCATGCCTGTGTGCATAAATAATAACCATTGAAAACAACTGCAAAGAGAGGTAACTGAATCTTTATTTTGACAAAATGAAACCTCATAAAGAGTGTACCCAAGAGCAGTTAACCATGACCTCAGGTGTGAAGATGAGTAGATATTCCAAGAATAATACTCATTAAAACAGCTGCAACATTTTAAGTAACTGAAAGAACAATGCTTCCATAACCAAAATCAGCTTTTAAGAGCAGTTACCAAAGATTCTAGCTAAGGATCTGAAGAGTTTCGAATAATTTAAGATTACCCACAAACAGAAGTCACAAAGCCTTTAAAAACTATCATGATAACCTTTAATGAAAATGCAATCAAGTTTTGGAGTTATCATTTTAAATCTAATCATGAAAGGAATACACTTTTTTTTTTTACTTTTCAATTTGCATAGAAAACTTAACTCATAATAACCTTTCTTGAGAAGTAACGAATCTGAAAGGTAGATTGAAATAATACCTGAGAATATAAATGGAGTTGTTGTCACAAAAGTGTTTACCGGATCTGCAGAGAAAGAAATAACCAAGACATCTTCCAATCTCAGGTCTTCACCCAACGGTAGGAAGCAGACACAAAGAAAGACCATTGTACTAGTCCTCTGACCTTCCACACACGCTGTCCAAAGTCAAAAAGCCAGTGAGTGCAAAGAAATGAGTGAGGGAAAGAATCCATGGTGGCGGCCAATGTAGGGTTCCAAAAACATGAGCGGTGAGAACGAAAAACAGTTTGCTCGAAACTTCCAAAGCAAGCATTCAAAATCCTTTGCAAAGGTTGATAATCATTTGGAGTCCAAGAGGATAGTCATGATTATTCAAAGACTCATAATTCCCTTTGAAATCCGTGGGCAGATCAATGACTTGCATGCCGACAGGCATTATAGCTTTTAACTATTTTAGACAATGTGTAATCATCGACCAAATTAAGCTTTGAAAAATATTTATATGACCACATTACTCACAAATTCCGATTTCCAAAGACATGATTATTTCCAAATGATCAAAGATTAGTCACACCCAATGTGACATAAAACAATAACCAATACCTTTATACCTGTTGTCGACTTTTAAGCCTAGAGATTTATCCACCTTAAGACCCGAATCATATGCAAATAATTTTTAATTTGTTTACCTTTGACCAAAGCCAATTTTCCACCTCATTAAAATCCAATGCCAAAAGATATGCCAAATATTGTTCAAAGCCTTGTGAAGTGATAAAGACTATCATTCATGCTAAATTCAAAATGCCTTTCACCCATGCAAAAAACCATAATCCAAATGCCCATGACATAATATTTTATGATATATGCCCAAACCATTATCAGTTTGTTAAGGAAACCCGATAGGATTTTCTTATTTAACTGAAAAGAAAAGTGTAACGTATAAACCCAAGAAACACAAATAACTGAAGGCAATACCTGACTGAATCTGAGCAATGAAACATAAACTTGTAACCAGAATATCTCTACTGAGATTTGCACATGGAGCCAAGATATCAGTGCCACCCAAGATAATAACATAAATATAGTAAATATGCCAATTAGAAAAGCAGATCAATTGAGTAAACTATCGCCAAGATGCCAGACTATAATACAAATTTTCATCAAGGAAAAATTAGCACAATAGAGATTCAACAATGGAATGCAGTGATTGTATGGGATGATCAAGGAGATGCTTGCCCTATTGTTGAAATGGATCGGATAGATGTGCAACCAACCCATGTTGCTATTGTTTTTGTGCTATCTACCTGCAACCATACAGTTTAGTGGACCAGGGCTACAAGAACTTCAATTCTATAACTAAAGCTCATGGCATAACATCCGGGATGGAGCACTATGATTGCATTGTAGACCTTCTCTATCATCCCTAGCAAAGGTTGTGGAATTTGGTTTTACAACTACCAGTGGAAACCTCAAGCAAATGCAATTGATAGTTGTAAGACCAAATTTTGCAACCTTTACCATCATCATCATGGCCTATGCCAAACTGGGAGGCATGGAACAAGGTACGCATATGAATCAAAGCATGATTTAAAGAGAATTGTTATCAGATTTTGTTGTTACATCCACCCCAGCAGGTGTGGAAGCATAGACAAAACCAGTGAATTATTTGGAAAAATGCCTCAAATTTTTTACCTACAGACAATGCATGTGAACTATTCAACAAAATACCCATCCATTTATGCTAACTATGAGAATGGTAACCCCTACTAGACCATCCACTCAAAGATGGAAACTTTGAAGGTCTAATTGATCATGAGCTTGAAAATATTTTTGATAGGGATAAGATGTCTAGTATGTGACAAGTTATAGTTGCTTGTATTTGTCACTGTGCTTAAAGGTGAACATGGATGTGATAGGTGGTCCATACTATGAAGGTGATTCTATAGATAATGATCTGAATAATGGTGTGTAACCATTCCATAGCGTTCAATATGATTTTCTAAAACTCTCTTTCATTTGTTAGACATTTTGCATGATTGGTTTTAGGGATCAAGAAGTTGATACTAGTTATAGTTTCAGCACTAGTGAGTATATTCTCAATCCTTTTTTTAATAGAAGTGAGCTCCAAAGAATCCAAGTGAATGAAATTAGGACCTCAAGATATATCAAGAAAATCTCATTTGACATTATTTGGTCCATATGATGAACACATAAGCATTGGGGATATCTTAAATGAGGCATCATGTGCAAAGCATGGCAACTCTTGTGAGGGTCTCTCTGTCGGTAATGACACCCAACATCAATTATTTACATAATATATAGATTCCTTTGATGCAGCAATCAAGGCATATAGTACACATTCCCAAAAGGTACCTAACATGCCTATTCATCATTCTCAACTACCAATTTGGGATGGCAACAAAAATGTAATGCTTCATTTTGGGTTTTTTCTTTTAAATGTTTTTCAAGTTTAGGATATGAATGTGAAAAGTTAAAAAGAAACATAGGAAAAAAGAAGTTGTGTTTATATATTCTAAAATTTAGGTATTGATGAGGTGTTTTTGTAAAAAAAAATTGCATAGTATTATACAAAGAATGAAATTGAGACTACATTTGATATTTGAAGATATAAGAGGACATTTGTAGAAAATGCATCTTTCTTATTCTTTCTGCTATTTTACACTACTTTCAAGTTTAGTGCAAATCCATTTCTTCAGTCTCTTATAATTTTGTGTGAAGAAAACTAGTTAATTTTTGTTCATTTTTTTATGACATATATACGATTGAACTCAAATTTCCTATTTGATTCTACATATAGCATGCATGTTCCTTCACTTTCTAATGATTTATAATGAAATATGCTTAGAGGGGAAATTTGGTCATGTGACAAGCTATAAAATTGGTGGGCCAAAGTTGTCATTCTTTAGACCAACATAATATTTTCTTATCATCTAACATCAATTTTTGTTGTTGGGTTTGTTTTTCAAATGTGGTTGTGGAAATATATGTTAAATCGAAATAAACTTGAACTATTATTCATGCATTAAGGGAAGGGGTCGGGTCATGCCACAATGAAGACAATTTTGCTAACAATCTTTTCTAGGGTCCGAACTTCTATACAAGTCATCAAGTCTAACACTCAATAATTTAACTAGAATCAGCATTTTTATTTAAATTAACTACAATATCAATTATGGAATTTATCAATTAACCTTAAGCATACTATATTTTAAAACCTTCAATTTTTATAGCATTTCTTAATAAAAATCTCTTCTTTAGGAATTCAACCATCTAAAATGCTAATAAAGTCAATAGAGTCCGTAATGTGCAAGAAAATTGAGTGAAATGTTGCCTATCATGATAAGAGGGGGTACTTTTTATGACCATCTCTAAAGTTCTTGACTGGTGGGGTTGAAGCACTAATGCATTTATTTGTTATTTTAAATAAATAAAAGGTTAGAGTTCAATTGGTTGAGAACAAATTGTGAGTGTGATGATATGTTTTCTTGATTATGTCATCCACCAAGGCTCAAACCCCCATAAATATGATATAAGGAATAAGACTGAAATTGTGCTTGAATGATTTTGATGGAAAAAATCAAAACAATGACATAAAAGCAAAAAGAAAAGAACACGCTTCGAACAAGAAAAAATAAAATAAATTTATTTTAAGATAACTTGCAAAACATTTTTACTACAGCAATGATGATACATGAACTTATCTTTCTCACATATGTTGAGAATGAATCATGTCTGATATTATTCTGTGAGGGAATATACAATGAGAAAGCAGGGCAGAAAAGCTCTGGCATTTGAATAGTATGCTTCTTCTGTTATACAATGTGGTGAGAGTGAATGAATCCCCACCTGCACCCAACATGATTCATGGCTATATAAATGCCCCGCTATCACTCTACAAACGAGCATAACCCTCCTTTTTGCAGCAATGGTAGAACCTGCCTCATCATGACTATGGGTATGAATAGAATCATGAGCCAATCTACTACTAGCTGTAGTGTAAATAACACTTAAACTAGCTCTATACTTGTAGTAGAACACAGTTCTAAGAATTTTGCAGACATTACAACCCTTTAATGAACAAAGCTCCACTACTCCATTGATAACATTCAGAGAACACATGATGGAGGAACCATGGAATCTCAGCATTTCATTTCCATCAGCCATACAACGGCTGCATTCCTTACCAGCTTTTCTCTTGGTCATTTCTCTATATTCTTCAAATCTGTATAGAATGTCTTCTCTGTGATTTATCTTGACAACTCTTTCAACTTTCACATGCTTCTTTTGAGGCTTCAACCAGCTTGATTTGAATATCATCTCTACGATTTTGCGAGATGAATTTCCTTGAGGAAGCTCTGATGCCATCACTGCTAATGAAGAGTTCATTGAATCCTATTAAAATGAGTAGAATCACCATATATTTGGCTTAAAGAGTCTATTGTACTACTAATTTTAAATTAAAAAAATGTTAGGTATAAATTGTTTCTGGATTCGATTATGCGTGAGACAATCAAATCTAGAAACAGTTCATACCAGTATCATAGACTGTAAATTATACATCTACAACCAAAAAAAAATGGTTTTTTTCTTTCAAATAAAAAATAAAAACTACAAGCTATACCAGACAGATTGAGAGATCTGTGGCAAACATTGTGACAAGTATTTGCTTCAACTACATCCTTATCCTCTGGTCTGCAGAGAATTGAAGATAATTTCCACAGAGAAAAAGAAGAACTCTTCTGTTTTACTGTAATCTTAGCCATTGAGCTTGTTACCCAATTTAGAACTCTTTTTAAGAACACACAAGTCCCTCTAAAAAGGATAAAATCCGAGCAAATTCTTCACGAGCTTGCAGTAATCAAATAAGGCCAAATAACAAAGGGCACGTGTTAGAATTGAACGGCTAACGACAGTTTTGAAAGGCTGGCTTGCAGAGAAAATAATGGGCAGTGGAAGAGAGTGTAGGGCAAGCGACAACAGTAATTTATAGCCATGCAGATCCAAAAAATTTCTCAATGATTGAAAATATTTAATGGTGTATTAGATGATTCCAGAGCCCGAGATTACTGGGTAAGTGACAGTAGGTATTTAAGTCATGTCAAATAAGGGAGAGCATGGGATGACAGTGTCACAATGTTTGCCACACATAGAAATGAAAAATATATAAACATATATTTTTATTTTACTTTGTTAACAATTATATATGTAGGTAGTAGATAAAATAGTTTTAAAGTAAAATTGTGTTCTTATTAATTAAAAATAAATTGATGATGGACGTCTTCACTAATGTATGGAGTAAACTAGACGAGTGTGATCCCCTCTTGATGGTATTGCTCTTGCGGCTTAGCAATCTTGTTGTTTCTTAATGTTTGGACTTGGTCCTACTTAGACTTTTCTCATCTTTTGTTTTGGACTTAGGTTCCACTTAGACATTGAGGGTGTGTCTTCTACCACCCACCCCTTTTTTGTTAATAGTATATTATTATCTTTTTCATTTACAAAAAGTAATAAAATCTTATTCATTAACTAAAAAAAATTGGTAGACAAATAAAATATCTTATTTTTTTATATAATGTATTTAAGTTTAATTAATAATAACCCTTATAGGTATTTATGAAGGATTACTAAACAACAATGTTTAAAGTCAATTTAAATATACAACAATTCATAACACTTAAAATATTACCACAAGATATCTAGTTGTCAACTAATATGAAATTAGATATGAATGCAAGCTAAATAAAAATAAAAATACATAAATTCTATTAATACAATTTAGTTAAATTTTATTATAATATAAATATATATATTTTATTAAGAAAAAACTATAAAGAAGAGTTTATTGCAATGATGAAATTTTCATACTTATCTCGATTCCCATTTGTTTTTGGGTCTTTATTAATGGAATGGTTTAGTATAACTAAGAAATGACAAATGACACACTATCATATAAAGTTGGACTCTTCCTCAATTTATTACTTTCCCTTTTTACAAATCTTTCCATATATTTTTAGCCATATCTTATCTACATTCACTTATATTCCTATACATTTGAAATTTATTATGCTCCACATGTTTAAACATTCATTATGCACATCAATATTACTACAAATTTTCCCTCAATCAATCTTGTGTTGTGGGCAATCTCACATTGCATAGAACTAGCCCTTGAGATTTAAAAATTCAAATACAATTTGTCAATTTCATTCTCACTTGCATGATTTATTGCTATGTAATTATAATTGAAGACATTCAATGTTCATTCATTTATCATCCCAAAATAATTGAAAATCCTATGCATTAAAAAGGAGAATGATTCTAAAAATATTTTGATTTGGAACACTGGGTAAGTGCAAAAAGACGGGGGACCAAAAAGGGGTCTTAAGTGGCCATTTATAAAAGAAGAAGAAGAAGAAGCTAACCTTGGATGAGAAATTGAAGATAATTGCACTCAAAATATGAAGATGCAACAAAAACAAGAGTCATAGCGCTCTTAATCTACTTTCAAAACTACTTTTTTTTTAATGGTAGAGATTAAGGGGTTCAAAAAGGGGGTCTAATTGGCTTAATTTATGGATAGTTTCCTTCATTAGTTTATGTCTTTTATCATTTCAATCTGCCAAGCTTCATAGACATTCCTAAGACTTATGCATCTTTTATACCATTCATACACTTTAAACCAAACATTAGTATGTGGAAATACAAATATGATATGTTGAAATTTGTATGTGTGAATGTATGAATGTTCATGGAATTCAATATGATTCTATACTTAATTTATGATTGTTAATGATGTGTATGTCTTAGGATGAAACTAACCTCTTGTAGCTAGAAGAAGGTAACCTTCAACAACTAGATTTCTAGCCCACAACATAAGGGACCATAGACAATTGCAAGAGAAAGGTTAGAATGGTTAAAGCACTATAGTTCCAAAGAAGAAAAAAGGTGACCATTGAATGGTCAACTATGAGTCACCACAAGCACATTTCTATCCACTAAATAAGATGATAGGAAGAAGGGGCCTGATCTGAGTAGGTTAATCCATGACGTGACATTCTCCATGGAACGTGTCTCTATCATGGCAGTTAACCGTTAGGGTAAAGTTTTAGTTTAAATTATATTCTACTTTTTAATTATGGTTTTCTATTACAAATACTAAGTCCTCTCCCTATCTTTGAGGGAGAGTGAACAAATACATTATGACCCTATTTTCATTCCTAGGATGAATAACTCTTCACAGACCCTATGTAGTGGGATCTGTTGTGAGGAGAAAATCTAGTTAGTTATTTATATTAGTTTTTTCCAATTACTAGCTGGTAATTGATTGTTGTTAAGTTTCATTTTATTAGTTGAATAATAGATATGCATTGTTGAATGAATTTTTTTAGTAGATTCTTATCAGAGTTTTGAGTTTTTCAATGTAGCAAAGGAGTTAGTTCAATAGTATGATTCATTGATTAAGTAGTAAGTGTTAATATCTATTATGAAAGAAACAACTCAAGAAAGGGGCACTTGAGGTACTGCTATCCACTATTTCTTTTACATTATTAGATTAGTTCATGCATTGTTGGATTAAGATAGTTTCTAGCTTCATGTATGTGGAATTCATGAATATGATTCTATAATCAAATTAGATTCTATAGCTTAATGTGTGTTTCATACTCCCAAAGTAATGAGTTACAGTTTAGTCTTAAAATTTAATAGCCATAGTCCCTTAAGTGATAAGTACCCATAGCATAAGAAACAACTTAAGTTTATTCCCCTATTTTGCAAGTTAAATGCATTAATTTCCTTTTCCAGGTTTTACAGTTTTTTGTACATGTGTAATCACCTATAATCATTGATATAGGATTTGTTAGAATCCATGAATACATATGTAATTCCAACACTATCAAAATCTTATGAAGCCTTGGTTGATAAATAAATGAAGCCTCTCATAGAAGATGAAATGTTAAATTTGGAAGCTATCATCTGAATTGTGTGTCTACCTGTAGCACCAAGTTAATCAACTATTAAAGAAGCCCTACATTTTTTGCACCATTTTCGAGGATGGTGCTAAATTCAGGTTTCTCCTGTGTATTTTTAATTTTTTTCAAAGTTTTCCTAGTTTAGCAATTTCATTTTTAGAATTAGGGTAAATAGGTTTTAGCCATTAGTTCGCAACATGAGTTACTAAAAATGTTCAAGAATCACTAAACTATAAAGTTACAACCATTGTATGTGGAGGCAACAAGACGCTTTGGGAGGGATTTCTCCCCTCAACACATGAAGTGTTGAAGGATATTGGTGAACATTGTGAACAGAGCGAGGGTATTCCTGAAGAAGAATCATCCTTGGTCACACCAGTACCTACACTAGACATAGAGGAGACTCCCCACATACACACTAGTATCATGGTTGATGCAGCAATAGAAGACCCACTAGAGCATGTAACTTTTGAGTTTCCTATAACCAACCAGGAAAGGGTTATTGCTTTGAAGAATATACCTCCTTCAACACTACATGTCTTCTATGGACTGGTCATAGAGGATCCAAATGCCTTTCTTTTCAAATTTGATGTGTTATGTCAAAGTTATGATTAAGCCATGAATTATCACAAACTCAAACTTTATTTCTAGCAACATTGAAAGACACTACTCTAAGATGGTTCATGGGATTGGGAAGAGATGATGTTCCTAATTGGAACACAATGAAGACAAAATTCCTTGAGAAATACTAGGATTATTGTAGAGGCATAGATAGAAAGAGGAATGACATATTCAGGATGTCATAGAAAGAGGATGAATCATTGGAAGATTATATTGAGAGGTTTCAATTCTTCCTTAAAAAATCTCATCAAAATAGACTCTCTAATGAATCCCTAAAATTGGCATTCTTAAGGGGAGTTAATGAAGACTACATATGGATGCACTCAATCTCATTGGGATAAGAGACATCTCACATCTACCATTTGATGGGATTTGCAAAGTACGTAGATACTATTCCAAGACCTTCTCCAAGAAGACTAGGGGAGATAAGACATCTTCTCTCAATAAATCATCCAATGGAGTCTCGAGGGTGGAGCTGATAAATCTTCTATCAAACATGAAGGAGGACATCATTATCCACATGGCTACACAACTTGATACCCTCCACATCAAGAAAAATCAAGATGGGGCAAAATAATCCCTCATAGAATACTACCCACATTGCAAACAAAAGAATATTAATTGCAAGTGCAAGAAGTTTGCAAGTATTTATGAAGATAAGAAAGGGAAACCAGAATTCCATGCACTAGAAGATGAAAATGGTTAGGTTTTCTACATAGCTCAATGTAAACCATGGCAGTCAAGACAAGGCATGCCCCAAGATCCCTTGAATTATAACATTTCATTTCTAGTTAATAATACAAATTTCCCTAGTTGGCACCCTCAATATTGGACCAGTGTGTAAAAATCACAATAGCCAATGCCTCAATCCAATTTGATCAACAACAACAAAACATGTGGCCACCATAGAATTACCAAGAACCTTATTATGATTCTTAGTGGCCACCCCAATAAAATCAATGGCAACCTCAATGGCAAAGAGGTCAGTAGTGACAAAACCAAAATCTTAATTATCAATAGCCACAACAACCCTTGCAACCAAAGCAACAAGAAATAAAAAACCCAACAACAACTACACCAATTATGTAGAAGTTGAGAAATCCAACTTCACAGTCCCCAAGAATCACCTACATGCAATCACCTATCACATGCAACAAATATCTAGAACAAACAAGAAAATGTTATGTAAACTCTCAAGCAAGAATGTGCAAGCAAACCAGAAAAATGATTATTGAATAATATGTTAATTACAATAAGATCAATCCTTATGAAGGAGATCAAGAAAATATAAAAAAAGGAAACCCTAAATGAAACCCTAGTGTGCACACTTAATAATTAATAAATAATTATTAATGTGCCTAAGTTTAGCTGAAGTAACCTAAAGGAATAAGTGACTTAATTAATTAACCAATATGAATGAATTAATTAAGTGGAATAACTTATTACTCTAACACCCCCCCTTAAGATGAACGTAGGGAGTAGCTACAACACTAGGAAAAAGATGCATGAAAGCAAAGATGGGTCCTGACAACAAAGTCCTAATCAGGTACCCAAGTACAAATGCAATTTAAATTGAACTAAATAGGGTAAAGGAGAAAACCTAGTGGAAACAAAACTCCTCCCAAAAATAGAATGCAAAGAGCAACTAAGTGATGAAAGATGGAGGACTCCATAAGACCCCCAAGGACACCATCCATCAAAAATATACATGAAAGAACCCCCCCAGAAGAGAGGAATAAATAGAACACATAGCCCCCCCATAATGAAGTAGCTCCAAAACGACTGAAGAAACCACATCTCCTAAAAGAAGTGAGAGGGAAGAGGCCGGATGAATGCAATCTCTGAAGGTGAAGTAGGTGTAGCCCAAGATGTCTCCATAGAAGCAAGTGTGACCTCAACAAATGAAGAAGTCAAAGTAGGTGAAGACTGAAGTGAAACCTCCAAAGATGAATGCTCAACTAGATCTTGCTACATTGAAACGGAAGAAACCACATTTGTAGTCATAGACGTATTAACCACTGTAATAGTAGGAGGAGGAGATGGAATGGATGGCTCAAGAATAGGATTTGAAGTGAGAAATCCAATGTTCAAGAAGCCAAATTTCTCCTCTGAATGATGATTCACACTAGAAGTGTGATGAATAGTTGTAAGAATAGAAGCACCATCAATAGCAAAATATGTAAAGGAATACAACCGAGATGAGTGATCCACCACCCCAGTAGCAATAACCGATCTACTCTCGAAGTCTCTAATGATAACTGAATCAGGTGTGAACTCCAAAGACCTCCCATTGCCTCCATGTGTGATTTGATTGATAGAAAGAAGGTTGTTCGTCAAATGAGGAACACACAAGACATACTAAAAAGTGTTGTCCCCAAAACTAATAGACCCCTTCCCTAAAACACTCATGTATGTATTGTTTCCCATCAAAATATGAGACATAGTGTGAGACTCAAAGGAAGTGAACATAGACTGTGAAGAAGCCATTTGAAGAGATGCTCTTGAATCTAGAAGCCATCTCCCTGATCCAAGACCTGAAGAAGCACAAAGAGCATGTCCCTTCATATCTAAAGAAGTATTTAAACTAGCTATGCCCCTATCATGCTGTAGTGAAGAAGAAGAAGAATGAGGGGAAGGAGATGATGTAGACATCCGAGAAGGAAAGTCAATCTGATGTTTATGAAGAATATGCTTTAGCTCATCAATGTCCTTCTTGTAGCAACTATGTTTTGCATGTCCTTCTCTCTTGCAATATGCACATCGACCCTTCTCCTTCATAGATGATTTCCCCTTGGAAGAGGAGGATGAATTTGAGGACTCCTTTTGTTTCTCATGATATTTGGAATCCTTTTGTTTTCATTTATTTCCCTTTCTATTGGAAG
>VCHN02000014.1:111049776-111114007 GCA_007115665.2 Sequoiadendron giganteum | reverse complement strand
GTGTATACAAAAAGTTTTTTGGGCAAAAGGGTTTCTTGGTTTGAGTTTGAATATGAGGGTTTTGTAGAGAAAATTTCATAGATGATCTCTTGAGACAAAATGGACCTCATGGTTGGATTCAGGTTGGCCGAGAGATGAATTTTGATATATAACTCAACTTATTTTGGTTACTAAAAAAAAAATGCAAATTTTTTTTGCCCATACCGTTGTTCGGTCGTACGGACGTCGACGGTATAGTCGTCAAAAAAATATATATATTAAAAAAAAATCAAAATTAAAACCCAAATTGAAAAGACAAAAAGAAATATTTAAAAAAAAATCCAAAATTATTAGTGCAGACCCGGTACCCGCTCCTACGTCGGCCTTGGTACTCATACCACTCAGTCCACATTTTTGTCACGTTCGCCTTTTACTTGTGAATGACTTTTTAAAAAGTTAGGGTGGTTGAAATATTTCTTAAGAAAAAGACCGTTATGCAAATTTTTGGAGGCCTTGTAGCTGGTTTGTTGTTGCTACAACCCTCAACTTTGTAAGCTTATAGCTGTTGTTCTGTTTCAGTTGTTTACTCTTGCTCTGTAATTTGTATTTTTTTAGCTTTTTCCAATTTTTAAAAAAAAAAAACTTTTAAATTTTTTTAAATAAAACCATGATTAAATCGCCCTCCTTCCACCCCATTCATTAAAACTTTAATTTTTGAATATCAAATAGAAAAATCCATGATTTTTATTATTTGGAAAAATTAAATTTATTTTTTGGGTGTGGGGGCCACCAAAATTTGCCCTATAGTTAGATTGGAGCAATTTTACTCTGAGAGGCATAATTTTCACCCAGGATGTTAGTTTTTTGACTTCTTGGACTCATTGGAAAGGTAACTCAAAGCTCTATGTTGTGGTATCAGATATTTTTCTAAATTTTGTAGATTTGATAATGTTTTTCTTGGTCAAAGTCAGATGTTTGTTTTGAGCTTCGAGAGGGCATATCGGGTGCATACGAAGTCGGATTTTGGACTTCGAATAGTAAAAAAAAATCTTGTTTAGAGCACTAGACATTGGATTAGGTTTGAAGTTGTTTTGGCATGGTTTATTGTCTATTTTATTTATCTAAACTGTTTATGGGTTATGTTGACTATGGTGATACTATGAGCTTATGGATTGCCTAAAGCACACTGCTCAAAGGGAAGGCTCACTACCTTACATACAACAATCAGATTAAATCCATCTGATGAATATGAATTGAGAAAATACTTTATACAAAAGCTTGATTACAGTTCCAATTAGGCACACAAAAATTCTTCAAACTCTTCCACCCTTCTGCTCAAGCTCTTCCACACTCTGCTCTGAATGATCTAACCCTTATTCACACTTGTACATTACTTGTACACTTGAGCACTTCTCCTAAATGAGAAAAACAATCTCATATATATATCCGCTTCACAAATTTACATCCACTAATCAGTCGACCATAAATAAAGAATAAATTACAATTGTCGGCCTTGATACATGAATAAATTACAATGCGTACCAACATAAGTCGATCACAACATAGTGAGGACCCAAACAAACATCTTCAAACACACCGAATAATGAAATATCAATCTTCATGGATCCGCAACATGCTAACACCACAATGTCACCCAAGAACATGAACACTCGGGCACATATCGAAAAAATCTCCGATCACGAACACTTCAATCACCACGGATGTACAACAAGGATAAAGTACAATATAAACTCATCCAAGAACATCATAGGTACATGCACAACACATGAGATTGCCATAGTTTCATCTGCTTCAACTAAGAACACCATCTACATAAACTAAATAACTATAGGCACACAGATCTTCATAACTTCCACAAAACTCTATGCGCACCTCTGAAACTTTCAGACAACATACTAGAAAGGTTCAACAAAAAACCTTTCAAGCACACCTTCAGATCTTCAATACACAAATATTTCCAACATTCTGACCTTCTTAGCTCCATTGGCTACCTGTACTATATTTTTAACAATTTTCTCAATCTCGTCGACATATATAGCCTTAAGAAGATTAAAATGCTAATAGTGTTGACATCAATGACAACCACATAACAACAACACAACCATAACATCAAACAATCTCCCCCTTTGGCATTGATGGCAATGCATGATGTGAAAAATAATACCATCACCCCAACTAACTTTTTCTTCAACAATCTCCCCCTGAGATTGTGCACTTTTTCCTGTTTCCTTCATTGCTCTTTTTTCCCACTTTTTCACATTGCTTATCTCCCACTTTGACATCAATGGAAAAGGTACATATGCTCTGATCTCAAATTTGAAACATCTGACTACTCCCCCTGAGTAGCAGTCACCACAACATTAATCCAGAATATGATATGGAAATGAATTCACAGACTGAATCAAATACATGCATCTTAGTTCTGATCAAGAGGGGAAATCACCCTTAACTTGCCTCTGAGGTACTCAAAAGTATCCTTAGGCAATGACTTTGTAAATATATCTACAAATTGCTCTTTGGTAGGTATGTACTCCAGTATGACTTCTTTGTCACTTAATTTGTCTCTCAAGAAGTGGTACTTGATGGATATTTGCTTTGTCTTTGAATGCAATACTGGATTCTTAGAAATGTTAATGGCACTTGAATTGTCACATAATATAGCAATGGGTTCATACTCAATTCTAGCATCTCTCAACATTTTCTTCATCCATAATACTTGGGTACAACTGTTTGCAGCAACAATGTACTCTACCTTAGCAGTAGATAACGAAACTAAGTTTTGCTTTTACTTAACCAAGATACCAACTTCTTACCTAAGAAGAATGCACCACCATTGGTACTCTTCCTGTCATTGACATCTCTTGCCCAATCAGCATCAGTAAAAGCACTTAGAGTAAGATCATCATTCTTAGGATACCAAAGACCAAGATCAACTATCCCTTTTAGATATCTGAATATTATTTTCACAGTAGTTACATGGGACTCTTTAGGATCAGATTGAAATCTAGCAACCATGCACACAACATTCATTATATCTAGCCTGGTTTGAGTCAAGTAGAGTAATCCACCAATCATTGACTTGTATCTTGTCTGATTTTCTTTGGGAGTATCATCTTTCTGTGTATGTGTGCATCCGGTCACCATAGGTGTACCAGCTGGTTTTGAATCTTCCATGCCAAACTTTTTTAGTAACTCTTTCACATACTTAGATTGAGATACAAAGATTCCATCATCCAATTGAGTAATTTACAATCCTAAAAATAAATTTAGCTCTTCTATCATTGACATTTCAAATTCACTTTTCATTTCATCGAAAAACTTCATACACAAATCATCATCACCTTCAAATATTATATCATCAACCAAGACTTCAATGATCAGTTCTTTGCTCTGATTGACTTTGAAATACAAATTGTTGTCAACAATACCTTTATTGAAATCAAGTTTCAACAATCATTTATCCAATCTAGCATACCAAGCTCTAGGGGATTGCTTTAGTCCATAAAGGGCTTTCTTCAATCGACATACCATGTCCTTTTCATCAATCAACTGAAATACATTTAGTTGTTCAACATAGAATTCTTCTTCTAGTTCACCATTCAAAATTTTTGACTTCACATCCATTTGATAAACTTTGTAGTTCTTGAAAGTAGCATAAGCAAGAAATAATCTAACAGCTTCAATTCTAGCAACAAGAGAAAAAGTTTCTTCAAAATCAATACCTTCCATTTGTGAGTAACCTTTGCAAACTAATCTTGCTTTGTTTTTTACGACATCACCTTGTTCATTTAGCTTATTCCAGAACACCCACTTGGTTCCAATCACATTTTTGTTCCGAGGTCTACGAACAAGATCCCATGTATTATTCTTTTGTATCTGCAATAGTTCTTCTTTCATGGCTTCCATCCATTATTCATCTTTGCATGCTTCACTTATATTTCTAGGTTTAGCTTCAGAGATTAGACAATATTCTTCTAGAATTATTCTTCTAGTTTGCACACCTTTGCTTTTGTCTCCTATGATCTGATTATCAGAATGATTTCTTCTTACATACTTAGGAGTTTTGAATTTCTCTCTTACCTCTTGTTCTTGTGTTCTTTCTTTTGTACTTTTTCTTGCTTCTTCTTCTTGATTTCCTTGGTTCACTAGAATAATTTGAAGTTTATTTTGTGTCTGAGCATCATTTTTAGTATCATTATGTTGATCATCTGAATCATAATCACTATTTCTGGATGATTTTCCAATGTCTTCATCAACCTTAACATTTGCACTTTCAACCACTTTCTTCAACCTTTTATTAAAGCACTGGTAAGATTTGCTCTTAGTAGAATATCCTAGGAAGATTCCTTCATCACTTCTAGCATCAAAATTACCTATATCATCATCTCTCTTGATGTAGCATTTGCTTCCAAATTTTTGGAAGTATTTGACAGTAGGCTTATAACCAAACCATAGCTCAAAAGGTGTCTTACCAGAATTACCATTGAAATTTACCTTATTAATGTTGTACACAACAGAACTTATAGCTTCTCTCCAATAGAAATGAGGAACATTTGCTTCCAACATCATGGTTCTAGCAGTGTCTAGAACGGTTACGTTCTTTCTTTCAATAACTCCATTCTGTTGAGGGGTCCGAGGAGTAGATAGTTGCCTTTGAATTCCATGCTCTTCACAAAAATAATTGAATTCCTGTGAAGTAAATTCACCACCTTTGTCTGACCTTGGACATTTGATCTTTTCACATGTTTCATTCTCTGTCATAACTTTAAAATTTTTGAACTTTTGTAATGCTTCATGTTTTTCTCTCAAGAAAGCGACCCATATCATTCTAGAATAATCATCAATGAGTAACATAAAATACCTTTCACCTTGTAGGCTTCTGATTCTGGAAGGACCACATAGATCAGTATGTATCAAATCCAGTACTCCATTAGAGTTGTACTATTTTCTCTGGAAGGAATTTCTTGTTTGCTTTCCCATATGAAATTCCTTGCACATAGTGTTAGTAGGCTTCACTAACTTGGATAAATCCTTGACTGCTTGAGTAGATCCTATCTTGACAATGTTATCAAAGTTCACATGACATAACCTCCTATGCCATAACCAACTTACATCAATTTTAGCAATCAAACAACTTTGACTAACTGCACTTAAATGAAAGATATTACCTTTTGTATTAGTTCCTAAAACATATTTCCTGAACATCTTGTTATTCTATAGTTACCATTTTTGAACTGCAGATTGTAGCCTTTGTCTACCATTTGTCCAACACTCAACAAGCTATGATTTAGGCCTTCTACATTAATAACATCATCAATATTGTTCTTACCACCAAAAGAAATAGTGCCTCTGCCACAAATCACAATAGAAGTGTTTTCACTGAACCTCACAACACCACCATCATAGTTTTCCAAGCTTACAAATTTTCTTTTGTCACCAGTCATATGATGTGAGCATCCATTGTAAATTACCCACTCATATTTCTCTTCAACTTTGGCTGCAAGAGATTTCTCAACATTCACATTACTAGCAGATTTAGTGGACTCCTGGCCATTTTCTTTGATAGCAATAAATACCCATTCATCTTCATTTCCAGTTTCTTCAACATAATAGAACTTTCTTTGAAATCTAGTGTTCTCAGGTTTATACTTTGAAACTCTTTCAGGACATCTAGATGCAAAATGACCTATCTTACTGCAAAAAAAATATTTAATAGGTAACTTTCCTTTGTACCTACCATGACCTCTTGATTCTCTTTTCACAATCAATGCTTCTAGTTCTTCCAATTCTCTTTCTTCATCTTCAATCCACTTCATCTCATCTTCATATCTGAATGTTCTCTGGGAACTTTCTCCTTAATCATATATCTTTTTCCTGGATACAGTAGCTTTGAAAATAGACTCAGTCTTAGGAGCAGACTCACCGAATTCACTTAATTCAAATGCTAGAAGTTTTCCAATCAACATGTCTTTTGTAATATTTTTCATTTTTTTGAGTTCATCAATAGCATGAGCTCTTGTCTTGTAGGAAGGGGGCACATATCTAAGTATCTCAGCCACAATTTCATCATCATTCATAGTTCCATTGACACATCTAATGTCCATCACCAATTAATTTATCGTATGCGAGAAGGAAGATATGTTCTCATCTTCACTCATCTTCAAGCTCTCCCATTTGACTTTTAGAATTTGTAGCTTAGCACTTTTCACTAGTGCATCTCCTTCATACAATGTTTCCAGCTTTTTCCAAATATGGTATGTAGTCTTCAATCCCATCACATTTGTCATTTTTGAATTTGTCAAAGCACTCACCAGTGTTTCTATTGATCTGGTATTGATTTCTACTTGCTTGATCTCATCTTCAGAGGAGGGACCATTATGAGGAATATTATATGCAATTTGTGTCATCTAGTAGAAAAGTTCACCAATGCACCTCAAATGACATTCCATCCTAAATTTCCATAGAGAGTAGTTTGTACCATCGAATTTGGGACTATCTTTCTTAAATGATTCCATCTCGGATCACCTAAAGCTATTAAGATTCTTTCAAAGGAACTAGCTCTGATACCAATTATTGGCAAAACAAGGATAGATAACTAAGAGGGGGGTGAATCAGTTACCAAAAACTAACTTATGCAACATTAACCAATCTTTATATCATAGATATGATAATTAATAGTGCAAGCATAAGAACAACATATCAGAGACACATGAACACTAAGATTTAATACATGGAAACCTTGTTAGGGGAAAAACCATGGTGGATGTTAGTCCATAAGATTATACCCTGTTAGAAGTATAATGAAGAATAAAAAGAGAATGCACTTGCATTCAAGAACACTGCCTAGAGCACACTGCTCAAAGGGAAGGCTCACTGCCTTACATACAACAATCAGATTCAATCCATCTGATGAATATGAAATGAGTAAATAGCTTCTACAAAAGCCTAATTATAGTTCCAATTAGGCACACAAAACTTCTTCAAACTCTTCCACCCTTCTTCTCAAACTCTTTCACACTCCACTCTGAATGATATGACCTTTATTTGCACTTGTAAATTACTTTTACACCTGAGCACTTCTCCTAAATGAGAAAAACAATCTCATATATATATATATATATATATATATATATCTGCTACACAGATTTACATCCACTAATTAGTCGGCCACAAATAAAGAATAAATTACAACTGTCGGCCTTGATACATGAATAAGTTACAATGCATACCAACACAAGTTGGTCACAACATAGTGAGGACCCAAACACACATCTACAAACACACCAAACAATGAAATATCAATCTTCATGGATCCGCAACACTCTAACACCACAATGTCAACCAAGAACATGAACACTCAGGCACATATCGAAAAGATTTCCGATCACGAACACTTCAATCACTGCAGATGTAAAAAAAGGATAGAGTACAATCTATAATCTTCCATGAACATCATAGGTACATGTGTAACACATGAGATTACCATAATTTCATCCGCTTCAACTAAGAACACCATCTACAAAAACTGAATAATTGTAGGCACACAAATCTTCATAGCTTCCACAAAAGTTTATGTGCACCTCTAAAACTTTTAGATAAGATACTAGAAAGGTTCAACAACAAACCCTTTGAAGTGCACCTTTAGATCTTCAATACACAGAGATTTCCAAAATTCTGACCTTCTTAGCTCCATTGGCCGCCTGTACTATATTTTTAACAATTTTCTCAATTTCCTCGACATATACAGCCTTAAGCAAATTAAAATGCTAATAGTGTTGACATCAATGACAACCATATATCAGCAACACAACCACAACATCCAAAAATTTGATGTTGGATTCATTGTATGCTCAGTTGTACATCTCAGATTACTCTCTTTTTGACATGGTTATCCGTATTATTTGGATTTGTATGTTGCATTGTTGTAGCTACAAGTTGTGCAATGTTGTAGGCGGTCTATACTTACTTGTTGCACCTATGAATTGGATATGGGTTGTCTTTTCCCATTGATATTTCAGTGTTGATGAATGTTCAATTTTTGTGGCTTTGGTTTAGTCACTTGGTTTGCTAGTTTTGATGTCATGTTGAGGAGGTGAGATGGGATTACCAGGTACAATCATGATATGAGACCTATGTAGTTGACTATGATTATTCAGATATGTGGACATGGTTGGGTGATTTTTTTGGTACATTTGGTGGTGATCATGATGTCATGGATGTTTCTTGTACTTTAGAGACTTTTGCATGTCATGATGTTTTATGCAGGTCCATTGTTGGTGGTGTTGGATCAGTTCTTGATTCAGGTTGTGGTGATGAATATCATTGGAGATTGGTATCATGATGTCATGATAGATTTTTACATGGTTACACTTTTTAGTGGGAGCTTTTGACAGTGATGGTTTGGTGGTGATGGATATTTTTATGATGGTTTGGCAGTTGTAGGTATCTTCTTGGCTTGGAGATTTTGGTTCTACTTGTTATGTTACTGTCACTTCAGTTGTGTGTGTAGACATGTATGATCTTCATGGAGAGGATGGTTGTCATGATGCCATGTGTGACTTGGTACCACGGTTCAGTGGGAGTTGTTGGCAATGACGTGAATGAATCATTTGGTATTGTTATCTTCATGTTATTGGGGATATGGTTTATTGATTTATAGTGTTTGTTATGATATCATGGATTACTCTTGATACCGATATAGAGTTTTGCATGGTACTTGTTCTATTGAGACTAGTATGTTTATATATATATATATGTTATGATGCATGTGATCTCCTAGGAGGAGATGGTTAGATCATGGATGTCATGTTTAAATTCTTGATTATGTAGTTGGAGCTTTGACATTGATCTTGGATGGTTCTCTTGGTATTGGGTACACTAATTACTTCATGTTGGTGCTATGTTGCATTTGGATTTTGGTATGGATTGATTGGGTACTGGTACTCATGTATACTTGGATACATAGGTGAGGCTTGAGTTCTCTTGTGATTAGAGACATGTGTTTGAGATGGTTACTCTTGATGAGATTTCAGTAGGAAGTCCGAGGAGCCTACACCTTGGTTGGACATGAGTTCAAAATGGACCTATGAGGAGAGTGTTCTTGGTTGATTCATGATGAATTAGATATCCTAGAGGAGCATTCTCATTCCCCACTCTTTCTCTACTCAATAGGTTATGATTTGAGAGGTATTTTCCCATTATATCTTTTAGATGTGTTATGTTTTGTGCTTTGATTCTCACGTGATTGAGTTGGTTCATGGTGATTATGGATACTCATTTGAGGATGGTTTAACATGATTTTATATGATTTATCTTTCATAGATATGGATCTTGAGCTATGGTGAATTAATTCTGGAGGATTCATTTGAGGGATGTTATAGCATGATTATCTGCTTGTGCATTTGAGGATTGTTAGGAGATGGTTTAAGGGCTGATTTCCAGTTATGGGGATGGTTACTTTGAGTTTGATCTTCTTGTTAGAGAGGCTTACATCCATGTTGGAATTGTTACATTGATTCATATGTCGTACTTGATCTATGATATTGGGTGTTATGGATGTTGTTGAGGCTTTTTAGTTGGGGTATTATTGAGGAGATCATACTTGACACAGTTGGCATTTAGAGGTTTGTAGGAGGACATGCTACAAGTGTTTGGTTTGCAGGTTTTGCATATCATTGTGGATGTTCCTTGGTGAAGGGAAAACAGGGATGGATCTATTGCCCCAATAGTGCGGAATACATTCCCTTAACACTAATACAACAAAGGAGAAGAGAAAAAACTAGTTCTAATAACTTCTAAAATTACAGAGATGAATACAAGCAGCATGAAAGAGATAACATAAAATAAGCAATCACATATTTGACACAGTATTTACGTGGGAAAAAAATTTCAGGTAAAAAACCCACCACACCAAGCAAAGACAATTGTATTACAGTAATAAAAAATTACATACAATATCAACCTCCACTCTCTGATCAGCTCACAACAACTCTCAAGATGTCTTCTCACTGTTACAATACTTCTCTTAAAGTATACAATGAAAACTATATCGGATTTACATCGGCTTGCAACCTACTTATTCAAACTGTCACCTTTCTGGTTAACATAAAATAATGTATTTGACTGACATCACATTCAATGTATCAACCAATTGCAGACATAGGTTCATGCACCAATTGCCCAATCACGCAATCGATCTGATCTGATTTCATCGAGCCACCCAAGCATTTAATTCTTTGCCATAATCAGGTTCTGTATTCTGTCGAACAAGGCTTGCATTTACTGCCCTTTACTATTTTTGGCATTTGGCCAATTAGATTTGCAGAACTAAGCCACGTGTTCAAACATCATTCGCTGATCGATCTAACTCCTAGTCCAACTCGGTTGACCGAGCTTCGAGCTCGTCTGAGCTCTTACCGCACTACCGCCGAGTCCAAATTTCTAGGTCGCGGTATGGCGATGAGCTCATCTGAGCTCACCCCGGCCATACTCGTGCTACCACTACCCCACTTAAGTCAACCCGTGGTGTGGCAGTAGTCATCGGCCAAACCACTGACGGTCATACCACCAGGCCGACCATTGGCGGTATCAATGTGGACACCGCGGTGAGAGGAACCACCGCCTGCGGTATAGCGCTTACCGTCAAGCCCACTGTTGGATGTCTCACCGTGGTGAGAGGAACCACCACCAACGGTATGGCGATAACTGCCAAGCCCAGCGTTGGTGGTCTCACCATAGACATCATGGTGAGGGGGACCACTGCCTGTGGTATGGTGGTAACTGCCAATCCAGGCCGCTGGTAGCCTTACCGCACCACCGCAGTGAGTGAACTCACCGTGCAGGGTAAGGTGGTAACCTCCAGCACAAGCTGCAGGCGGCCTTACCATGCCACCGTGTAGAGGCACAAAAGGAACAACCGTGGTATGGCGGTAAAGGCTAAGAACTGCAATTTTTTCGCCAAGTCCTAATAAAGTAGAGGCACAAACTAGAAATTGAGACATGATTTCCCAACACTTCCAGTACTACATGTTTACATATTCCATGTGATGTTGTTAGTAGACTTGGTATGCCTTGATCAATTGTGATGGTGCCTTGTTTTTGGAATGTTAACGAAGCGACACGTTGAATGCACTCATTCCAGGTTTGCATTCATCTAGATATTTCCCATGGAGTGGGAGCTACTAGATGTGTATGTCACTCTTTGATAGGTTTGCACATGGATTTTGTAATTGTAGGTTATGGGTGGATATGATCGGTGACATGAGTTTACTATGTTTTGTATACCTTGGATGTATGGATAGTTGGATGTGTTGGAATTTTTTGTGGGTGTCATTTCAGCTATGGTGATTTATTCTTGACAGCTATTAGTGCATATTCTTTTCTTTTGGATTGAGTGTTTATGTTTTGAGATATCAATTTGCGGCAGGATTATAATTCTTTGTGACAGTTAGTGTGACATCTCTTTGAATGTGTTCTTATCTTAGTGTATTTGCATGGTGGAGGATGAGAGCATTCATGGATAAGATGGTGGTCACCTTGGTTCTTCTTATAGGTATCTTGATGGAGCACTTGGATTCCAGGGTGGTACATGTTGCCTATGGAGTTTACTATCTTGATGTTTTGAGCTTACTTATTACTCCCTTATGCAATGTATACAACAAGTGGGAGATTGTTAGAATTAGGTGTTGTACACCTTGCATTATTCTTATAATTTTTAATTTATTATTATGTGTGTGGTGCACATAGGGGTACCTAGATGGATGTGCATCACTAGGACTTATAATGTTGGGGCCACTTTATGTTGTATGTAACATTGGGACTTAATTGTAAAAATGTAATTTATTTAATATTGGGGAAAAATAAAATATATTGAAGTACCCAATATTAAATGTGGGGTGACATGATTTTGTAAGTTCATGGTTTTGGGCACATGGTTTATGTAATACCACTTGGTGGTTTTATGCGACCTTTCTTCTATAAAAGCAACCACAAGGGTAGTTGTTTAGGGTTGGATATTTTTGTTGTAGGTTAGCAGGATGAGCTAGTGCATGTGTGAGGGTTTGAAGCATGGCATAGGATGTGTGGTTACATGCTTGGTCACATGGAGTGCATGGATAGCTTGCTTCAGAAGTATTCATGGATTCTCTGAAGATGTATTGTAATGGTTTTTCATTTTTGAATAATACATGGAGTGTGGATGCTTTTGGAGGCTAGGTTTTTCCCTCTTGAGGGTTTTCCCAGGGTATATCTTGTGTCATATTTGATGGGTATGTTGTCTATTATTTTCATGTTGATTCTAATCACTTATTTGGATATATCTCTATATTGGGTTATGTGGAAATTGTCATTAGATGGCTGCAAGTTCCCTAACAGTGAGGGCTACCAAAACACAGAGTGTCATTGACAAATTGTTGATGGGATAACACCGGAAGCCTTCTTGTCACCTATATCCCTTTAACCAAACCACTCTTAGCTTCCCACCGAATAGACCTCCCCAAAGATTCTACCATTAATAAATACAAAAAGGGGGACATTGGATCACCTTGTATTAAACCTCTCGACACACCAAAGAAACTTGCAAGTTCTCCATTCACCAAAATCAAAAAATGCGGAGATGAAATGCATGTGAAGATCCAATCGACCCAAGAGTTTTCAAACCCAAATGCTTCCAATACTTTGCACAAAAAACACCAGTCCACCATGTCATATGCCTTATGGATGTTGAGCTTTATCAGCATACCAGGCCACCCACTAGATTGAAGAGAATGAATTGCCTCTTGTGTAATTATAATCCCATCGAAAATGGATCTACCTAGAACAAATCTAGTTTTCTCTTCAGAAATGAGCCTCAGAATGATATCTTTCAAATGATTCACCATCACCTTTGCCTGAATTTTGTAGAGAGTACTGCATAGTGCTATCGATCTGTACTCGTCCAAGGACGTTGGACTCTCTTTTTTTGGGATAAGGGCTAGGAAAGTATTATTCACTTCCCTAAGCAGGCTGCCAGAGGAGCACAATTCTTCCAATGCTTCTGCCACCTCTTGACCCACAATATCCCAAAACTCCTAAAAGAAACATGCGAGGAATCCATTCAGGCTAGGGACCTTATCAGGGTGCATTTGAAAATTTTCCTTTCTCACTTCCTCCACTGTGAAAGGGTTCATTAAGATCCTATTATGCTTTGGTGCACCAAAGATGAGATCCTTTCAAAGAAAGTCCTTTGTTGAATTAAATTAGAACCATCCCAATTGTTTAAAAAAATTTGGAAGTATTCAATCGCCATGATTGCCACCCCTTCCTGGTCTTCCACCAACACATCATCCTCCACTCAAAGATAGGTTATTCTGTTATTTTCCCTACGCATTCTAGTTGAGTTGTGAATTTTTTTTGAGTTTGGGTCACCCTCTCCAATCCACGTGTCATGAGATTTCTAATGCAAAAACACTTCCTCCCTGGCTAACACTTCCTCCCACTCCATCATATTTTTTTCCTATAGAAACAAGGATTCATCCATCCCCACTGAAAGAACCCTATTGTTCACTTCCTCTAGTTCAGTCTCTAGTCAACACTTCTCCACAAAGATATTACCAAAGCATTCTCTATTCCATATTCGTAATTTTGGTTTCAGGCCTTTCAATTTACTTACCACCTTGAATATACCGAACCCTTCTACCTACTGCTCCTGCCACCATTCTTAGATTTTGTCCCTTAGAGAGGGTTCACGGAGCCACATTTTTTCAAATCGAAATGGACATTTGAGAGAATTTTGCTCGCCCAATATCTCCAGAGAGATTGGGTAATGATCTAAACCATAAAATGACATAATCTTACCATATGGACTAAACGAAAAGGTCGTTAAGTCCTTGCAGAATAAGAATCTATCCAATTTCTCTGCAATCCCATTGAAACCCTACCTTCTATTCGTCCATGTGAAAGGACCATTGGCCATCTGAATATTCAATAATGCATTTGAGTTTACAAATTCCTCGAAGTCAGATTGTGACTATAGTTTTCTCCCAACCCCACCATGCTTATCCTCCAACACTAGGATCACATTGAAATCACCACCAAGGATGCAAACAATGTTTGACCGAGACCTTAGAAAACAACCCAAGTCCAGCCACACCTTGCACTTCTATATATAATTTGATGGGCCATACACATTCACCAGAAGGAACTCCATAAAGGAATTAACACTTTTCACCTTACTTGCCAGCCACCACCTACATGCGTCCACCTCCTCCAAGACAATTGTCTAAGATCGACACATTGTTATGAGTCCACCCGAAGCCCCTTCAGATTCCACTACTGAAAAAATCCATAGTTTCAATTTCGCTTTCAAACACCCCACTTCATCGCCTTTCAATTTTGAATCTTGTATCAAGACAATATCCACCTTGCTATCCTCCACTAGACGTCTCAAAAGACATCATTTTTTAGGGGCATTTAAGCCCCTAGCATTCTAGCTTACGATCTTCATTACACTCTGAGAAGGATAACGCCTTTCCCTAATCTCAAATGCATGGTAATATTCTATTGTCCAGCCACTCCAACAACCATAGATCTTTTCTCTTCATTAGCCTTTCTCCCCACTCTCCTTTTTTCTCCACAATCACGCGTCACTTTCCTGCTTCCAAGTTGTTGAATGCCTAGTTTTTGTTTTACTGGTTGCTGACCACTTTCCAAAATTTGGGATTCATTCTCTATCGGCCAAGCCAGACCTACCTCCAAAGAATTCATCTCTAGTACTTGGTATTTTTCCCTACTCGGATCCCTCTATGTAGGTATTGCCCAAGGGGAACCCCCAAACAAAACCAATTGGAGGTTTCGTTCATCCTCCCAATCCTAGTTCTCCCAATCTAGTTTCTGAGCTTTAGTTCTAGGTTCCTCAATCTGTCCCACACTATCCCCTACCAATATTTGTAACTCATTCCCGACTTCCATTATTATTCCCCATTCATTTAGCTCTTGGTCCAGGATGGTCACATTCTCCTTCATCAATGAGGATCCAACATTTTTCGCCCGCAGCTCCTTCTCAGGGATAAATCCCAGAGGAATGTCTCCTCCATCTATTATCAGGAGGCCCTCCTCATGGCTTTCAAAGTCTTTCCCATCACCGTGCTGGATCATTTTATCCATGACAGACTTGGCAGGCCATACCCTAGAGGTGCCTTCACTTGAGTCTACAATATCCTTCTCTTTTGGTTGTGGTTTGAGGTGCTCCTTTAAACCTTCCCTCATCCACATTTGCAAAAACTACTTTCTGGAATTGGGACCACTTCCATACAAAACTTTGAGCCCATTTTGTTTTCTTTGTGACTATCTCCATTGACTCCCACCATTCATTCCATAGTGCGCCCTCTAGTAGCATCCTCATTAGCCCTTCATTTCCATCCTTAATGGATGCTTCATCTGAGTAGAGGAACTGACCTAGGGCACCACCTAGCTTCTCCAGAGCCTCTGGAGACCACAACTTCGAGGGTATATTTTTCACTTCCACCTAAACCCTCATTTTCTCTGGAAGATGCTTTATAGAATCAAAACAACTTTTCCAAGCTAAAAAATAAAACCCATGACCATCCAAAGTAAGAGAAGGGGAGTCAAGAATTTCTGAACTTAATTCAAGGGAATCACATTTGATTAGGAGAAATCTATTCACAAAAAACTGGATCTTCACCCTTTCCTACCACTTATCCTTCCACCATTGTTTCATTCGGGATTTGGTGCATTGGTCGCCCCACCATTTTGCAAAGAAATCCCTACTTTCCAGTGTTGCTTGTATGGCTTCCAATAGTGAATCCAAAATCTCTTGAGAAATGCTTGCGGGTATGTGTAGGATCATCACGGAAAAAATAGGCCCTTAAGTGGCAATGAAAATTCAAAAAATCAGAGTTAGGCAACTTGATGTAAAAATTTGAACAAGTTATCTATATTATTTCAAAAATATGTAAGAATATAATTTTTAGAAAATTGAATGTAGTTTTTAAACTACTAGGTTTTTTTTTTTTAAGTAAATCTATTTGGTGAAATTTGAAATTTCAATGCAGTAGTACTTAAATTTCAGGGAAAAAATAAGTACGTGTTTGTCTAACCACCCTAACCACAATAAAATGATAATTATTTTTTATAAGATTTTAGATATAAGTAGAGGACTCATGTCCCGATGTGATGCATATTGTTTTGTAATTTCTTTCCTAGTAAATATTTAATTATGAATTTTTTATTACAACTTTTAAAAAATATAAAAACTTGTATGTCTAACCACCTTAACTTGGTCAAAACTTCATGAAATTCAATTCTTTTTTTTTAATCCTATAGTATGTGAAACATAGAATGTGACGCATGTTTTAGATTCAAAAAAATTGATACCATTTGAAAGCTATAGATGTTTTCAATCATCCTATCAATCAAGACTTTAGTCTTAATTCAAATAAAAAATAAATAATAATTATTTATTAAATTCAAAGTAAAGCATAATTTATATTGGTGGAAAGCTGAGAATCTCCTCTAAAAACCCTTTTCGTTTCATCAATTTTGGGTAAAAAAAAAATTCATTAGCGACATGGGCCATCATATAACTTACATATCGCCACTTTTTGGCCCATCATGATCCTGCACATACCCTTGCCTTCTTACCTGACCCTGAATCCTTCAACATCTCTTCATGAAAATGAGCCATGGAAGGCACCTTGGGTCACTTTTCAAACCACCACATGGTTGAAGCCATAGCGGCCTTACCTCTAGCTAGTTTTAAGTCTACTTCTTTCCTCGTAGATTCTGCTCCCTGCTTCATTTTGGTTTTGTGCATGTATTTATGCCCGTACCCCCCATACCCTCCATTCGGGCTTTGTATTTTCCTGTGCTCTTGATAGTTTGGAAAAAACACCCATCACCACCTCCATCTAGATATCCATAGAAATTCCCTATGCGGCCTCCATTGGGGACCATTATTTGGATCCTTCGACCTTCTAGGGTTTTTATCCCTAACCCTCAATGTGTTTTTCTTGTTTTGATAATGCGTATTGAAGCCCCAATGGCCTAGTTTTTTCTCCTGGTGTTGATAGGCTGACCTTCTCTCCTGTAGCGATGACCATTCTTTTTCTGCATCTCTTGCCCATGACCTGACATCAAAACTGCTGCGTCCTCCATGAGCTCCCATCACAACATATGTCATGCCTTATGACCAAACTTATTACATGAAAAACAAACACCATTGAATGATGGGTACCTTTGTGCATATGGTTGTCTGACAGGTGGTTTCCTTCCACAGTTTCTTCTATTCTCTCCTTTTTCTTGAGTCTTTTGATTATTTACTGTATTTGAATTCTACATCTTTTCATCAGCTTCATTGCCTAGGACACTTTTGTCTTTAGAAGGTTTTTGTCCTACTATCAATTCAACAAGCTTGGTGGAGCTTGTCTTGAAATCCTCCTCATAGATTTTTTCTTTCTCAAGTTCTACTTTTAGATTCATCACTTCTTGTTCAAACCTGCAACAAACATCAGCTTTGCTTTGTATCACTATTTTCAAACATTCTTCAACTTTCTTCTTTTCATCTATCTTCAATTTCAGTTTGATATTCTCATCATTTTATTGTTTTGATTCTTCACTCACTTCTTTGTGTCTTTCTTTAAATTTCTTTAACTGCTCTTTTAATTTTCAAACACATTCATTCACTTCATCAAGATTTTCCTTCAGTTCTCTATTTTTAATTTCAGCCTTGTCAAGATCTTCAATGGTAGTCAAAAGCTCTTCTTTATCCACTTGTTCAATCTATATGATCTCCCTCAAGATGTTAAACTTCTCCAGAGGAACCAAAGATTTGATACCAATTGTTGAATAAACCGAATACTGAGAGGGGGGTGAATTAGTATCCACACAAACTCATTGAATAAATACTTAAAATTTTATTGCAGCACACAACAAATTAAAGCAATAGTTAAACATTAAGTTCACAACACATGAACACCATATTTTACGTGGAAAAACCAATGAGGGAAAAACCATGATGAGGATTAACTCACAGTATATAAAGTTATATCAATACCGGTAATTAAGAGGCTCACTACCAGATACAGAAGCTCACTTCTTACAAGGACTTACTATCCAAAATAGAGGCCCACTTCCTACAAAAATAAGAAAACAAAAGTGGCTAACTACCAGAGTTGAACTGAGGAGTTACACAACATGTGTAGGTTCAGTTCCTTTGATGCTCATAGTATTTTATCACATGACCTGATCTTTAACCATTGTCTGGACACTTCACTTATACACACACTTCTTCTCTTCGCATTCACATTCATTGTACACACATATATTACCTATCCTTCATCACCTTCTCATCTTCTAATCATCTTGTATATATATTTGATATATCTGTATGCATTGATTAGGTCATCCTAATTGGTGCAAATTATATTTTCAAGATGATAACTTGTCAACTTCATATTAAAAGTATTTCACCTGTGTCATGCAACATCATGCCGGCCAGGATTAACTTAATACCGAAATAAAATCTCAAAAAATAATGCCAACACATCACCCAATAATATGAACATCTAAGAATACATATATACATGCTTTCAACCATTATAAGATTTTTCCCAAAATCATAGATCATATAAATTATTAGATGAAATATACAGACCAATATACCAGAGATATCAAATCAAATTACTGGATAGGATAAGTGTGATCTCCACACCGGTATAGGGTAATGAACAAACATGGTGACATCAATGACATTATATGACAAACTTTCAACAAATCCAACAACTATGAGTCTAGAACCTTCATTCCATGAGAGATTAACAGTTCAAAGACATCATTCACAAGCTGAAACTAATATATTGAGATAGCTCAAGGATGTTTTCATCAAGATACCCCTCATGTAGTGCATTAAGGAAGTACCCATTTATACCAAAACCATGAGGGATTTGTGCCTCAAAAATCTAGGTAGGAAACGTAAGGATCCTTAGACTGTACATGTCTTAGGACAACTTGAAAAAATTATGTTGGAAAACATTATAGTAGTCTCCATTATAAGGGAACTAATATAAAAGACCTTTTTAAAAAAATTCTAAAACAAATCTCTCTACAACTTAAAATTCTCACTTGTTAGGGGCCAAAAAAAACCCTTTTATTTCCTTAAATATCTATGAGATAATTATGATTGTAATTCCACCAAAAAAACTAGAACTTGCACAACTAACCTCATAGATGAGAAACTCACGAATGCATAGTGAATTATATGGCACATGACTAACTAAATCATTATTTGAGCTTGAATAATATTTGTGAATATGTTAAAAGCCACCCTTGTGATATCTCCAATGTGTTGAATTAAATGAAAACATTATTCATTATGAAGGTTGTCTTTTCACAATTGACTTAAATAAAAAATATTAATGATGATGAAGGTCATATTCTTACAAGGAAATAAGTAATATTTTATTGATGACAAAGTCTATCTTTCCATTGAAAGTATTTCTCAATTAAATACAAATCTTAATGATGTCTAAGATGTCTTTTTATACAAAAATATCATAACTTGGATGTTTTAAAAGATATGAACAAACATTTTATTTTTAATAATCCACCACTTACAAATTCATAGCAATTATAAATATATATTAATTTAGGTTTTAAAAGACCTTCTTAATTACAAACTTATTTAAATTTAGGCTAAAATTGTCACCTCAATTTTAAAATATGGGAAAAATTTAAGCTTAACTTGTCACCTCAATTAAAAATTATCAAAAATTAAACTTCTTTTAACACCTCAATTACAAAATTATAAAAAAATGTCTTCTTTCACCACCTTAATTATTTTATGGAAAACTTAGGTCCTCGTTAGCAAATTTATTTAAAGCAATAATGGTTTTTTTTATAAAATAAGCAAGGAAGTTCCCTAAACCCAGTTATAGAAAGCATAAAAAAACACAACTAAGAAAACACAAAAATAATAAAACTAGTACCCTGACTAGCACCAAACCTACAAATAGCTAAAAATAATAATGATGTTTGGTTTCCCAATCACAAACAATTCATTTTATATTTTAACAATAAAATAAAAACTCTTTCTATTACTTCAAGTCACTTTCAAGATACATTCACCAGAAGGATTATGTCTCTACATAGGGAATTCACCAATATTTCTATAGAGTTTTCTAGGGGCTAATTGTTAAATTATACCCTAGTTAATGGAGCCTAAGACTAAAGGAATGTTAGTAGAAACCATTAAAAAGACATGATTTTTTAAAGCTTTGGACCTACAAATTAGATTTGGAAACCTTTTACAAACATAGAGCATTACATTCCCATAAAAATGAATGTAAAGTGATAAAACAAAGTAGTTTCACCAAGAAACTATCTAATTTCTTTATCATGAATGACTTCAGGGAGGTGTCACAAAGTAGTTTATTTAGACTAATTTTGAAACTAAAATTAACAAGTAGCATCCAAGAAACCTTTTACAAACATAGAGCATTACATTCCCATAAAAATGAATGTAAAGTGATAAAACAAAGTAGTTTCACCAAGAAATTATCTAATTTTTTATTTATCATGAATGACTTTAGGGAGGTGTCACAAAAAATTGTAATTGATTTAGACTAATTTTGAGACTAAAATTAACAAGTAGCATCCAACAAGGGAACCAAGTCCTCTTAGGGTAGCCAACAAGGCAATTAGGTCCTCGTAGGGTGGCCTTGACCTTGCTAGGTAGAAGCTTAATGTTGGAAGCTTGAGTTGTTTGTGAGTTGTTTGGGTGTTGTCATTGATGTCAACCCCTTGTATGAAGAGAGTGTTGTAATGATGTTGGTATTGATGATGCCAACCCCTAGCATTGGATTTGTTGGAATCCTGGAGTTGTTGGTATTGATGTCAACACAATGTTGGTGTTGTCATTGATGTCCTACTTCAATATAGCTGCAGAAGTTGTGTTTGGAGAGATAGCTGTATGTGTTATAGTTGATAAGTGATGTTGCAAATGTGTTGCAATGATGTTAGTAGTGTTGTTGATGCAATTGGTTCACTTGGTTTCCAAGTGCTTTTGAGAAAATTTGAATAAAAGAGAGTTCAGTGTGAGAGAGTGGTGTTCATTGTTCTACTCCACATTTATTATGTAAGGAAGCTACTTGGTAGTGGAACAACTTCCTACACTAACCTTGAGAGGAAAATAATGCAGAATTTTTATATATCTTTAACATTTATAAAATCTAAAATAGAAGTGAATGCAAATATCATGCATACCACAACACAATGATTTATGTGGGGAAAACCCTTTCGAGAGAAAAACCCCACACTCTAAAAGCCACCCAAAATATTATTCAAAAATCAAAAGATTACAATATATAAGTTGTAGAGAAAGCTTCTCATAGGAGTATCACCATGAGAGATTAAGAGACAACTCGACCGCTATCAAACTCTTAGAATACATCACCATCTACATACATCCCACCAACTTATAACAAGCTTTTGGAACCTTCTAGAATTAGGGTTTTACAAGGTCATTTTATATTTGACATGTTAATGGAAAAACCTTGACATGTCAATAGGAAAAAACCTTGACGTGTCAATGGGAAAAAACCTTGACGTGTCAAAAGAAAAAGAAAAAAAAACCTTGATGTGTCAGCGAATTTTTTTTTGGGGCATTGCTCTGAACCCAACATCTTGCCATGAGTGTACAATATTTTCATGATTAGTCGCCACATACCAACATACATCCTATCAATAAATCGTATATAATTTCAAGGTTGAGACACATTTTCCCAACAAAACTCCCACTTGTCAAACACCTTGCAAGGACAAGGGAAGGGTGTCATCATCATCTCTAATTACTAGGGGTCAAAAGGCCCATAGTCTTTGAACACCATCTAAACTTCTTTGTTCTCACAGGCTTAGTTAAAAATAACAACATTCATCAAATTTTGTACCTTAACTAGCTTCACCCTATCATATTCGACCATCTCTCTAAAAAAAAGATACTGTACATCAATGTGCTTGGTCCTGGCATGAAATGTTGGGTTCTTGGCTCGACATATTGCACTTTGACAGTCACAATAAATTTTCACTACACCTTGTTTTATTCCAATATTTGAACACAGTTTCTTAATCCAAATGGCTTCTTTACAAGCATGAGTAGCTTCCATATACTCTGCTTCAGTAGTGAACAAAGCAACCAAAATTTTTCACTTACTCATCCAACTAATTGCACCACCAAATAAAGTAAACACATAAGCATTGGTGGATCTTCTGCTATCAACATCACCTGCCCAGTCTTAATCCACATAACCATGAATATCAAGGGAAATCTCGCCTTTAGTCATATTACTATGATAACATAAGGAATAATCTAAGGTACCACACAAATATCTAAAGACTCTTTAAACTGCATCCTAATGAACTCTACCAGGATTAGACATATATCTGGAAAAAACTCTCACTGCTTGGGCAATATCTGGTTTAGTACAAACCATAGCATATATCAAACTTCAAACTACACTCTGGTAAGGCACTTTTCTCATGTCTTCCATATCTGATGGAGATGTTGGACAATCTGAAATAGATAACTTTGTTCCAACTAAAATAGGAACACAAAATGGTCTACAATCCTACATATCAAACCTCTATAAAATTGAGTTGACGTACTTTATTTGGCCAAGCCATAGCTTTCTGTTCACTCTATCTCTTTTAATTTCCATCTCAAGAATGTGTTTAGTTGCACCAAGATCTTTCATTTCAAACTTAGCAGCAAGTTGAGATTTTAGTTCTGAAATCATACCTTTCCCTTTACCAATGAATAACATATCATCAACATATAATGCAATAAATAGTACACAGTCACCATTAGTTTTATAATAAACACAATTATCTAATTTAGAATGCTCAAATCTCAAACTCAACACATATGTATCAAATTTCTATTACCACATCCTAGGACTTTGTTTTAAACCATACAAATATTTCTTCAATTTGCAAAGAAATTTACTATTGCCTTTCACCACGTAGTTCTCTGGTTGTGTCATATAAATATCCTCCTCCAAAACACCATGAAGGAAAGTAGTTTTCACATCCATTTGCTCAACCTCTAAATCATAAGCAACAACAATAGAGATAAAAATTCTAATGGATGCCATTTTTGCAATAGGATAAAATATCTCACCATAATCAACACCCTCAACTTGAGAGTAACCCTTTGCAACCAACCTTGTTGTGTACTTCTCGGTACCTCCATTTGAACCAATCTTTTTCTTGAACACCCATTTACGACCAAGAGGTTTACATCCTTTAGGAAATGGTACAAGATCCCATGTATCATTCTTTTTCAAATATGTCATTTCTTCATCCATAGCAATCTTCCAGGATTCTATATCATTCATACCTAGTGCCTCTTCTATAGATCTGGGTTCATCCATGTTAGTATTCAAAGAAAAAATACATCTCCAATCATCAGGTGAATACCTTTCAGGTGGTTGTCTATGCCTTGTAGACCTACGAACAAGCTAAGTTGGAGGTTCTTCCTCCTCTTCTGAAGACCTAGAACTAGATGAGCTCTCCTCAACTTCTTGTCTATCCTTGGGCCTCAATTCAACTTTCTCAAGTGTAGAAGGAAATTGAATCACATCTTCTTGCTTACTTTGTTATGGCTGCAATGTAATTGAAGAAGGCTTAGTTTCTCTAAACATAACACTTCTACTATGTATTACCTTCTATCCAATAGGATCCCAAAGCTTGTATCTTTTCAGACCATAACTATATCCGATGAAGATACATTTCATAGCCTTGTTCTCTAACTTTGTTCACTTCTCCTTTAGCACATGTGCATATTCCTTGCAACCAAAAACTCTAAGATTTCTTAATGATGGCTTGCAATTCGACCATGCCTCTATAAGCGTCGTATCAACAAGAGCTGATGTAGGAGACCTGTTAATCAAGTAATAGGTAGTAGCAACAACTTCAACCCAAAACCTTTGTTCTAGCACAACAACACTCAACATACTCCTAGTCTTCTCCATTAGTGTCTTGTTCATTCTTTTTGCAACTTCATTTTGTTGTGGACAATATGGAGTTGTCTTTTTTCTATGAATACCACAATCTTTACACAATCTATCAAAATCATTAGAGAAAAATTAACCGCCATTATTAGTCCTTAAACATTTTTATTTTTTTCAGTCTGCAAATCAACCATTACTTTAAACTCTTTAAATCGACTAAAAACTTCATATTTACTCTTTAGAAAATATACCCATGTCCTATTATAATCATCAATAAATGAAACATAATATGTGGATTTACCAATTGAAGGAATATCTATAAGAATGAATACATTAGAATAAATAAGATCCAATAGACTACAAGATTTATGAGAACTCGAGTAAAATTGAATGCGGTTTTTTTTCCATAAATGCAATGCTCACATAAATCGAATTCAAGATTACAACTAGACAAACCTTCAACAAGTTCTTTATTTTTCAAGGCCCTTAAACCCTTCTCTCCAATGTGGCCAAGTCTTTGGTGTCATAACATAGTTTTCTCTATAGGTAGCTTTTTCTCAGAAGAAAGAGCACCCTTGGGTACCCAAAAGCCACGACCATCTACTGAAGGTGAAAACCTCACTTCTTCTACATACTTTATTTTCACAGAAGTACTATTGCACTCAATAGTGCATGCATCAAGCTTATAAAATATCCCATATCTAACACCTCCAGCAATCACCATAGCACCTCTAACCATCTTGCATCCTACATCAAAAATTACTACCTAAACACCTGCATCTATTAGTTTTCTCATAGATAACAAATTTTGTGCTAATCTAGGGATATGGAACACACCATTAATCCTTTTTATTTTACCATTAGGAAACTTGATTTTAACTTTGCCATGGCCAACAATGTCTAAATGAGAATCATCACCCAAGTACACCTTACCTCCATCAAATTCTTCATATTCACAAAACCAAACTCTATTAAAGGTCATATGAAAAGATGCACTTGAGTCAATTCACCATGCATCATTACTTACACGAGTTTATAAAGCTACAATGAATGTGTCACCATATTTCTTCTTAGAATTGAAATAAGAATCAAATTTCTTATTTTTCTTCTTCTTTTCTTCTTTGCATTCCTTACGAACATGTCCAAGTTTACCGCAATTCTAGCAAATAACTTTGGACTCTCCAAGAGATTTAGATCTCCCCTTGGACTTGGATTTGTCACACTTCTCATTCTTCTTTCCTTTTTTGTTAGTTCTTCCACAAAAATTCAGGGCCTCCTTGGAATTGATGGAAACCTTCCTCCTCATCTCTTCAGAAAGCAAAGAACCCACCACATCTTCAGTCTTCAATATAACTGAAGTTCTCCCAATAGCCATAACAACAGAATCCCACAAATCAGGCAAAGAATAAAGCAAGATCTGGAATTTCTCTTCCTCATTCATTTTGACACCAATTGATGCCAACTAAGCCACTCGCATATTGAATTCTTTCAGGTGGTCTATAATTCGTCCACCCTCTTCCATTCTTAGGGTATGTGTAGGATCATCATAGAAAAAATAGGCCCTTAAGTGGCGATGAAAATTTAGAAAAATCAAAGTTAGGCAGCTTGACATAACAATTTGAATAAGTTATCTATATTATTTCAAAAATATGTAAGAATAGAATCTTTAGCAAATTGAATGTAGTTTCTAAACTACTAAGTTTATTTTAAAACAAAATCTATTTGGTGAAAATTTGAAATTTCAATGCAATAGTACTTAAATTTTAGGGAAAAAATAAGAAGTAGGTGTTTGTCTGACCACCCTAACCACAATAAAATGATAATATTTTTTAATAATATTTAAGATATAAGTAGAGGACTCATGTCGCAATGTGATGCATATTTTTTTGTAATTTTTTCCATTTAAATAATTAATTGTGATTTTTTTATTACAACTTTTAAAAAATATAAAAACTCGTATGTCTGGCCACCTTAACTTGGTCAAAACTTCATGAAATTCATTTTTTTTTATCCTATAGTATGTGAAGCATAGAATGTGATGCATGTTTCAGATTCAAAAAATGTGACATCGTTTGAAAGATATATATGTTTTTCAATCAACTTATCAATCAGGACTTTAGTCGTAATTCAAATAGAAAATGAATAATAATTTATTAAATTCAAAGTAAAGCATAATTTATATTGGTGGAAAGCTGCGAATCTCCTTTAAAAACCCTTTTCGTTTCATCAATTTAGGGTAAAAAAATTCATCAGCCACATGGGCTAAGTCTGGAAAAGCAAGGTAAGATGTTAAACACGTTTTTTGTGTTGACTTCTTAGGATTGGCATGTCCTATCCAAATTTTGAAGCAAAATCAAAGCAAATCCCTAGGTAGTAGGGTTTATGTCAAAGATATTGGATATCTGATTATTTGATTTGGATCGGATATCCGATTTATTTTATATATAATTTTAATATATGACTTTATATAATTTTTATTTTATATAAAAAATGTAGTATAGTTTTTAATATATAATTTAAAAAAAGCAATAAATGGTTTATAGTTTATTTTAAAATATCTAGTTGAGAATATACAATATAGTCTATATAATTTAATATATAATATATAATTTATGATAATCTCTTACAAAATTATGTATAATATATAATATATTATATTATTATGTATAATATTTAAATATTATTTATATATATATTAAGTTAATATATAAAATATTATATAACTAATTAATATTACTAATATATAAAATATCTAAATATTATCTATTTCCCTCTCTCTCTCCCTCCCTCTCCCTTTCCCTCTCCCTTTCCCCCCCCTCTCTCTCTCTCTCCTTCTTCCCCTCATCCCCTCTACCTTCTCTCTCTCTCTCTCTCTCTCTCTCTCTCCCCTTCTTCCCTTCTCCCTTCCCTCTTGGTCTAAGAGTGTCAACCTAGGGTTCGAAGCTTGCGAGAAGCATTGCGGAAGTATACCTGAAGGGAGGAAAGTAGTGAATTGAGGGGGAATGAGTGCAACTAAAACAGACAAAGGAGCACCTATGATAAAATTCTACTTTAAACTTATATTTTTATTCTGCTCTATTCTGTGACAGAAGCGTGATAGGAACTATTAACAATCTGTGATGGGAGCAACAGTGACAAGAATTGTGTCATAAACTATAATAATCTGCAAAAATAACAACAGTTTACAATAGAAAGTAACACAACCTAGATAACACAATCATTTAGCTAGTGTTTAATGAAGGTGTTGGAATTGAAATCATGCATAAATGAAATCTATCTTAACCAAACAAAATCGAAAGCGAACAAAATGCACAAAATAAAATGTCATTGTGCTTTTCAAGGAGTGGGCCCTTGCTCCATGTTCGCATGGTGGATGGGATGAAATTATTTTTCTTAAGCTGTTGTGATCAGAAGAAACATTCTTTTATTTATCAAATATCTGATACAAAGTATGTGATGCAAAAAGTCTACGATACCAAAACTCTCTGCTAAAATCTATATTATTAGCTCCCTTACAGTGCACCTATTTATATACACGTTGTTTGAAACAATGAAATATAGTAAATATTAAGTTTGTTTTGTCCTATGGCCAACAAACTTAGAAGAGACAAAGCTATGAGTCACATTGTTATAACAACAGATAAGAATAGAATCTGTGACTTCGGATCTGCAGATTTTTCTCCAATGATTTAGCAACAAATCTCTAACACAGGTTTTCCTCAATGAATCAGTATCTCCACCGTGGGTTTCCTTTCCTAGTTTGTTTCAACCATCACAAGAATGATACACGTGGAACTTTACTCTGCTCTATTTGTTGTTGGCTATGAATAAAACATGGTTTCAATTTCCTCTACATAGCTGGAGTTGTATCTTTGTTTAATTTATTTAGCAAAGCATTTATTTTGAATTCTTGTGCTTATTTAGATTCGACATTGAAGAGGTAACCGTTTCCACCTTGGATGATTATGTCATCTTTTAAAAAGATGAAAGAAATAAATTGCTGGTCAAAAGGTAGTACACAGAAGTTCTTGGCCAGAAAATGACAGGAAGACATTCTGCATAAAAAGTGACAAGAAGTTCTTCTAATCAGCATGATGCAAGCATTATTTCTGAAGTCTAAACATCACAATGCTTATTAGTAAAGACAACCAATCATTAATTTCCATATTTTATCTAAAACTCTATTAAATACCACTTATACATATTTAATCACATGCAACATAAAATGGGGAAATAGTATGATATGGAATGAAAATGGAATGTGGAAGTGAATATGAAGGTACATGAAATAAGCTAAAATATGGCATAAAATGGGACATAATTGGCTCTCATCACACTCTCTCTCTCTCTCACTCACTCTCTCTCTCTCTCTCTCTCTCCTTCTTCCCCTCTTCCCCTAGATCCCTTCCCCCTCCTAATTCTCTCTCTCTCTCTCTCTCTCTCTCTCTCTCTCTCCTTCTTCCCTTTTTCCTCTCTCCTTTTCCTCCTAATTCTCTCTCTCTCTCTCTCTCTCTCCCTTCTTTCCTCCTCTCTCCCAATATCTCCACCTTCTTTCCCTCTCTACTTCTCTCTCTCTCTCTCTCTCTCTCTCTCTCTCTCTCTCTCTCTCTCTCTCTCTCTCTCTCTCTCTCTCTCTCTCTCTCTCTCTCTCCTTCCCCTCTCCCTTTCCCCTCCTAATTCTCTCTCTCTCTACCCTCTCCCTTCCCCTCATAATTCTCTCTTCTCCTCTCCCTTCTCTCTCTCTCTCCCCTTCTTTCCCTCTTCCCCTCTCCCTTCCCCTCACAATTATCTCTCTCCCTTTCCCTCTCTCTTTCTCTCTATCTCTCTATCTCTCCCTCTCTCTCTCTCCCTTTCTTCCTTTCTTCCCATCTCCCTTCCCCCTCCTAATTCTCTCTCTCCCTTTCCCTCTCTCTTTACCTCTCTATCTCTCTATCTCTCTATCTATCCCTCTCTCCCTCTCTCTCCCTCTCTCCCCTTCTTCCCCTCTTCCCTTCTCCCTTCTGTCTGATCCCACAATACTAGTTTACAATTTTTGGGCAAACTGGATATTGAAATAATTTTTTAAACTAAATCTTCACTTTCGAGCTCCTATAGTGGCTAAACAATGAGGAATTTGAATATGATACAAACTGGTGATTTGTGACATTTTTTCTATAGATTCTAAATATATTTTTTTCAATTTTTTTTGAATCAGATTGCACTTCTTTTTCCATCTCCTTCAAAAACTAGTTTAAAAAAAAAAGCATTTTTAAGGAGTGACGCTCACCGTATACAACATAACATTTTTCGTATGAAAGATAAAATTCTAATTTTTTCGAATTTAGATTTGTAACTACGATATCTAGCACTTTCATTTGGTTTCATATTGTTTTATTAAATATTTTTTCCTTGATCAAGTTTCAAAGTCAAACCAATTAGAGTTGAAACATAAGCGGACTGTATACAACATAAATTTTTATGTATGTATCAAAATTCTTCTTTTTTTAATGGATCAAGGACATCAATACGCAGCCTGAACATATTTTTTTAAATTTTATTTTGATAATATGTTATTTTTCCACATGTGCATAATAAAGAGCTTGATTTTTTGGTGAAAAACCTATGTTTAATAAAACTAAAAAAACACATACATAATAAAACCAAAACATATTAAAATTATATTTGTTGGATAACTCATTATGAGGACTACCATGATCATTTTAAATAATTTTTAAATGAATTCATTTGATCCCCCAAAAGGTAAATAAAAAGTGATTTTTTATCAACATTTTGATAGGTGTAAAGGAGACTCCGTTGTAGGTATGGTTTAAAACTAGCGGGGCTCTATCCAAGGGGTTTTGATTAAACCCTATTCGATTGAAATCCTTAAAATTGAACTTTTAAAGGCTTAAATCATTATATTTTCTAAAAATATGTGATTTCAGCAAAAATTAGAATCTCCCATAAATTGTAAACTAGCTTTGTGGGATCAACCTTCCCCCTCCTAATTCTCTCTCTCTCTCTCTCTCTCCCTTTCCCTCTAACTTTCCCTCTCTCTCTATCTCTCCCTCTCTCAATCTCTCTCCCCTTCTTCCCCTCTTCCCCTCTCCCTTCCCCCTCTTAATTCTCTCTCTCTCTCACCTTCTTCCCCTCTTCCCCTCTCCCTTCCCCCTCCTAACTCTCTCTCTCTCTCTCTCACCTTCTTCCCCTCTTCCCCTTTCCCTTCCCCCTCCTAAATCTCTCTCTCTCTCTTCCAACCTCCACCTCCTAATTACTCTTGGGTGTATGTGTGTAAAAATCAGATATCCAGTTTGAATGACTTTAAAATGACCTTTTTTGGTTTTATATTAGCCGACCCAAATCGAATATCCAATTTGAATCGGATATTCGATTGGTAAAGTAAAAAAAATCAGATATCCGATTTGTTTTAATTTGGATTGGAAATTGCTATGGAGAAATGTACTGACACCCAACCCAAAAAACAGTCAACTTGGGATTTTCGCATTTTTTGGTGAGTGCAAAACACTACTTTTTTCATATTGCTACTTTTTGGCCCATCATGATCCTATACAATTTCTTCCTCAAAAAAATCTTATTCACTAAAGATTTGGATTGATACATCTCACCAAGCTTCTTCCATAGTTTTTGTGTAGAGGTCTCTTCATGGAAATTGATTAAAACAGAGTTTGTCAAGCATAGTCTGATTGAACCCTTGGCTTTATGGTTCATAACATCATATTGAGTAGCCTGAGTAGGATATGTAGGCCTTGAAACATTCTCATCGACAACATCCCATAAATCATGATCTATCAAAAGATCATCCATATTCAGCTTCCACATTTCAAAATCATTTCCAGAAGATTTATCCACCTCTATTCTCTCTAATGAACTTGTCATCTGAAAATTCCTGCAACAAGATCACAAAGTATCTTCTACACAAGCTCCCACTCAAATGTGGATTAGTTCAAAAACCCCAACAAACCACAACTGAAACCAAAGGTGATCAAGCTCTTATACCACTTGTAAGGAAGCTAAGGTAGTCGAATAACTTCCTACACTAACCTTGAGAGGATAATAATACAAAACTTTAATAGATCTTTAATAGTTACAAAAACTTAAACAAAAATAAACACAAATATCATGCATACCACAACACAATGATTTATGTGGGGAAAACCCTTTCAGGAGAAAAACCCCACACTCCAAAAGTTGCCCAATATATTATTCAGAAACCAAAAGATTACAATATACTTGTAGAGAAAGCTTCTCACAGAAGTATCACCACCAGAGATTAAGAAAACAACCTGACCACTATCAGACTCTCATAATACACCACCATCTACATACATCCCACCCACTTATAACAAAAAAATTTGAACCTTCTAGAATTAGGGTTTTGCAAGGTCATTTTATATTTGACATGTTAATAGAAAAACCTTGATGTGTCAGGAGGAAAAACCCTTGACGTGTCAGTGGGAAAAAAGCTTGACATGTCAACGAGAAAAAACCTTGACGTGTCAATGGGAAAAAAACCTTGATGTGTTAGTGAATTTTTATTCAAAGCGTTACCTTGAATCCCATGGCTTGCTATGAGTGTACAATATTTGTATGATCAATCACCACATACCAACATACATCCTATCAATAAATCATATATAATTGTAAGGTTGAGACACATTTTCTCAACATATTCATGGTCGAAGATATGGCTATGTGGTTTGGATATGATTATTTTAGGTGTCCAAATGTTTTATATCCAGATTTTCAGGTTATGGATCATTCTCCACTAGAAGATCTGTGTTTGACAGTATGTCTCTTTGGTGAAACAGTGTGTCTAGAACAAATGAGATTTCTCTGCATTTATCCACAGTGAAGGTTCTTTTCTTGTGGATCTGGGAATATTCTTATATATTTTGTATCTACCTTCCCTTGAAATTTTAGGTGTTGTGGTGTTCCGCAAAGTTATTTGGTGTGTTGGATATTTTTGCCAGTGTGTCTCGTTACACAAAATTGAGGTGTGCTTAAGTTTTAGGTGGTTGCAATAATAGTGGTGAATATTTTGATGTGTGGAATATTTTGAGATGTTTTGGAATGTTGTTGTGTGGTCCATAAGATGTTTTTGGACCTGGAGAGGCATGTTAGTGCAAGTTTGGCCGACCTGGCATGCTAGCGCTAATTGCAGAGGATGATTGTTGTTTATGTAAGCCTTCAAAAGTGTGTCAATGTAGATTTAGGTCCCCGTTAAGTTATGGCATGGTCTGCCTTCACTTCTTTACATCATGGAAGTGTTTGGTACCAACCTATTTGATGTTGCACAAATGAGGTGCATATGTTTCCTTAAGGCTGACCTAAGTAAGATTGTTTTAGGTCACGAATGGTATAAAACATAGAATGTGTGAAAAATATGCAAATTTGATCAAGTGTGGTGATCTGGGCATGAGCTTTAATGCCTATGACTCCTAGATGTAGTGAACAAAAGGTGTCTACGTTTTAGTTTTTTGAATGAGTTGTTTGTGCTTCAATGAAATTGTACCTTCAGAATAAGAGAGATGCATTGTTAGTATTTCAAATTGGTAATGAGCCACCCCTTCTTCTATCTTCTTTCTTCTGGGCAGTGAGTCCGTTGGCAGTGAGCCCTTTGATAGTGATTCTAGTGTATTTGGCATTGATATTACTTTAAATATTGTGAGCTAATCCTCAACATGGTTTTTCCCTTTTTGGGTTTTCCATGTAAATGTGGTGTTCTTATGTGTTCGCATTACTGCTTCATATGTTTACATTCTACTAATGCATGATAAGGGTTTAAGGTCTGATAAATATCTAAATGTTAATGAGGGTTTTGATGTTTTAATGAAAAATTGATTCACCCCTCCCCTCTTAGTTGTCATGTGCATCTAACACTTAATATATTTTGTGCACCTAAGAAAATTTAATTGACGACTTCCTTAAAATAGACCTACAAGTATAAATCTCATATGGAGGAACCTATCAACAAGTATTAGAAGGGGAGTCTACCTCAATTAGCCTTGTGTGATCAAACATGGATCCACATGATGAATATGATGTAAAGTAGATTAAAATACTAATAAAAATAAATAAATTTAATTCAGCACATTCAAGCTATTAAACCTTCATGTTCAATATTTAGGTTTATAGAAATAGTATAATGTAAGTAGGACTGGGAGAAAGATTGAGAGAACACACTTGATTTTTAGGAAAATAGGTCTGGGAGTTTTAAAAGTGACTGAAATGGGGAGTTGAAACCTTAGGCTAAACCAAATCTTTAATTGAGGTTTGATATGAATATGTCTCAGACCTCCAAAGGGTGACCAGAGACAAGTCACACTCACATAGCGAGGGTGGAAAACACATTCAAATGAAAAAATAGGTCTTGGACAATCAAAGATATATGAAAGAGGAGAGCTTGATGAACTATTATTCTAAAGCACTAAGGGCAGTGATGAACTACTAGCAACAAAACACTTGGATCTTGGCTCAACACACTTGGAATAGATGCAAATAGACTATGAGGCAAGGCATGGATGGAAAAATGGCACTAGATAAAAAGGAGAAAGGAGGATGTTGACTTGGGAGGGTGACGAGATCAAGTAGGAAGAGATCACTAAAATCATTTATAAAAAAACATTCCTATTTTCATAAAAACACACAAATTGAAAAGCTTAGCTAGCTCAAATTCTCAAAAAATTAGTTACCTTGCTATGAAGAATATTTTGCAATAGTGTCTACAAGATGGATAAAAGTTATTTGAGACTAAGAGCTAAAAGCTAACTCACTCTAGGAATTTTTCAAGTACTATCATGCATGGGGATAATCATAGCAAACCTTGATAACTAATATAGAGATTATATTTTCCTATATTAAAGTGAGGCAAAGGTCCTTGCTTTTTATAGATTGTTTGGGAAATGTGGTAGGTGGGTAGGTCTCATAAATAATTATCTCCCATCAAATGTTTTTGGTAGGAGGATTAAAAGGCTTGGCCAACCTATTAGGTGGTGAATTGTGGACAATGTCTTTCAATGAATTTTTACCTCAGTCTCATAGGGGACATTGGGTTGAAAGGTAACCATGTAGGGATATGTGTATGTGTGATCCTTTGTATATTTTTTGGAAGGGGGAAAGGTGGGGTTCAAATATAAAGAAAGCCTAGGAATGAATCTCGAGGCTAAACAAGGGGGTAAAGGGGTCAACAACTAGGGAAACATTAATAACAACTTAGGACATAGGAAGGGCTCAAAATTTAAATAAAAGATAGCACTTAGGGAGGCTAAACAAGGTTTAAGAAAACATAGGAAAAGAGCACAACCTGACTATAAGATTCCAAAGGCTAGGCAAAAAGAGTCAACATGACACACAAAACACACACATGACAAAGGAGCTAAAATGGGCAGAAAAGTTTAATAAGGGTATGCAAATTCTATTATTACACCTAGGTGGAGAAAAGTTGTGATAGTGATTGGTAGAATTTAAGTGATACATAGTGATGAATGTGTTACACATGCTGGGCTATTGTTGGTTTGTACTCTAAATAAGTCGATTTAGCAATGCAACCATACATTTACAACATGTAAATGTGTAGTTTAAAATAAAAATGTAAAAGTAATACATATGTATTTTTCTAGCTCACTAACTAAAAAAATTGTGACAAATAGATAAGTTTACACTTATGAGATTGTAACTGCAGTGATGAAAAGTGCACACTTCACACTTTTCGACCTTGTTTTATACGTATTTTAGTGACATCCTCTAATTTTAACTATAGTTATTTTAAATTTTGAGTCCATCAAGTCAAGATATATCACTTATCTCATCTTCTTAAAGATCATGCAAGTGTTTCAATTCATTTATAAAGTTTTGGTGTTATCTAGATTGGATGGAGTAAAAAATATTAATGTCAAATAATCTTGATCATTAATGATTAGGATTAAAATTGTCATTGAAATTGTGTCAATTTAATTGCAGCCATCTTATTATATTATTTCAAAATACAAGAAAGTAAACGCCAAAAAAGAGTGTTTGATAGCCATTTACCTGTTAAGGTGAAATAATAGTTTGAGGAGAGCTCAAAGAGATGATCTGTCGATCTCTGTGATTGTTTTCCAAAAACTGAAGCTTTAAGCCTATTTTATGAAATAAAATAAGCAGATATTAAATCAAAGTAGTTCATAAAGATATAATTGGAAGCTCTAGAATAGGATAAAGTAGTTCATAAAAATATAATTAAAGAATGGATACACAAACGAGACTGTGAAATATTTAAAAAATATCTGGTAGGAATGTGTTCTCATGGAATACAGTGATTACTGGATATGGATTGTATTGGATGAGCAAGGAGATGCTTGCCCTATTGTTTAAATGGATCGGATAAATGTGCAACCAACCTATGTTGCTATTTTATTTGTGCTATCTACCCGCAGCCGCATAGGTTTGGTGGACCAGGGCTACAAGAACTTCAATTTTATTACTAAAGCTCATGGCATAACATCCAGGATGAAGAACTATGATTGCATTGTAAAGCTTCTCTGTCATCTCTGGCAAAGGTTGTGGAATTTGACCTTACAACTACCAATGGAAACCTCTGGAAATGCAACTAGTAGTTTTAAAACCAAATTCCACAACCTTTTCCATCATCCTCATGACCTGTGCCAAACTGGGAGGCGTGGAACAGGGTATGGTCATGAATCAAACCATGATTTGAAGCCATTTTTTATCAGAATTTGGAAGCAAGTGTGGAAGCAGAGAGAAAGCCCGTGAACTGTTTGGCAAAATGCCTCAAAAAATGTTTACCTACAGACAATGCACGTGAACTATTCAACACAATGCCCATGCTTGTATGCTAAGTAAGAAATTTTTTGACCCCCTACTGGACCATCCACTCAAAAATGGAAACTTTGAAGATCTAGTTGATCACGAGCTTGAAAATCATTTTGATAGGGATAGGATGCCCAGTATGTGACAAGTTGTAGTTGCTTGTATTTGTCACTCTGCTAAAAGTTGAACATGGATTGGACAGGTGGTGCATACAATGGAAGGCGATTCTATTGATAATGACCTGAATAATGGTGTGAAACCAGGCCATAGCTATCAATATGATTGTCTAAAACTCTCTTCATTTGTTACACATTTTGCATGATTTCTTTTAGGGATCAAGAAGTTGATACTAATTTTTTTTTTAAGCACTAGTGAATATATTCTCAATCCTTTTTTTCCTAGCAGTGAGCTCCAGAGAAGCAAAGTGAATGAAAGTATGACCTCAAGATATACAAAGACAGAATCTCAATTGACATTATTTAGTTCATATGATGAACACAAGCATTGGGATCTCTTGAATGAGGCATCATGTGCAAAGGATGGCAACTCTTAAGAGGGTCTCTCTTTTGGTAGTGACACCCAACATCAATTATTTCCATAATATACAGACTCCTTTGATGTTGCAATCACGGCACATACTACACATCTCTCAAGAGGTAACTGTTTATTTATCATTTTCAACTATCAATTTGGGGTGGAAACTAGACATGTAATACTTTTGTATTCTAGAAATTTACTTTCCCCATTATAGGAATAGTTGACTAATATGAAGGAAGAGCATAATACTATTGCAACGGATTTGTCATTGTGTCAAAAGATTGACCTGTTAATGCACAATACAAATACCAAATTTATACAAGATCCACAGGAGACGGTTAAGCCATGTCACGAATCCGCAACAGGCTGGACAAACACCAATCTTCCAACAATCCCCCCGAGCGCAACCATGGGATTCAAGCCTGTGACCTTCCAACTTATACAACTTTGTGCTTTGTTAGAAATTATCATGACAACGTTGAAATGCAAAGCATTGGTGTCCACAAAATATGGTAATGGTAGAGCAAGTATTTGACTACACTAAACCCTTTTCCATATCAAAAATGATATGAAGGCATGTCAACTAAATACAATGTTAACAACTAAAATTTCACAAGAATGACAAAGAAATTGGACAAGTCATAGAAGGGACTTGAGCCTTTATTTTGGAGTTTTTTTTTTTTTTTTTTTTAAAATTGTCAAGTTTAAAATATGAATGTGAAAAGTTGGAAAAGAAAGGTAAATAGGCATAGGAGAGAAAAGAAAAAAATTATGCCTGTATATTGTAAAATTTAAGTATTGAGGTATTTTTTAATTTTCTTGCATAGTATTGTACAAGGAATGGAATTGAGATTGTATTCATTTTTTGGAGAATTGAGATTGTATTCATTTTTTGGAGAAATAAGAGGGTGTTTGTAGAATTTGCATCTTTCTTATTGTTTGTGCTATTTTATGCTACTTTCAATTTTAGTGTAAATCCATTTCTTCATTGTCCTTTGAAATTATGTAGGAATACAACTAATTATTTTTCGTTCATTTATTTATAACATATGTAGGATTGAACTCTAATATCCTATTTGATTCTATATATAATTATTCTTATTCGTCTCTTTTTATATCCTTTTTAAACATTTCGAATAAAATTACTAAAAAGCCAAAAAACCATCATATGAGGGATTTATTGATAGGCCAAAACTAAAGTAGAATATATAATATATTTAATGTTTCATAAATAAAATCTCAATTTAATCTATGTGTCAATCCAAGGGCGTAAAATTGTGAAAGTCATTGCAGATATATGTACAAGGGTTGTAAGTAGTGAGGTGAGTATAAATGAAATGCAACTAGAAAATAAATTCATTCATTTAAAACTCCAATAGAAATTTTGAACAATGCTACTACAAGAACTATAAATAATGTTGCTACAAGGTTTGTTCAGTCCATTATATGAACTATAAACAATGCTTCTCCAAAAATTGTGTGTAGGTGACAATAACTACAATACTACAACATTAAAAATTCAAAACCACATAATAATTTTCTTAGAAGTTGAAAATCATATAAATGAAAGAACTTGATAATCAACAATACATAATTGTATGTTTAAATCAATCCACTTTTATTCCTATTGTGCATGCCTCCAATGTAGAAACCGCCACTATATTTTTAGATAAAACTACACATAACAAATGATTGGAAATATAAAAGAATATCACTATGTTTCATCATGGAGGGCCCTCGTCTTCTTCCATGTGGTGTTTGGAAGAATTTACTGCAAAATACTTAGAACTCTAATGATTTTATCTATTATGTTATAAAAATACATACACTTCCAAGTCCCTATCTAGTTTAAGCAACAGTAACACTATTTGGGTTTGGCATGCTCTATTGAACAATCTAAGAAAAAACCTTGGTGGAGTGTTAATATGATTTCAGCCGAGCTTTAAGCTTGGTTCATCCTGAATTGGTAGAAGAAAAGGGGTAGGCCGAGAAATTCCCTTTGGATGTCTTCTCTTTGGATGAAGCCCTTGTTAGAGTAAAGGTTTTAACTTAATTATGTTGATTAAGTTACCTTTATTCCCTTCTTAAGATTTCACTTTAGTTTGCATAAAGTGACATTTAATAATTATATTAATTATTAAATGTTTTCCTTTAGGGCTTCTTTTAGGGTTTTTCCTATTAAGGTTTCTTTAGGGTTTGCATGATCTCCTTTTTATAAGGATTGATCCCATTGTATTTTATATCAATTCATTCTCTCATTCTCTTTGATATATACATTTTTAGTTTTCAGAGAACCCTTGCTTGTTTGTCTCCATCTCTTCTTTTGTGACAGGTTATTTGCATGCAGGTGATCTTCGGGGTTTTGTGAAGTTGTATTTTCTCAACTTCTACAGCCCTTGAGGAGTTTCTAGGTGCTTATCCTCCATTGCCTCCTTATCATCACAAGAAACAATTCCCATATCGTTTACATAAACAAGCATACTTTGGAGAATCTATTTTGAGTATCGATGAGGAAGACCTATCAAACGTCAGCGATGACATTCCAATATCCCATCCCAAAGACCGCAGTCCACTCCTCAAAGGAGATACTGTCAAAGTACCTATGGATCCTAAGTCTTCGGAAAAAGCAATCAAGATTGGGAAGTGTCTCTCTTCCAAAGAAGCAGAGAAGCACTCTGATCTCTTACGTACTCACCCTGATATCTTCACTTGGACGTATGAGGATATGCCTAGTATTGATGAGTCTGTAGTGGTCCACAATATCGTCTTATGTCCCTATGCCAAGTCGGTTAAGAAAAAAAATTGAAAGATTAATCCCAGGGTAGCTTTGATGGTCAACACTGAGATAGAAAAATTGTTGAAAGCAGGTTTCATCCATTCGATTGACTACTCTCCTTGGATTTCGAATATAGTTGTCATTGGTAATCCTAATGGCTGTATTCGCATATGTATTGAATTTTGAGACCTAAATAAGGCTTCTCTTAAAGATGATTTTTCATTACCCAATATAGATATGATTGTCGACTCAACTGTTGGCCATGCATTATCTTTTATGGATGGCTTCTCGGGTTACAATCAGATCCGTATGAACCCAGATGATCAGTACAAGATAGCCTTCACTACCCCTTGGGGTAATTTCTGCTATGTGGGCATGCCCTTTGGTTTAAAGAATGCAGGAGCAACTTACCAACGGGAAATGGCTTTGATATTTCATGATTTTATTCATAAAATCTTAGAAGACTATGTCGACGATATCTTGGCAAAATCAGTAACTCGTCAAGATCATGTGAAGAATCTTCATCTTATCTTCGAAAGGGTTTGACTCTATAAGATTAGACTCAATCCCCATAAGTGTGTCTTTGGTATAGATGTCGACAAGCTTTTGGGGTTCATAATCTCTCATCGTGGAATCGAGGTTGACACGAATAAAATTGATGCTATTGTTAGCATGCCTCCACCAAGGAATATTACTGAGTTGCAAATTTTACAAGGAAAGATTCAGGCAATTTGTAGATTCATTTCTCAATTTTTTGATTGTACCCTTCCTTTTACTCGTCTATTGAAAAAGGATGTTCGCTTCATATGGGATGAGGAGCGTTAGAAATCCTTGAATCAATCAAAGCTTATTTGTCCAACCCTCCTGTATTGATGTTAGCTATGCAAGATAGGCCCTTCCTGCTTTACCTTACTGCATCACCATACACTTTGGCATCCCTACTAGCTTAGCATGATGATGTAGGAAGAGAGAAAGTAGTCTACTACATCAGTTGTGTCCTTGTCGATTATGAAACACATTATTCCTCCATGGAAAAGCAATGCCTTGTTCTTGTATTCGCTACTCAGAAGTTGAGGCACTACCTCCTCCATGCTGAGATGCACATCATAGTAAAAACACATCTTTTAAGTTACTTGTTCTCTAGCATTGATCCTGCTAGAAGACTAGCGAAGTGGGTTATGTTGCTTTCTGAGTTCGATATAAAATTTGTTACTCATAAATTACTAAAGGGTCAAGCGGTTTTTGATCAATCAGAAAATCCTCCCTCATCTCACTCCTTCCTTGGGTTGGATATGTTTCCTGATGAGAATATTTTCACAATTAACTATGACCTTGAATGGAAAATGTACTTCGATGAATCAAGGTGTCAAACTAGTTTTGGAGCGTGTGTAGTCCTGATATCCCTTGAAGGAAAATGGTCCCTCTATCCTTTTGATTAGATTTTCCTTGTACCAATAATATCGTTGAGTATGAAGCTCTTATTGTTGTCTTGCGCATCGCGATTGGACTTAAAATTAAACATCTTCGTATACTAGGTGATTCTAAGCTTGTTGTAAATCAGATTACAGGAGCTTATCAAGCTAAATAAAGTAAATTGTCTCGGTACTAGGACCACACTTTGTCTTTGCTTAATCAATTTTCCTCTTTCACAATAGACAGTGTCCCTAGGAGAGAAAATATACATGTTGATGTCATGGAGAGCGTTGCTTCCTTGGTACCTTCAGAAGAGGATATGAAAGAATATCACTTTGTGGTTCAGGTTGTACGAACCTCGACACTTTTTGATCAACCCGAACCTGAGTCCCTAGTATGTTTCCATGAAAACTCAGGAGAGTGGTTCTCTAGTATCTATGGTTATTTAAAGATTGGAAACTTTCTCGATGATGTGATGAAAATCGATCGCACTCGTATACGAAAAATTTCAGCATATTATGTCATCCTATCTGATGTCCTTTATCGAAAGGCCTATACTGGTTTGCTTCTTACGTGTCTCAATAAAGTAGAAATACACCTTGCCCTTAAGGAATCCCATTCGGGCTCTAGGCGTGGACATTTTCCTGGTAAGTCCCTAGAAAGAAAATTGATACACATGGGGTACTATTGGCAAATGATGGAACAAGATTCCTTTTATTTTGTCAAAAAGTGCCTTCAATGTCAACAACCTAGTCCATCCCTATGTGTCCTCTGCAACCACAAAGAAAGAAACATAAATCAATATCACATGGAATATACACATACATCATAAACGAAAAAATAAAAAAAGCATGAAAGTATAAACGATGTACTATGTATACCTAGATCCCTTGGCTACCATGTGGGATTACGGTGAGGGTCGGTATTCGGTCCCACATTGCCAAAATCAATAGTCGATGAAAAGGTTGTGGCTGCTAGAATAGTGGGAACTGGTGGTGTTGACAAGATAGGGGTGGCTATCGGGGGATATGATCTCCTCCACCGCCTCGGTCTCGCAAGTGTCGCCTCCTCCTCCTGTGCCTGCTCCTCCTTCATGCTAGCTTGTTGGTTCCCTCTTTGCCTATCCTATGGAGGTTGGTGAGGCAAATCTTCCTGTGGACCAAGGTACCCCCTCGGGGTACCCTCGCCAAAAATTGGGGTTGGACGGTGCCTCTCCCACCACTACAAAAAATCTGTAGCCACCCTAATATTATTTATCGCTGCTACGGTCGACAAATCATAGTCGAGCTCATCATCATTAGAGGGAGCAATATCTGTAATGGTGGGGCGAAGGTGATCCCCTACCCTCTCTACACTCTGGTGGGCTCTAGTGTAGGTGGGCACATCTGGTGGAATGGTTTGAGGACAGACATGTTGCCGCATGACCTGCCTCCAATAGTAGGGTACTATAATAAAATAGTAGCGACCTATCAAAAAATGGTCCTATTGTAGGTTCCTCAAAAACCTGTCGTCGTCTACCCACCAGAAATATCAGTAAGGTCTCCACCAAACCTCATCTACGACAACAGTGTCAAACTGTAACTGCCAAAACTGTAAATCTCCAAATCTCCACTGGCATGTCATGTTGTACCAGTGGTCCATAGGAATATGATACAGCCATCACTAGGGAAAACCAACTGGTTGGGTGCACATGATGTGAGTAAATGCCCACACCTACAAAAGTGTACATTATGTAAGACTTTAGTAATCATAATGTACATATCACCCTGACTCCTGGTAGACATGTGCTAGCATGTTGCACCCCCAAAAAAAAATAGTATGATGCTCAACCATCTCTCTAATAGTATGGATGAGGCCCCCATGAAGGTGCGAGCCTCGCCTGTCTATGGCAATCCGAAAGGCAATAGTAACCACCATAGCTTGGTGTAGCAATGGTGTCGTGGTCCTCGCCTAGTCATACCAGTGTGTATAGATGTGGCTTGTGTCATCGCCACCATCTATCCTCCCTATGCAATAGAGGATGCCCTCACTCCACTCCCACATTGATTGGGTGTCGTCCAAGGCCACCCACCGTCCGCAGATAGGCAGTATGAGGATCTGATAGACGTCCTCGAGCATGATGGTCATCTCCCCATAGGGCAGCTGGAAAGATGATGTTGTGGCATCCCACTACTCCATCAAAGATGTGGGCATCCTCTCATGGTATCTCATCTTTGGCATAGAAAATATGTGCCAGAGACCGACTCACTCAAGATGTGTGATCTCACCCTCTGTCAGGCAATTCCTCTGCTCATGAACGAGTCGGTATGCTTGCCCTCCTGGATGCTCGCGGATCTCCAAGTACTCCTCCAAAAAGTAAAAAAATCTAAGTCAAAAACATCCAAATTCATCATCAAAATAAGCGAAAATTACTAAATACATATGTGTGCCGCATAGATGTCTGTGTGTTGCGTATGTATCTCGGACCACCATGGGCGCTCGAGGATGCCAGTGTGTACTTGAGACGACAGCACAGAATCAGGACCTCGACGCAGACCCAAGACGACAACATGTATTTGAGATGTGCATGCAGAAATGAGATGCTTGCACAACTCGCCGCTTAGAAACATGCTAAAAATAAACTAAATTACACAATAAACAAGGCTTAGAGGCCTACTTGGTCCACCTCGCGGACCTCGGTGATTTCCTCGCATAGTTGCTCCAGTCTTGACACCTCGTAGTCACTCCTCAAAATTTTGCTAACTTTTATCTCACAAAATTCAATAATTTTCTCATAGAGAATAGTGACAATGATCATTCTAGGGGCCCATCTAGGTATATATAGGCCCCCTGGGGCCCATTTTTCCTAGAGTTTGTGGCTCCCCGGTTTCTCCTGACTTTACCCCACCATGCTGGGGGGAAAATCAAGAGGGGGCATATAGTCACCTGTTGATCATATTTCTCCTCTGAGTCAATGACATTTCTTGATCATTCTTCTCTCTGTAGTTTCTTTCGATTTTTCAAAGTTGACACAAAAATTTAAGTTTTACAGGTTATAGTTTTTAACAGTCTTTCATGGCCATTTTTTTCATTGTTTTTCGAGCTCATATGCTAGGGGCATCTTTGGTACTAATTAGCTTCACCTCGGTGACCTCTATGGCCCCTTTTTTCTTGGCACACAATTTTGTAAAATTCAAAATTTGAGTGAAAATTTTATTTACTTTAGTGAGGCCGATTTTTCCAAAAATCAACCCCACTAAAGTGGGGGAAAAATGTAATGTCACAGAATTGCACCTAGGGGAAATTCCACATTTTTGCATCTTGCCTAGCATTTATAACACCTTAGAACATTAATGACAAAAACATATGAGTCAAAATTTCACGATTCTGACTCCATGCAAACATATGGTAGAATGATAGAAGCCTGACAACATGTTTCCCAAAAATCCAGGCTTTGGATGCCTGTGCGGCATGCGGACGTCCATGTGGTGTGCTAGCATCCTGGTAGTTTTCCAAGTTTGAAACGATAAATCTAGAATCCTGACCCTTGCGACATGTGTCATGGCGGTTAGGTCTCAGATGTAATGGCTCTGTTCCACCCTTGCATGCATGAAAACCCCTTTTTGGCTCTCATTCTGGGGTTGGAAGTCACTGATTCAAGAATTACTACCATTTTTCTCTAGTCTTGGGTTAGTCTCATCATTGAATAGCAGTAATCTTACTAGCGAAGCCATGCCGGACTGAGGTCCCTCTAGCATTACAACTCTTAAGCAAGCACAGAACGATGCACCCATGTGCTCTGGAGAGGGTCTTGACCCATGGGTAACACTCTCTCTCTCACACACAATTTTTCCTACTTGTTCATTCACTACTTTTTGGTGTGGGATCTACTCTAAAGTGGGTTTTTCTTTCACCACGCGCTTTGTTCACTTTGTTTATACTCCTTTTCAAACCTGGTTGTCCATGGAGGTGGGAACACCAAAATAAGGGTTTGATTGAGGCAGACCCCTATACAACCCCAACCTTTTCCCTTTGATTTTTTGTGTGCAGGTTGTGGAGCGAAGCTTGAAGAGAAGACCTGAATACTCGATAAAAGGTAATTTCCCTTCAAGCTCTTTTGTGTTTTTTCCTAGAATCTAGCTTTATGTCTAGTCATTTGATTTAGTATTCCTTCGACCTGAATTTAGAAGTAAAACTTAGCTTTGTCTGCTTGAGCTCCTGAGCTCCTCGCAACTAAAGATGCCAATGCATCTTTTAGATGATAGTGCGTCGCGTTGGCATCCTGAAACCGCGCTGATGTATTTTGGTTGAGAGCTCTTTCTCCAAAGGTAGAGATCTTGATTTTTTTCTCTTTCGGGGTCCTAGGTGACTTTACTGTATTTCTTTATAGTTTCATCGATTTATGCAAAGTTGAGGTGTATAAGGTTAGTTCGTTCCCTGGTGATCTCTTAAGAATAAAGAGACCCATGTGCAGTGAATCCCTCTTATATCCAACTTTCGTATTTTATTTCTAAATTCTAGTACAACATCAACTCCCATATTTTTGCACTTAATTAAACCTTAAAATTAATCAATGTTGCTATATTTAGAACACATATTATTAGGTGAATGCATGCAATTTTATAGTTAAAAGTAATCCTTTTAATTTATTGTGTTTATTTTTTATTTAGAGTAATTTTTTTAACACATCCATAGTTATTTTATTATTATTATTATTTTCTTTTAGACTGTAGTAATCAGGTAGCCACCTATAAACTACAGTGTGCCTAATAAATGTTTTTCATGTGAGCGGTGATGTTGGCATGACACACCCTCCAATACCATGGGGACAAGGGGGAGACTAGACCTCATGACCTCTTGCTTGCAATAGGATGCTTTAGCCAATCGAGCTAGGCCCCCCACCCCATAGCTATTATTTTTATTAATATGATGGCTTTGCACTATAAATCCTACCTTCCTTTTATCACTATATTTATGTGTGGTGAAAAATGTATACCTTGCACTCTCTCCTTCATTTTATGTCCATTTTGACAAGGTTGTTCCTAATGTAATGACCAGTGTACAAAATGACAGGTATTATTTTGTATAAGTTAGTAAATAACCTAATCTTTACTTGATCTCAACTACATATATCCCAAGGATTAAATTCTAATAAATTAAATTGTAGCCTTCCATCACCCTAGGTTGATTTTGTGGGCATGGAAATAAACTTGGTTAAAATATTGTGTCATTTAAATTAATTTTTAAACTAGGTGTGTTTACCTCATTTAAAACTAGTCATTTTGTGCATACTAAGGCTTAAAATATTTCAAATTTCATGATAGGGTGTTGTATAAAACTATAGTGTAGGAAATTGTATGCCCATACAATTTCACATTATGTTTGGGTCCCTTAATTTATTGGACTTAATTAAGCTTCTAATTTTCTAAATTATGCATTCCAAAGCCTTATTATTCTCATTTTTTGAAAAGGAAACCAACATTTAATTAATTCATTTAATACTTTAATCACCTGGGAATGTGAATGTCCTAGACTTATAGGCTAGGACCCATTAATGGGTCCCCTTTAAGTCTTAGGACCCATTTTTAAATATGTTTTTAGTGGTCTTTTAATGATTCAAATTCAATATGCAATTATCAACTTTTAGAATCTAATTTTTGGGAAATTAGATAAACACCTACAAATACATAGTCTTTTTATCAATTAAAATCTAACACACATTATGAGATAAATCCAAGAGGAAATATTATTGTCAAGAGAATTTAAGATTAGATTTATCAGTCATTTGTTGCAACATTCAAGATCCTAACATCATGTTCAAGCTTGTGTGTGTTCATGTCATCTTGTGAAGGCTAATATGCATTGTTGATCCTAAAGCATCCAAGAATTTTCAAGTTTCCAAATCCATCAAGCAAAGCAATATGATGTTCCTTGGAGTGATGTATTTATCTTCAGTCCTCTAAGGGAAGCCATTGAAGGTTTGGTGAGTTCTAGCAAGCAAGTTTTCATTCATCATTTCCTTCTCCATTTTTGACATCATTATCTCTCTATCAAGGTTTAATTACCAAAATTGGGGTTTGACCAAGGAAAACCCCCATTCAAACAAAACAATTTCCCCTCTCTTCATGTATGTGCAAATTACAGGTTGAAGAAGGATTGAAGATCTTGAAGAACAATTTTGCATTGTTACATAAGTTGTCAACATTGTTGTCAAGCCACGAAAACTCAATTGCAAACTTTATTTCTGAATTTTTGATAGTGGAACCTATGAAAAAAAAATCTAAGATCCATCATCAAAGGATTGTAAAAATTAGTATCATAAGCTCTAACTAGGACCCATGTGCCCTAGGGTGAACCTATCCTTCAACAGATCTTAAAAACCTACTTTTGTTGACTGGTACATGCATCCTTACCCTTCTCAGATCTTCTTGCAAATTGTGGTTCCAATTTATGTACTTTTGGGAATTTTCATTTCATGTTCTACGTCTTATTTTTCATTTATTTTGAGCATCGCATATCATTTCAATTTGGTTTTAGATCTATCCTATTGTCTTAAGGACTGAGATCCAGGTCTGATTGACTCATCATTGAGGTTGAAAGTCAATACTTACACCTTGTGATCTCTTTCCTGATGAAATGCCTTAGGGTAAGGAATGAATAAAGAGAATACCCCTTATTTCTTAAAGGACCACCCTTCCCAACATTTCAAAAACAATGAGTCTTTTTCATTATCAAATTTCATGAAATTATTAGAGAGAACCTTCACACAACACATCATGACAAGAGTATGAATAAACATCATAATTACACTAGTAATTATACATGTGTCTAGTCATATTGCATGATTATATGTTGTCTTAGAACATATTTTTTTTAGTGTCCCAAAATAAAAAGTGACTTAAAAGGTCAAAGAATCAAATATGGGCCCATAGTTAGTAGATATTTGCATCATAATGATATACAACAATCATGGAGGCAATGATAGTACATATCAAGGAAGCAATAATTTTGGATACATAAGGAATTTAAAATGAAGAAATAAAAACATACACAAAACTAGAGGACTAATAAATGTGGATCTACATGGAATAAAAAGGAACAACTATAGAAGTATGTGGCATTAGAGAACCAATGGTTACTCTTGAAAGAAAATGAAGAATTAATATAATGTGTATGGTCAAAACTTTCCTACTTTACAATCTCTACCTTACATTTTTATGCTCATTTTGGTGGCCAATAATTTTAGTGTGTTCTAGAACCCATTTACTACTTCCTAATCCTTTTTTTGAATAATGGAGTAATTTATTATTAGATTTAAGCATTATCTCATCCCTAAAACCTATCTCAAAAGTTTCAAATCCAAAATCTAAAAAGATACATGTGTAAAATGTTAGAGTAATAGGTTGTTTACTTTATTAATTTAATCATGTTGATTAATTAATTAAGTCACCTTTACTTTATTTCACTTAAGCTAAACTTAGGAAACTTTATTTTGCATTATTAAATTAGTCATGTCATCTCGTTCATTATGATCTTGAAACTTGTCATATGCCAATTTAATCTTCATCTAGGGTTTTCACTTTAGGTTTTGATTTCCTTTCTTAAGGATTGATCTCTTTGTAATTATTACCACTCTTTGATTAATGCATCTTTAGCTTTCAGAGCACTTTTTGCTTTTTTTTCTCCATCTCTCCTTTTTGTGATAGGTTATTTGCATGTAGGTGATCTTTGGGTTCTGTGAAGTTAGATTTCTCAACTTCTACATGGTATCAATGCTCCAGATTTGCAAGCTTCTTGTTCCTTTTTTGTGAGATCTTGCCTTCAAATAGTTTTTCAGTGCATCCAGGGTCAAGTCACACTTCTCCATTGAATTCAGAGCTGTCGGAATAGTCAAGATTGACCTTTGTTTTGTCAAATTTGGCTTTTGTTTGTCAGATCTGTGAGGGTTTGAAGAAAGGGCTTTTTTGCCAGATCCAAGAGGTGACTGATTTTTCAGAGCATTTTGAGCCGAAACGGACCTCACCATTGTGTCTACAACGGTCAAAAACCTTAAGATCGACTGTAAAATCGTTGAAATCCGAGCAGTTGACCTTTGAGGCAAAAAAAAAAATTTGCTCGTACAACTTCGTACGACCGTCTGCACGCGGATTCAGAAAAAAATTCAGTCTCTGATAAAAAAAAAATTGGCTTTATTTTTGTCAGAAAATTTAAAAAATAATTGTAAAAGTTTTTTTTTTTTTTTTTAATAAAATCAAAACAAAAAAAGGGTTTAAACACAAAAAAAAAGGCCTTTTTAAAAGGCTTATGTCGGCCTGAGTACATCGGCTAGAGGTATTGTCAAACTGTCGGACAGCGTACTCATAGTCATCGTATGGCATATTGTCAGCCGATGAATGACATACTGACTGTCGTCGGACGGCGTACTGACAGCCAGCCGACAATAGTCTTATGCCTGTTTTTTTTATTAATTGTTTTTAAATAAATTTAAAAAAAATGTATGTAAAAATTTTTTAAACATTTTTTTTTAAATAAGCAGAATTGTGAAAATGTGGTGATGGCCATTTGGATATCAAATTTAACCCTGCATTTCTGCTGCGACAGTCGTTTGGACGTCAAATTTAATCCAACAGTTTGTGTTTTTTGCCCTTTGAGGACAGTTTTCTTCCGGAGGCCATAACGTTTTGCCCACGGTGTCGAAATCGGGCAAACGAGATATCATTGCAAAGAGGATTCAGAGTACTTTCTAGTGGTGTAGGTATTTTTGGAGATTTTTTTTTAGGTCCCTTTTATTTCCACTCAAAGTCAGATCTTTTTTTCAAGAGTTGCCTTCAGTGTTTTCGGCATAACTTTTGCATACGATGTTGAAAATGGGCAAACAAGATATCATCGGAAAGCTCATTATGAGATCTTTGCAGTAGTGTAGGTGGTTTCCAGATTTTATTTTTGGTTTTTTTTCCATAAATCCTTCTTCTTAGCTGTAGTCCTCTTTGGACCTTATCGGCTCACATTGCATGTATTTTTCATCTCTAAATGCATTGAGATAAAGTGCCTCAAATTTGTATGTGTAATATTGGGATTCTTGCACATAAATTTGTGCCTTGTTTTACTTGCATTATGTTATAAATTTCCATGGGGGATTTGATGTTTTTCCTTTGTTTTCCATCATACCTTTGTCAAGTGAGTGTCCCTTCCATGGTAGTAGCCTCATGCATGTGTGACTTTTGTTTGCACACCCTTTATGTGTGTTGGTACTTTCATGTTTGCATGTTCAGATGTTCTTGATTCTTCTTCATGCACTTATTTATGGCATTCATTTTTAGTGTACCTATCACGCCTCTCCCTTGTCAGCATTATGGGGGGGTTCTACTATTAGTGTTAATGATTCCTTGGTCTCGCATTAGAGTGAGCCATGTATACAATATTTATTTCTATGTACTAGAGGGATCCAATGGCTAGTTACCCATGCATTTCAGTGAGATGGAGCACTTACCATATGGACACTCTTGCATTCTTGTTCGGAGGCGACCTTCCATTTTTCACATGATCAATCCTTCAAAAAAATTGGTACTTTTTCCATCTGCATCTTCAAGTACCTGGTGTTTTCCTTTGTTTTCCATCTAATTTGACTAATTTCATTATGGAAACTCATGCAAATTCTTGTCTTCTTGTTCCTGATCATCATCTATTTCAGCAGAGGTTCTTGTTTCAGCAACTCAGCAGTCATTCTAGGATAGTGTTTGCAGCTTCTTCATGCTTGTGGCATTCATACCTTGTTCATATCTTTTGGGACAATTTCTTCTTTATTGGAGGCTTATTCATCCTTCATTCTTGTTTGGAGGCTTCTTAGACCTTCACTTGTATTTCTCTCTTTTGGAGAAGAGTTTTTCCCATGAGGTTTTCTCTTTTTCTCCTGTTGTGAGAGATCTTTTACATTTATAGATGGGTACCTCATTTGGCCATGTTTGTCGGGATCCATCTTTTCTTTCATGAATTTTTCCTTATTTTTTTAGCTTCTCCCTAAGTTCATCTTAAGGGGGTTGTTAGATTAATAGGTTGTTTAATTGATTAATTTAATCATGTTGATTAACTAATTAAGTCATCTTTACTTTATTTCACTTACGCTAAACTTAGGAAACTTTATTTTGCATTATTAAATTAGTCATGTCGTCTCGTTCATTATGATCTTGACACTTGTCACATGCTAATTTAATCTTCATCTAGGGTTTTCACTTTAGGTTTTGATCTCCTTTCTTAAGGATTGATCTATTTGTAATTATCAACACTCTTTGATTAATGCATCTTTAGCTTTCAGAGCACCCTTTGCTTTTTTGTCTCCATCTCTCCTTTCTGTGACAGGTTATTTGCATGCAGGTGATCTTCGGGTTCTATGAAGTTGCATTTCTCAACTTCTACTAATTTATTATTAGATTTAAGCATTATCTCATCCCTAAAACCTATTTCAAAAGCTTCAAATCTAAAATCTAAAAAGATACATGTGTAAAAATGGTGGTGTTTTGGACATGTGAAAACATCCAATGTAGGTGTCTAGGCACATTTTAAAATTATACAATTTTAACTATATAGATTAGCCTAACTCTAAATTCATTCTTAAATATATCTTATGGTAAATTATCCTTATGATATGAATAAGATATATCATCTCCTTTCCCATACCAAGAAATACTATTTTGACCATTCTCACTCATAAGTACTAATTTTTCTTCTAGAACATCTACACTATTACAAATTTGGAGTTCACATTTAAAAGATTTAATAGATTTGAGAATTGATTCATCCTCCACCAATTCTTTCATCTTTGCACCTCTCACATCCTAGTTATTTTCTTTCATTTATTTTTTTCATAAGATCCATACTCTATTACAGTTATTCCTTATGATCCCTATTCTCATCTAAATTTTCATGGGCACCTTTAGATCCATACCAAACTAGTATCTTATCAATTATAACCCACCAATCTGTCCATCAATTGCACTCACACAACATTAGATAAGCTTACCTCCTGAAAGTTCATATCTTAAGATCATTTTTTCCACACACCACATTAACCTTGCACCTTGGTGTATCACACACAACAAATTTCTATGTGGCTAAGTTGAGGTTGAAATATAGTATCGAGGATGTTGAGTGTAATTTCCCATATTCTCCCCTTTCAAAAGAGTGATATTTAAATTACTAAGTATTCAAATATCTTATAAAAGAGATTGTATTTCTGGTGTAGGGGACTCCCCTTACAAATCTGAAATCAAACACACACAAAGAGACTTTCAAGATGGCTGCAATATGCCATTAAATTTTAGATTTAAAGAAATAAAATCAACAATATTCTTATTTGCTTAAATCATAAAATGATTACATCAAACTGAAGTTTATGGGCTTCCTTACAATTTGGGATTCATACATACAAAAATCTGCAACATGATGTCTTCAACATTTTGGCATCATTCCAATAGCATCTAGGTATGCAACCATAACTTATCCAAAATCACCCCTCTCCAAATGAGCAGGCATCATTATATAGAAATTGTGTGAGAAGAAACCACCATTGGTTTCCCAAAATAACCTCCACAAACCACCTAGAAATCCAACACCCAACTTGAGGAGAGATAAGAAAATAAAATATAAAATAATTCATTGCCTTAACCACCTTCACATGGGTGCCTAAATTTTGGCCAATCATCTTGGTCAATCAAGACACCTTTGACTCTCAGTGGGCCCGAAATATCCAAATATGGCCATGCAACAACATGCAAGGATTGTAGCACATAAATGAAATTACATGCAAAGAATACAATTGAACACGCAAGAACATGCACCTCAAATGGTCCCCACCAAGAATATGGACGCCCAAGAGGAGTATTTTCCCAATTTTGCCTTAGAAAATATTCATAAATGCATAATTCCCACAAAAATTACAATTACAATATCATCCCAAGGGAAATTACAAAGTTGCAAATCAAAACATTTATTCACCTAGCCTCTAAGCCCTTATTGAAAATAAAACAATTAAAATAACAATATTTTTGGTGATGTAAGATTGCTAGTACCCCTAGATGCTCCTACATCAGACTCCTGAGGTAGGAATTTTTTTGTGAATATGGATTCTTCTTTCTCCTCTTCCAACACTTAACTAGAATAATCTCCCTTCTTTGACAACTCTACTCTACACTCAACCTCCTGGATGTGGAATCATTTCTACCATAAACTAACCACCTCCTCCTAGTGTAATTCACATCCTCCTCCAATATTTTAGGATTCAACACAACATAGTTCGCCCACCTCCACCAATTTGCACCTGCACTTAACTCTACAACACCATATAAATTCTTCTTTGCATACCAATCATCTCTAGCAAATTCTTCCCAAACTAACAAATCCATAACTTGCAAATCATCATCATTCTCAAGTTTAAAAATATAATATTTACTATTCTCATTTTCTGCAACCTCATCACACTCACATTCTTCTTTAGAATAATATTTAGAAAAATTAAAGTTTACCTTGGTTCCATTCACTACTGTAACTTCAACCTTGTCTTGAACATGATATATCACTATTTTTATGTCTTTAGAAAGATATATTACTGCTGCAAATTGATATTCCAAATTAAAAACAATATTAGAACAATAATCCTGAGATTCAACATCCATATTCTCTAACAAATAATCAGGCTCTCTAACCAAGGAATCTTCATCTTCAATATTTTCAAACAAATAATCATTGGAAAACTCCTCTTTTATCTTCACCTCTTGTTCCTCAATTTCAACCTTCTAAAATTTATTTACTGCTGCAACAAATTTATCCATTTCTACATTCTTAGCCTCATCAAAACATATATTAAAATCTGATTTTACCTCATTTCCTTCTGCTGCAAATTTCAGTGTTGCAATTCTTTCTTCACTATAACTCATCATATCATTTAAACACAAATTATATTTGGTTCTAACCTCATCAAAATCTGGTATTCCTCTCTTCCTTACTACTGCAACAAAACTTTCAACTTCCTCATATTCACCTATTCCATTAGATAATTCACAAGAAAATTAGAATCACCAATCAACTCACAAAATGAAATTTGTACCTCCTCTTTTATTGTTTCAACTTTGGTGTCCTCTTATTCAATGTTCTCCATTGCACTTAACTCTTTTTTTTGTTGCAACCTCTGTAATTTCTTCCTTCATATATTCCAATAGACATTCCTCAGCTTCAAGTTCATTAATTTCTTCACATTCATCCTCTTCTTCTTCCTTTGTGCCACTTGTTTGACACCCTACTATATCTTCTTTCTTTCCTGCAATCAAAATATCATTAGTGGAATTCCAAATTGAATTCCAATTAGTATTTATTGACTATTTTTTGGAATTCAATACCTTCAACTCTTCTCTTTTCTCATTTTCTCCTTTCAATCTCTCTTCTTAAATTGTCAACTTGTTGTTGCAATTCTATCATCCCAACTCTTATTTCTTCTTGCTCTCTCTCTGATTTTCTCAAGTCCAGGAATCCTCAAAATCCATACAATGAAAAAATTCATTTTCTTCTTTCTCTTTTCCATTTTCAAGGACTCACAAAGACTCAACACAAATCTTCAAATCCTCAAGTTTTACTTATGTAAACTATCTCTTTCAATGATTTGTTTACAAACCCCTCTTTCAACATTCACCAATATTATTGTAAACTGCCTCCTTCGATGATCTGTTTACAACCATGGAAACTTCAGTTCCTCAAACCCTTTGTAAACTCCTTCTTGTAGGTTGAAAATCCATCTACAAATAAAATACACACACTCTCCACCCTCGAGTCCTGGTGTAAATTGCCTCCAATCAACACTTCTTCTTACACTCTCAGGAACTCCCACTCTGATACCACTGATGAAGGGGAATCCCCTTACAAATTTGAAATAAAACACACACAAAGAGACTTGCAAGATGGTTGTAATATGCCATTAAATTTTAGATTTAAAGAAATAAAATCAGCAACTTTCTTATTTCCTTAAATCGTAAAATGATTACATCAAACTAGAGCTTATGGGCTTCCTTACAATATGAGATTCATACATACAAAAATATGCAACATTATGTATTCAAAATTTTGGCATCATTCTGAAAACATATGGGTAAGGAACCACAACTTCTCCAAAATCCCCCCTCTCCAAATGAGCAAGCATAATTATATAGAAATTGTGTGAGAGGAAACCACTAATGGTTTCCCAAAACAACCTCCATAGACCACCTAGAAATCCAACGCCCAACTTGAGGAGAGATAAGAAAATAAAATATAAAATAATTCACTGCCTTCACTACCTTCACATGGGCACCTAAATTTTAGCCAATAATCTTGGTCTATCAAGACAGCTTCTTTGACTCTCGGTAGCCCCGATAGCTCCAAATACGGTCATGCAACAACATGCAAGGATTGTGGCACAGACATGCAATTACATGCAAAGAATGCAATTGAACATGCAAGAACCTGCACCCTAAATGGTCCTCATCAAGAATTTGGATGCCCAAGAGGAGTATTTTCCCAAATTTTCCTTAGAAAATATTCATAAATGCATAGTTCCTTCCAAAATTACAATTACAGTATCATCCCAAGGGAAATTGCGAAGTTGCAAATCAAAATATTTATTCACCTAGCCTCTAAGCCCTTATTGAAAATAAACCAATTAAAATAACATTATTTTTGGTGATGCAATATTGCTAATACCCCTAGATGCTCTTGCATCAATTTCACTTCTAGGAGATAGGATGCAATGACCACTCAACCCAAAAATTGAAGTGTTCTAAAATTGTGCCTTTACAAATATACACTATATGAGTGCCCCTATCAAATTAGGTGTTTTATTTATTAGTCTAAATATGTGAGTACACCTATCTATTTCTAGTCACCTTGCTAAAGAACCAAGAGGTGTGGGAGTGCTTAGATACATAGAAAGTGTCTATTTTTGGGGCCTATAGAGGATATGAACACCCAAGTTTAGTGTACAGGAGACCTAATTTGGTGTCTCTATATTGCAAGAGTTCCCTTTGTTCATATTGGTGCCCTATTTGAGTGTATGTATATAACATTGATGACCCATAACACTTTCTAATTTCTCAATTTTACAATATTCTTCGAGTTTCTTAGGTATACAATAACCTTCTAATAATATAGGGACACTTATTCTTTCTCCTTTCTATTTTATTTACTAGTTTAAATTTCTTGGATCCATATTATTCTAGTCCATTGTTAGATCTAAAATAACATTGAATTCTCTATTATACATCAATAGTTTTTTTTTTCAAATTGTTTTGAATTAAATTGGTGCATATAAAGATTAAACCTAGGTTTGATAGTATATTCACTAATCAACACGTAGGACTTATTTTTTAATCTTTTATTTGTTGAACATATCATTTCCACATTGTGTCTTTTAATTTCTAATATATACCAACAAGCAAAACACTCGCATTTCTTTCTTTTTAATTATTCACATTTTGACCCTCCTTCACTTCCAACCACTAACATTTAGCATTCATAATTCCTAGGTTTTGAATAGTGAATATTTTCCCAATCTATGGACTAAGGGGTTGAATATAATCAATAATGTTAAAAATTTAAATATTCATAGGTATGTTAGAAAAATATAATATAATTTACAAATTTAAGATTGGTGTAAATATGTTTTTTGAGTTATTGTTTTTTATTAGATAAGCAGGGAAGGGCCTTGATCCCATGGTTACAAAATCAGACAAAAAGAAACAAATAAAAGGTGGGAAACAACACCACCCACACCCCAAAAAGCAGCATCATTATAATTACACAGACCAGCAATAACTTTAGTAACCATAGACCAACTAGTTCTAATAAAAAATAGTAAAATACTAGAAGCAAACTTAGTACTACATAAGCCATTAATAAGGTCCACAGTATCCCAGGTGGTATTCCACCATAACAAGTCCATAAAAACATAACAGTCGATCATAAAAGAGCTAAACGACAAAAAACGTATCAAAAAAAAAATAGAGCAGCACACAAGGAATTATTTGCCTTTCTTCAATAGGTCCCCATACTCTCCCATGAGAGAAATATAGTCTCTCTAGTTAGGACCCTCTATCTCATCCAGGGCCTTCAGGGCATCTGGTTTCCCCTGCTTCTTCAACTTCTTTGCAATTTTAAGTTCACTTGAAGTCGAGCCTAGCAAAGCACGTCTCATAACTCTATTCATAACCCTCATGATAGTAGCCAGATCCTTCTCCATGTCTTCGAATTGAACCTACAAAAGGGTAAGTCTGCTCTTCAGAACTTCAATGATAGAATATTTTCCCATATCCCCTTCCTCAACATCCTGCACTTTATCTTCCTCTTTCTTATCATCCTCAGACTGTTCAGCTTGTTCTTCCTCTTCCTCATCCTTTTTCTCCTCTGAGCCTTCATCACCCATCTCATAGGCCATATCCTCAAAATATTGGTCCTTGGAATCATCATCATCCTCCTGGGCCTCAAAATATTCATACTCTTGTTCCACCTCTTCACTGGTAGACAATTTTTGTTTCCCTTTTTTCTCTCTCGAGGCCACTTTAGCCAGTCGAGCCGACCATCTACCTCCACTTCCACCACTTCCTTGTTCATGTAGAGACTCTTTCTCCTCCTCATTATTGGTCCCTAACTCTATTATGTTTATGGAGTCCCTTATATTTACTTCGCATCTAGGTTTCTTAGCTTTAGGAAGTTCAAGTAGTAGAGGCAAATGCTTCCTTTTTTCAGGTGTGGCTCTTATCAATTCAATTTCAAAGGTTCTTTTTTCCTCACTTTTTTGTGACACAGGGGTAGAAGGATTGGAGAAATTGGCAACAGGGGATTGGATTTTAGTAGTTAAAAGCACTCTTCTAGCGACAACAATAGGATGCGTATGAAGAATAGGGTCCACAACCGGGATATCAACCACACCAGGGTTTTCATCCTAGGCCTGTTCTTCGTTAACCTCTTCAAAACGACCAGGGTTTTCATTTCTTTCAGTAAGAGGATTTCCATGGGGATTCAGTGCCAAAGCATACTTGTAGAGGGTAAGCATAAGGCCTTGGTTGAGAGGAGGGCTCACACCTTTCTCTATATGGAGTTTTAGGGAGGACAATAGGTAAAAGGCAAGTTTACTCTTTCCCCATGCCGAATGTGGTTAACCAGGGGAAAGTGGTAAGCATGAACCGACATGTACCGACCCTCCAGAGTAAAATATCTCATAAAAAACAAACTAAGGAAAAAGGAGGAAGATCCAGTCTAGCATACCCATTTTGAAACCTTTTGAGCCTCTTCTCATCATGAAGGAATTTATTGATATACCTCTGGTAGTCTGCTCCACGTTTTTGGCAATTTTGATTCCCTAGTTCTTCAACTACGTAGCTTCGGCAAATAATCTGGTCATGACTTCAAATTTCACAGCGCCAATTGTAACATGGCTATTCCTCCAGGAATTAGTGATTTATCCATTAGGTTCTCATGGTATCCCTTGAGGGATTGGAAGAAAGGAACCATACTAGCCTCATCAAACAACTTCCATAAGTCCACATTCTATTGCAAATCTTGATAGTTCGACGGTTCCGTTCTCTTCCTCAACCCTTCCATTTTTCTCTTTTGCAAATTTTTAAGTTTCTTAGCACTCTTCTTCATAGTCTCCCACACCACCTTCTTATGTCTCAGAATGCAGAACTCACTCTTACACCAGAAGACACCAAGAGCAAGTGAATCATTATGAATCGAGAAGTTTCTTTTAGAAACCTCCCACAACACATTTCCCGCGGAAAAAAATCCGTCATAAATCTTACAAAAATAAATCTTCCCGTTAATATTCTTTCCTTTTGCCACATTAGGAATGCGAGAATTACTAACACCAGGCCAATTCACACACATAGATATGATGTCCCTTAGCAAGATTAAAATCTTCATGTGATAATTTGTAACCTTCATGACGGAAAAATTATTAATATTACTTTTAGCCAAGATCCTCCAATACATCTCTGTACCACCAATATCATCATTACACATAAATCCGAAAAGCACCACTTGGTACTCTTCTATCCGACCAAACAAAAAGGTTTTATTTTTGCAACTTATACTCATATTCAATTTTTTCCTTTAGAATAACACCTCTTATAGAATCCAGAATATTCCCATAGGTCCATCTGGTCAAATGCCTACAACTTAGAGCCACATTGGCCACACAATCAGTCACTTTATTTCCTTCTTTGTACACATGTTGCACTCTACAATTATCAAAGGAATTTTTAATGACTTGGCATTTATCTGATATGTTTTCTAACTCCCATGGAGGCGTAGCCTCTTCATTAATGACATCCACAATAAGCTTAGAGTCCCCTTCTAATATGACATTACGGTACCCCATCTCCTTTAAAATATTAAGGTCCCCCAGAGCAGCCATAGCTTCCGCTTTGTTATTGGAACAAACTCTCATATTCAACCCATAGCCCACAATACACTCACATTTATGATTCCTTAACAAACCATCAGCGCCAACTTGTCCTAGGTTGCCTTTTGAGCACCCATCAAAGTTACATTTTACCCAATCCATCTATAGGGGTTTCCACATCGTGGCTAATCTAGAAAGCATCTTGGACCAATTGAGTTTGGTTAGACCCTTGTTTATTCCCCATTTCTGCTTGATCCTCATTTGTTTGTAATTCGGCCAATTTTTGGAGAACCCATACCTACCAGCCTCTATATTTTCCTTGATCTGATTTTTAATGATCACATTGACCTTCCCACTACTTCTCTCCTTGTCCCTAAAAATATGATTATTCGTTTCCTTCCACAAACCCTAGGCCACAAAAGGAGGAACCTCGTTCCAGATATCCACAATGGCATTATGAGAGAAAGGGCAATTAGCCAAGCTTTTTATAAACACATTTAAGGAGTTAGGAAACACCCATTCTGAAGACAACAATGAGAGGAAGCAGGACCACACTTCCCTTGCAAAATTGTAGTGAAAAAAGAGGTGACTTATAGTTTCCTCTTCCTTTTTACACAATGTACATCGGTTGACCAGCTCAAACCCTCTCCTAACCAAATTATCCACAGTCAAAATTTTTCCATGAGCTGCTATCCACCAAAAATAATTTATTATAGGGATGAGATTCTTTTGCCACACCTTTTCCCATAGGTTTTCAGAAACAGCATTCTGCATCTTTATAAGTTCTTCATCGACCATTTTGACAAAGAAACATCTAGAGGTGCAACCTTTCCAAATCCTTTCAACTTCCTTTCCTCTATCAAACCACTTGGCCTCGCCTATCACACCATATAGTCTAGTTAGGATAGGGTCCTAGCTAACCTATCTTTGGCCTCTAAGGTTATCCCTTCTTTGCAGCAGATTGAACTCCTTCCATCTAGGTTCCTCCAAATCCTAATTTATATAGTCAAAAACCTTTTTGCCACAGATTCTATTAAGACTTTGTTTAAGAGGTCTCAAGTATTCTAAGGAGGACAGATTAGAAGACTCTATCCATGAATTCTTCCAAAAATCAGTGTTATTCCCATTCCCAATTCTCTTCCTCACCCCCAGCTTCAACACATTTCTCAATTTAACAAGATGATTCCAAAGAGCTGAGCCACTTGGCAGATCCAAAACTAACAAAAAATAGCCAGAATTCCTATTCCTCATGTATTTGGCTTGGAATATTTTTACCCAATCTTTAGTTCCTTCAAGGATATTCCAACCAATTTTCACCGAGAGGGATTTATTTAGCAAAAAGATTCTTCTTAAGCCCAAGTCTCCTCTCCTTTTAGGGGTGCACACTTTTTCCCAACCAACCAAAGACATTTCTTTTTTTCTTTAGTACTTGACCATAATAATTTTCTCTGTATCTGTTCTATCTTCTCTCCAATAAAGGTAGAGATCTTAAAGAGGAAGAGGTAGTACATTGGAATATTCTAAATGGAAGCATTAAGGATTTGAATCTTACCTGCCAAACTAAGAAGCTTATCTTTCCACCCAACAAGTTTATTTTGGGTTCTTTCAATCAGTTGATTCCAGTAATTATTCTCCAACTTCTTAGAGATCAAAGGTAGACCCAGATAAGAATCAGGTAGTTCAACTTCCTTACACCCTAGGATTTTTATAACTCTTTCCTTTATTTGCTAGTCAGTATTAAAGAAGTAAATTTTACTTTTCTCATAGTTGATACACTATCCTGAAACATCAACATAGTCATTTAGTACCTTTTTCCAGATACTAGCTTCCCCCACGGAGGCTTCCCCAAACATTAAAGTGTCATCAACAAATTGTTAGTGGGAGTCAAGCAATAGAGAAGAAGCAACTTTAACACCTTTGAGAACATTAGAATCCACCCATTTTTGTATATTCCTTCCCAGGGCTTCTGCCACAATGATAAAGACATAGAGGGATAGGGGGTCCCCTTTCCTAAGACCATGGCCATAAGAGAAGAAACCTTGGGGAACACCATTAACAAGAAAAGAGTACATGGGGGAGGTAACACAGGCCGAAATCAGCTTAAGGAATCTTCCATCAATACCAATTTTTTTAAGGACAACAAAGAGGAAAGGCCAAGAGACCCGATCATAGGCCTTAGAAATGTCAATTTTGAAGGTCATTCCCAAATTTTTAGAGTGATCCATTGAATGAATGATTTCATGGATTTAGATGACAACATCTAGGATATTTCTATTCTGGACAAAACCCTTCTGATTAGGGGCAATCATTTTACAAAGCACGGGTTTAAGACGAAGAACCAAAATTTTGGAAAAGATTTTATACACCATGTTGCAGAGACTAATGGGTCTAAAATATTTCATAGTCGAGGCATCCACATTTTTAGAAATGAGAGCTATGAAAGTGGAATTGATTTGGTTCAGCAGTCTACCCAACCTAAAGAAATTCCTAGTAGCATTAACAATAATATTTTTGACAATATCCCAAAAGGTCTGGAAAAAAATAGGGGGAAAACCATCTTGACCAAGAGCTTTATAAGCTCGAAAGGAGAATAGAACCTTTTTAGCTTCATGCAATGAAAAATCATTAGTCATCATTTTTAAGTCTATATCAAAAATAGCTTTAGGAATCACATCAATAAAATCAGCAAATACCTGCTCATCAATGTATGGGGGCCTGTGTTGATTAGAGAAGAAACTAATAGCTTCCCTCACAATGTCTTTTTCATTGGTAACCATAGACCCATCCTCCTTCATAAGAGATCTAATTTTGTTTCTACTTCTTTGTTTTGACGTAGAATGGTGAAAGAACTTGGTGTTTCTATCTCCTTCCTTTAGCCATTGAACACTTGACTTTTATTTCCAGTAGATTTCCCCCTTCTTGTTAATCCTATACCATTGTGGTCTTAAATCTCTATCCTTGGCATAGAGATCCTCATCCACCCTTCATGCCTCCATTAAATCTTGAACCTCCTTTAAGCTCTTTCCCAGAGAGATCTTAGTCTCAAATATATTCCCAAAGGTCACCTTATTCCACCCTTTAACTTTTTTCTTTATTGTTCTTAATTTCTCAGCCAAGCAATACATAGGAGTTCCAGAAACAGGTTCCTCCCATCATTACTTAACCAATTCATAAAATTCTAGATGAAGGCACCACATCGCCTCAAATCTGAATGAAAAAGTACCAATATTATGATCCACATTCCTTTTCAACATCAAGGCATTGTTATCCGATCCCAATCTAGGAAGACAAGAGAGAGAAAGGAATTGAGAGATATCCCAATTAGCAAAGATCAATAATCTATCAAGTTTAACTTGGATTAAGTGATTTCCATTTCTTCTATTAGACCAAATGAATTTATTTCCTTGGATGTGAATATCAATTAGGCCAGTCGTATTTAAAAACTTTGCCAACTCCATCATGCTATCCGAGTTGTCATCCTGACCTCCAAAATTTTTTGAGGGGAGGAGAGGAGAGTTAAAATATCCTCCCATCATCCAATGCTCCTTGTACCTTAGAGAAATAGCATTACTTAACTTTTCCCAAAGCAAAACTCTATCCCTACTCATATTTGAGGCATAGATATTTATAAGGTTCCACTTCTCCTGGGAAACAATATCTTCAAAGTTGATCATTAGATTATTCTTATAGGTAGAGCACAAAGTCCCTTTAAGTTTCAAAGGGTTCCAGAGGGTTGCAGTACCTCCTGAAGTACCATCAGCCTCACTAACCAAAAAATTGAAAAGGGCCAAAATTTAACCATGGATTTTTCAAAGGTCTCCTTCATCTTTGCTTCTTGAAGGAGGAGCACGTCCACTTTATTATCTAGAATACAAGATTTCACCAAATATTTTTTATACGAGCTATTGAGGCCCCTTATATTCCAAGAGATAAACTTCAATGGAAAGGATAAAAAAGAGACCAACTCCCACCCTAAGAAGTAGACGAGACTACTTCTTTTGTGTCTTCGATCCGACGATCGAATCCAAGGTTCTTTGTTTCCCAGCTGCCACATCCCTTGCCGTATCTTTGGTTCTAGAGTCCTTTTGTGATGGCCTTCCCACCTTATTACCTCATCCCACATCTAGTTTCTTTTTAGGTTTAGATAGAGCTTGGGACCATCCCTCTGTTGGCAAAACAAGGATAGAAAACTAAGAGGGGGGATGAATCATTTGTTACCAAAATCAGACTTATTCAACATTAATCAACCTTTAATCTAAGATTTGATAACTAATGGTGCAACCATAAATCAATAACACATCAGAGACACATGAACACCAAGATTTTATACATGGAAACCCTATTAAGGGGAAAACCCATGGAGGATGTTAGTCCACAAGATTATACCCTGTTAAAAGTATAATGAAGAATGAATAAAGAATGCACTTGCATTCAGGCACACTGCCTAGAGCTCGCTTCTCAAAGGTAAAGCTCACTACCTTACATAAGACAATCAGATTAAATCCATCTAATGAACATGAACTATGAAATTAGCTTCTTCACAAGCCTGATTGCAGTTTCGGTTAGGCACAAATACACTTCGCTCAACCTTCTTCACACTCTGCTCTGCATTCAGATCATCTGATCTTTATTTGCACATACACACATATATCGAGCATACACACTCTACACACACACTTACAATGAAGAGACAATCGCTCTTATATATCCGCTACACAGATTGACATCAACAACTCTGTTGACCACATAATAAATGAATTACAACTTGTCATCCTCAATATATGAAAAAATATTAATGTGCACCAATGTAAGACAGTCACAACATAGAAAAGACCTAAATGAACATCCTTGAGCATGCTAAATAATAAATTTTTAATCCATAAGGATCTGCAACACGCTATCACCATCATGTTGGCCAATAACATGAAGAACTTGAATACACAAGGAAAAATATTCAATCACGAACACGCCGATCAACGTGAATGTACTAAAATGATAGAGAATGATATATAAATATTTTTTATCATCTCATAAACATATACAACAACGAAATTCACCAAAATTGCAATCTCATCTTCCAGAAACACTTGCTACAGTAACTGAATAACTGTAGGAACACAAATCTTCATAACTTTCTCAATTCTTGATGCGTACCATTGAAACTTTTGGAAAACATACTAGATAAACTCATAAAGAAACCCTTTAGTGTGCACCACCTGATCATCAATGAACACAAACTTTCCATCACTCTGACCTTCTCAGCTTCACTGGTTGCTTGCAATATATTTATTACAATTTTAT